>VONZ01000717.1:165000-380269 GCA_012976165.1 Labeo catla | reverse complement strand
TGTAACAAATTAGCTCAAAAGGGAAATATTTATGATTAATTATAACTGGTTATAATTAATTATGAATATTTAATTCAGATCTTAGAATTAACTGTAGCAGAATTAACGTTACAATTATTTGATCTGTTCGTCCACCGAATAGACAGTATAATCATTCATCAATTCTAGGAAAGGTTACTTTCTGGCCAAGAAAGAATAAATTTCCTACTTCAGTTAGTACTAGCAGTAACTTAACTTGTAGTAAACTCAAAATGTAGCATGTAGCAAGATCAAATATTCAGTGACTTCAAATTGTGAGCAGCACACGGAGACAATCAATTGTGAATATATGCAATTTAATAAATGGAACTGCAGGTAACATACAACTAACTAAGCAAAACACGTGTACATATACATAGAGAAAGAAAGTGAAAAAAAGAGAGAGAGAGAGAGAGAGAGAGAAGGCAAGAATGGCAGTATTTAGCATCAGTTAACCAGCGACCACATGAGAATCATCAGAGAAGCAAAATCACCTTAAACAGGGGCTCAACTTAAAACGCGCATCTAAATAGTTGTAAAGGTTACTTGCATTGGCTTTGTTGCTGAACAAGAGTCCTGCTGCGGTAGACAATGGAAGTTCTCGATGAATTCCTTTAGGTGTTCTGGAGGTTTTCTCTAGTTCGTTCGAAGATAGGAAAATCCACAGCGAGTCGACAAAGTTACTTGAAGATAAACCACCAGAAGATTGACTCAAGGGATGAGTCTTGGAGAGTGTCTCGAAGGGTTTGAGCATGGATGGGTTGGTGTTAGGGTCTTTTGATAGTTTCCCTACCACACCCACCTTTGGGTGAATTGGCCAATACAAAGTTTGGACTGCTGAGCGGGAGAACTTTTCTTTGTCTCCATTTATGGCCCATTTGCATGTTTATTGCTGGCCTGGGGAATTGATGCAGTTTTACCCACAATATAGTACAAACAGTATGATGCATTTTCTAATCACATGGTGTACACCATTGTTCAGAAAATAAAGTGCAGATCGTTTTGATACCAAGAATGAAACATCTAGAAGGTATTAAACCAGAGATACATTCATACATTGAAAATACGCATTTAGAGATTAACTAGTACCAATAACGATGGCTAACTGGGCTAATATAACATAGAAACATACAAGCAACACATGCATATACCAAGTACATTTATAACTGGTTAAATATAGTCTAAATAAAGAAAAAGGTTTCTATGTGTGTGCGGTATGTGTATTGGGAACAGTCTGCCAGCCACCAAGGATCTGAGGTGCTTGGTGCTGGTGATTGCCTCCCTCATGGAATTCCTTTGAAGTCCAATGGGGAGACAAGAGTTGATCTGCTTAGCATCTTCGTGAGAGTGAGGAGGGAACCATAGACCATTAAACACCCATATAAATGTAGAACGGGAGGCCAGGTCTGTAATTTATATGCAAATGTCAAAAGGCTAAAAGGTTCTCTACAATGTAAATCCTAAACGATCATCAATGATCCTAAGCAGACGCTACAGCTTTTCCCCCCTTTTGGCTGACGAAGTTCGCCTGGAAACATCGTCAGACAACAGTTGCCATGATGGTCGGACAGCAGGTGGAGCATGATGGTCGGACAGGTGGATCATGATGGTCAGATGGTTTCTAATTGTCCTCAGCCTGTGGGTCCTCAGCTTGAGTGGTAACCTTGGTCAGGTTCAGCATTGTCTCTGCCCGGGGCCCTCTTTTCCGGTGTTTCTGTTTGAAGGTCCGAGGAAGGGCAGCGGTGCACCTGTTCATGGACCTCTGCACCCCGTTGACTCTGTTGAACAGGACGAAGGCAAGGCCAAGGGTTAGGGTGTACCCGACTGCTGTGGCGAGGCAAAGTGCCGTGTCGGCGGCGGTCCAGGACCGTGCAACGGGAAAGTTGTTTAGGACAGGCAGGCGGGACAGAGCTTGGAGGGCCGTGTCGAGTGGGGTGATGTCGATTGTCTGGGACCCCCCTTCCTCAATGCTCAGTTCCAATTCAGGTTCCAGGGTGAGATTCTGATTCCTGAAGAAGGCTGGAATTTCTATCTCGGATTGGTATTCCTTACTTGGGAGATGGTATAGTGCCAGGTCACCTAGGTGGAGGATGGCTCCCTTGGGTACTTGAATCCACATACTCTGGTTGGGCAGGCTGACACGGGTGGCAGTGTCGTGCTGGTCATAAGTCAGTGTGGCTGTTCGGATGGGAGTGTTGACAAGCCACTGGTTTCCCACGATCTCTGCTCGTGTTTCTGTGACCTGGATGCGAGGCTTGGCCTCAGCGGGACAGACCATGTCTTTCTGCATGGGTTGCAGACCGCAGATTCCTTCCGTGTTGTCTCGAAGGAATGGCTTGCTGGGGCAGAGATAGTGAATGTCTTTGGTCAGGGTACACATGCGCAGATTCGGAGCCAGGTATAGCTGTGGGTTGCTGTCATGATAGGCCACAACATCTGGGGTGTTTATCGTGATGTGAGTGTTTCCTTGCCAAAACCCAACATTAACAATGTCCTTGAGTCTATAAATGTTGTTGGATTCAACAATGGGTAGATTCAGGAGAAAAGCCAGCTCCCTCTGTTCAGGGTCGACATGCAGCAGGATGGACCCTCCCAGGGAGTAGGCGAGGTGGGCTTGAAGAGAGTCAGGTGGATGAGTGGTGATTGAGGACAACACAGTCTGTACTAGGCTTAGCGGCACCAGATATGGTGGAATCCTACCCATGGCTAAGCTGTCAATGGAGGAGCTCACCTCCCGCAGCATGTCTGACATTAGGGAGGCTACCAGCTGAGTGTGGGCAACATCATTCTGTATGACAGAGAATAACTGTTTCATGGAGTTCACCGTTTGGTTCAGCAGGACACTGTGGGTGTTGAGAACCACCAAGGTGCCCTTTAATGATTTGCCTATAGTCTGTAGGGTTTCGCCCTGTTGCGTGAGATGTTCTCTCAGCTGGGGAATCTCAGTCTGGATCTCCTTCACGTGTTGTCTCAGGGTAGACAGGCTCACAGAGTTAATGCTGGTCACCCCCAGGTTGAATAGAGTTCCAACAGCAGCGGCAGCTCCAAGCAGAGCCCCGAGAAAACGTTTGTTGCGTCTGTTGTGTCCACTTAGCTCTGACTGGGTGACAGTCATCTTCTGCAACTGAGTGAGCATGTGTTTGGTGTCAGCCTCTGCGTGAAGGAGGGCATTCTCAGTCCATAGGGCAGCTCTCCAACTGTAGTGGGCTGTCGCCTGGGGGTAGTGTGTTAGGTAGACCTTTCGAGGGTCAAGTCTGACAAACACTTTCTGAGTGTGAGTCCTGCAGTTGGTGATGAGGAGTCCAGCTTGGTCCCTCAGTACAATGCCTGATGCTGGACCCGGTGAGGTGATATCAGGTTGCAGCTGTCCTCGGGTTAGCTGGAGCCACAGAAGGGAGAGCCACAGCAGCATCCTGATTCAGAGAAGAAGAAGAAGAGAAAGAAGAAGAAGAAAGGCAGTGGGTCAGTGAGGGAGGTTCTCGGCTGTTCAGGGCAGTTCTTTGTTGCAGAACTACAGCAGGTCCTACTAAGCACTAGCCCCCCCCTGCCTTTCCCTGCCAGCAGCCACATGTCTCTTGATCTGGTTACGGTGGACCCATTTGAAAACTGGATCTTTCTGTCCCCTGGTCAGTTTGATCCGGTATGCAACAGGGGATAGTTTGTCCACAATCTCGTGAGGTCCTGTCCAGTGTGGCAGGAACTTCTTTGACAGCCGATGAGAGGTTGTCTGAGGTGGCTGTGCGTACTGGTAGTACCAAACCTTGTCACCCACATCCAGTTCTGCGTGTGACGCCTTGCGGTCGTAGTATGCTTTTTGGCCTTCTGCACTCTTTTGGAGACGTTGTTGGGCGAAAGCGAATGTGGATCTCAAATGACGGCGTAGTTCATCAAGGTACTGATGTGTGGTGTAAGCGGTGACAAGGTTTGAGTCTCCTGGCTGGTACAGCAGGTGCAGTGGCAATGTCATTAGCCGGCCGGTCATTAGTTCAAAGGGCGACACACCTGTTGATTCATTTGGAGTTGCTCTGATGGCCATGAGCACTAAGGGAAGTTTCACATCCCAGTCTTTCTGGTTGGCAGAAACATATTTCCTTAGCATGCTGACCACGGTCTGATTAGATCGTTCCACTTGACCCGAAGAAATTGGGTGATGGCTGATGTGCAGTTGAGCATGTATTCCCAGAAGTTTCCAAATCTGCTGCATGATCTCAGCTGTGAAGTGGGTGCCTCTGTCTGAGTTGACTTTCAGCGGTAGCCCGAACCTGGAGAAGATGTGATTCATCAGGAGGTATGCGGTAGTTTGGGCTGTGTCATTGGGTGCTGGAAGGCACTCCACCCACTTGGTGAACTGGCACACAACTGTGAGGAAATACTTGTTGCCCCTTGTTGATCTGGGTAGGGGCCCTACCCAGTCAATTTGCAGGTCAGACCAAGGAAATGTGACTCCTCTGCGCTGCAGTGGAGCTCTGTGGTTTGGGTTTGCCGGTTGGAATTGACAGCAAACAAGGCATCCTTTCACATACTCTGCCACATCTTGCTGCATGCCGGGCCAGTATGCCACTTGTTTAAGTGTCTCGTACGTGGCTCTTGTGCCATGATGTCCCGCGCATGCTGCGTCGTGTGCATTCATCAACCAGACCCCCCTTTGGCCCTGCGGCACCACAAGCCTTGGTGCAGCGTTGTCGTCAGGGACATACCAAAGAATGTCATCCATCACACGCAGCATGGGTTTGAGGTCGTGTAGCCGTTTTAGGCTTGGGGCATTATCGAGCTGAGCAGGTGTGATAGGGTGGTTGGAGGGGTCAGAGAGGTGGTGAAGAATAGTTTGTATGGAGGAGTCAGCAGCTTGCATGTCAGCAATGTCATTCGTGGAGATTTGAGGAGCCAGCATTAGTGGCTGTGACGTGGGTACGGTGGTGGGTAGAGTTCGTTTGCTGCGGGTTATGGCTGCCCCGTTAGGGGTGGGTGGGTGGGTTGGTGGAGTCCATAACTCGCCGTGTAGTGCCCCTGCTTTGGCAAGGGCGTCTGTTTGGTCATTGAGGTCTTTGTCTGTGCCAGGTTGCTTTGAGTGACCTTTCACCTTTTTCCAGTAGATGATCATGTCGTGTTTACTTGTGAGGTCATCGCAGATCTGGAACAGGTGTTGGTGTTTCACCGGTTTGTTGTTTGCTGTCTTGAAGCCATTTTGTTTCCAGTTTGGAAGATGGCATGTGAAGCTAAGTCTGGCATAGTTAGAGTCTGTACAAATGAGCAGGTCTCTGATGTTATGAGCTGATGCTATTTGCAGGGTTATGAGAATAGCTGCTACCTCAGCATATTGTGATGACTGGGGGCCCAACTTGAAGTGTTGTGGTGGGCACGGTCGATCATTCAGCCAGAGAACGCCTGCACCTGCCTTTAGGATGCCTTCGTGGTTGTACGAACACCCATCGACGTAGGCTGTGGGCATGCCTTGGCACACGCTCTCTTCGAAATACCTGTGGCAGGTAAGCGGCAGGTCTGGGGGCGTTTCAGCTTGTACGATCACCGTTGGCGTGTCATCAGAGCAGCTTTGGCAGGCTGCCAGGCCATTACCCAGCGCCGACTTGTAGTTTTGAGCATAGCGTGCTTCCACATTACGCCCCTGGAGGGCCATTAGCCATGTGGCTATGCGGGCGTTTGTGACAACGCCGTCGCGGATACGTTGGCTGTTGAGAAAGGTGACAGGCTGGTGGCAGGTCTCTATGATCACCTTCTGTGCTCCGATGTAGTTGCAGAATCTCTGGATTGCCCATACTGTACAGAGCAGGGCTTTCTCACAGTCTGAGTATTTGCACTCTGGTGGAAGCAGGGTCTTGCTGGCATACGCGACCACGCGTCTGTCCTGGTCATGCCGTTGGTATAGACCGGCACTGAGGCAGTGGCTGGAGAATCCAGCATCCAAATAGAACTCCTTCTGCGGATCCGGGTAAGCCAGGCATGGTGCAGTGCACAAATATCGTTTTAGTTCATTCATGGCATTTTGCTGAGTGTCTGTCCAGACGAATGGGCAGTCCTTTTTCAGGAGTGCAGTGAGAGGGCGTGCAATGTCTGAGTAGTTCTCAATGAACTGACGTGAATAGTTGCACACACCTAGGAAGCTGCGAAGTTCTGAGACGTTGGCAGGAGGCTTGATGTTTTGAATGGCCTGGATACGGTTGGTTTGTGGCTCGATGCCCTGTGGTCCGATGAGCAGGCCCACATAGTTGACTTTGATTTTGCACCATTGTCCTTTGTGAAGGGCAATCTTGGCACCGGCGGTAGTCAGTTGGTTCAGGATGTGGTCGATCTCCTTCAGATGATCAGCCACCGTTGTGTGTTTCAGGAGGATATCATCCACAAAAACAAGGTTTCCTCTTACCCTGGCATCTGGGCACGCCTTGTTGAGGAAGATGTTAAATTCGGCGGGTGAGTTGGCATAGCCGAATGGGCACCTTGTGAATGTGTATTGACGATTGTCAAAACGGAAGGCTAACTTGTGTTGATCATCTGGATGCACTGGTATAGTCCAAAATCCTGAGGCCACATCGAGCGTGGAGAAGATTGTAGCTCCTCTGATTCTTGGTATCTCCTGTTCCAGCTGTGTCATGGGCCACCGCGATAATGGCACCTGTTGGTTCAGCTTCCTATAGTCGACGGTTGGTCGCCACTTGCCATTTGGTTTGAGGACAGGCCAGATGGGGGCAGAGTAGGTGCTGTTACATGGACGGATAACACCCTTCTCAAGCATCGAGTTGATGATCTCCTGCACAGGTTCATACGATTCAAGGGGAATCTTGTATTGCTTGACGAAGGTGGGTGGAGCTTTTGGGTGCGTTGGGACACGCACCACATGCAGGTCAGTGAGGCCACAGTCTAAAGAGTCCTTGGCAAATGAGTCTTTGTATTTGTACAGGACTTGCCGAAGTTTGTGGCGATCTGCATCCTCCTGTAGGGCATCAGCATCCTTCAGAATTTGCTGGACTTGCGTCTCAAAACCAGGGTATGGCTCTCCTGTCTTTACATCATCTGTTTGGTGGACAGTCAGGGGTGCAGTAGCGTTGTCAGTCTCGCAGGTGGGATGGCTAGAGACTGTGTACACAGCAAGGTGTTGGTCCCCCGTTAGCTCTGTTCTGCAAACCTGCTCCTTGACCACTGGCACGACTGAGAGGATGGTGATGATCTTGAAAGGTACTGTCGACACTGTGTGGCTTGAGCTCCCTTCTGGAATCATGGAAACAGGGAGAGGTCCAATTACTGGTAAAACAAGTTCAAAGTCCTGGAAGTCATAACTCACTAGCCAACCCAGACGGTAGGCTTTAGGCACTCTGACATCCATTGCCATGCAGTTGTTGAACAGGATGTACAAGGCCCGAGATGTCACTTCAACGAGAGGGGTGGCTTCTAGAGTGAGGCCCAGTTCCACACACTCGGGTGAAGGCTGGAAGAAGCCTAGGCTGTGGCTGAGGGTTTGGCCACATCGCAGGTTGAGTCGAACAGCGACCCCTTTGGTGTAAGCTGGTATTACAGTCTCTTGTTCGCTGATTAGTGTGCAGGCCTCGGGAATGGTTTGGCCTGACAGGAGATTCTCGGGGTTGACAGGAACAGCAGAGGCCTGTGAGGTCATTGGGGCCCATATTACTCCATTTAGCAGGTCCACGTGAGCCTTGAGGCGAATCAGAAGGTCCGCTCCGATGTAAACATCATGCGGTAGGTCTGGCAGGACCAGGAAGTAATGCGTTAAGCACCTGTCATTCCAATTCAAGTTCAGGGCACAGATGACCTTGGCAGTCACCAGGGTTGACAGGCCGGGGTTCAAAGCGAAACGTGTGCGCTTGTTGGCAAAGGAGATGTTTGTTGTGTGTCTCTTGAGAGCGTTGAAAAGTGTGAGGCTGATAGCCGAGTTGTCTGCCCACAGTGCCAGTATGAGGTCTGTTGTTGTGACATCATTCAGCTGTAGGCCTGCCATAATTTGGGGGCCATCTGAGTCAAAGTCTTTGTCTAGCTGGAAAGCACAGAGCATCGACCTTGAACCTTGCTCTTGGGTTGAGACGTTCCCACGGCTGGCGGTGGGATTTTCTGTGACCTTGGTGACCTGGCATTCTGTCTCGGGTGACCTTGGTGACTGAGGAGGCAGAGGCTCTCGCACTTGAGCCCAGATTTTCAGCTGTTTAAAGTCTAACAGGGGCTCAAAGCGGTCTAGCAGGTCTTTGCCAATGAGAAGAGGGTAGGTGTCAACTGGAGCGATGTACACAGGGTGCACCAAACTCATAGGGCCGATAGTCAGGTGAATGGGAGCTACTTGTTCAAGTTGGACCTCATTCTGGCTGTATGACTGCACATTCAGCACACACTGCTGATATTTCAGAGTTCGATTCTGTCTCTTGGCTTCAGTCTGAAGTCTGTCGAAAAGCTGGCTGGACATTAAAGTCAGGTCGGCTCCAGTGTCTACGAGGGCTTCCAGTCTCACCTCCTTTTCCAATGTGATGGCCAGGTAAAGTTTTTTAGCCACCCCCCGTTCGATCAGGTTTCCCAGGAGTCTTGGCACTGGGACTTGTGTGTTGACTGGCAGGCAGTCAGGGCTGGTCTCATGTGGCTCGTCGGGGAGGCAGACTACCAAAACTGCACTCTCAGGAACGTTGAATTCCTGGCTGGAAGTGTGGCTTTGGATGTTGGTTGGCTCTGGCAGTTCAACAGTCAGCTGAGACGGTTGAGTGCGGACATCATTTGGTGAGGAAGTATCTGGTTCTGTGGTTGACAGTGGATTAGCAGTGATCTGGTTGTGAGGTTCAGTTTGAGAGTTCTCTGAGTGGGAGTTGAGGTGAGATCCCATGCTTAGTCATGCTTGATCTGGCTTGTCCCTCTTGTCTCCCTTGTTGTGCTTTTCTCGGAGAAGTCCCCTTAAAAGCCTCAGGATCTCTGCTGACTCAGTTGTAGCTTCTCTGTCCTGCTCTCCTGATGGTTCAGACTTTGGCTGGGCTAGGGCATATTTAAAGGGATTCTGTAGCTGGCAGTTCGAGCTTGATGCTTGAGCTGGGGAAGGTCGACTGCCCTTGTGCCGTCTTTTTCCTTCCCACGTGGTTCCTCCCTTCGGGTGGAAGGCTGGCTGTGGCTTGTCCCAGGATGTCTCAGGGCGCTCTGTTCGATGCTTGGAACGGGCACCGCCATGGCCATACTGCCCTCTGCTGGCAGGGAATGGCCTTGACATCTTGTTGAAAGGTTTGTCACTGTAGTGTTGTTGGGCGCCCTCTAGAGCCAGTTCTGGACTCTGATCAGAGACAGGGCAAATTGTGGGGGTTTTCACAGTCTTTTCCGAAGCAGCTCTTTGTTTGACATAGGCCTTGTGGGCTAAGTCTCGCAGCTGTTGAATGGACATGCTTCGTGGGCAAGCCAAGACCCCCAAGTGGTGACTTACTGTAGGGTGCATGTTCCGGAGGAACAGAGTCTTGAAGTTAAAGTCCTCTTCCATTCCTGGCTCGTTCCGTGCCCCGAAGTAGGCCTGTCGGAGCCTGGTGTAGTAGGCTTGCGAGGTTTCTTGTCGGGCTTGTTTGAGGTCCATGGCAGTAATCAGTCCTTGTTCTGACTCTGGGTCAGAAAATTCCGTGATCAAAGCCTGTTGTAGCTGCTGGTAATCCGCTTTGACCGTTTCGGGCTGTCGATCTAGGAAGCTTCGCACCTCACGGCTGGAGGTGATTCTGAGCAGGTAAAGTCTGTCTCGTGTGGTTACATTGGCCACACCTTGCAAGTGGAAATTAATGTCTTTCAGGTAGGCGTGCACGTCATGGCCTCCTGCAGGGTTCGGGGTAAACATGGGAATGTTTCTGGCCAGCTTGTCTAGTTCTTTGGGGGCTACACCGTGACTGGTAGGCAGTGTTCCCTTGAAAGGCTCCCACCCCCGTGCTGGTGTGGGGTGTTCTGGGATGCTGGCAGGAGATGTCTTGGGAAGGGGCTTTCACCCCCCTTCTGGAGTGAGAGTTCTTGACTAGGAGGCACTAGTTTACTGGTTATGGGAAATTCTGTGGTGTGCATTTCCCTTTCAGAGTCACTTTGCAGCTTGTAAGCATGTTTGAGTTCTCTGTGAACTATGTCAAGTTCTTCTTTTAAAAAGTCTCTTTGTTGGGACAGAGCAGTAATTCCAGCCCGGGCGCTCTGCAGATGGCCTTCGCAGGCCTTGGCCCTGGCGTCTCGTTCTTTCAGTTCAGTCTCTGCTCTCATTAAGAGAGTCTCGGCTTGATGGAGTTGTTCACTCAGCTCCTCCCTGGCATCCTTTTCCTCCTGCTCTCGGCGTGCTGTGTCTACACGGAGATCAGTCAAGGCTTTTCGTAGTCTCTCTACTTCCTCCTGTAGTTCTGGGTCCTGTTCGTCCATCGCTCTGCGCTGATGTGGTGTCTCCGTCTCCAGCTGGTCCAGTTGACTTTGGGCAAGTGCCAGGTCCCTCTGAGCCTCCTCAGCTCGGAGCTTTAGCGCGGCTGCTTCCTGTTCCAGGCGGGAGATGCTTGCTTCGCTCAGCCTTGCCTGAGCGAGGAGGTTGTGGGCAAGTGACCCGATGATCTTGGCGAGGTCTTTGTGGTTGTAGTCCTGCGTGGGATCATGGGACATCAAGCCACTCAGGTTGTCGTCAAGCTGTTCCCGGCTCAGGTGCTGCAGGCCACCAGCGGCGTCAGGCAGAAGGGTACCCGTCATGGCGCTCAGCCAGGCCTCTAGTCGATCCCAGTGGGCATCAGGGCTGGATGAACGAGACATGGTGGCTCACTGAGAAGAGAGAAAGACAGCAAAAAGGGCCAATGCAAGTCCTTACAGTGTTAGCGGCTGCAATACTATTAACTATATTCGCTTGGTACGGTTTGGGTACAAACAGTTAGCGAAGTGTAGACCGGGCACCTGTTATCTCGGCCGAGAATGGTCAGGTGTGTCTACTTGTTGTGGGGCACCGGAAGGGTCTAACTAAAGATTGTTGACAGCGTGATCGTCTAAAGACTTTGGCAGCTTGGGTCGTCAATCTATTACTCAGCCTTCCCTGATGATTCTCAAAGGTTGGTCTCTATGCAAACAAAACAGAACAAAAATTAAAACAAACCAACAAATCAAACACAGATAGAGATAGAAGAGATAGCAGGTTTAGGCCTTTCACTGCTGTCGGGGGTTATGACAGGGCCCACAGCGTAGGGGGCACTGCTGGGTCATTACATTCGGGGTTTTGGCCTTGTTGGGACAGCAGGAGCAGGCTAAGTTCCTGAAAGATTGAGGAAAAACCTAGTTTGGGGTTTCACCAACTGGATGGATCTGTATTCTATGGGCTAGGCTTAGTGATGGATCGACGTGGTCCAGTCACTTCACCAACTAAGCACTAGGGGGAGTGCTACCTATAGGCAAACACAAGTAGTTAGATACAGAAATTAACTTTAAATTTAAATTCAAACTCTGTTTAAATTAAACTTAAATGGGTGAGTGGTGAAATGAGAGAGAAGAGGAAGAGAAATGTAATAAAATTAAAATAAAATAAAACTAAATTGATAATGAAATAAAATAAAGGGTAAAACAAAGATAATAATAAAATAAATAAATAAAACAGGAGGTAACCCAGATGGTGAGAAAATCGCAAATGGTAAAACTGAATAAAGAAACAAACAAATAAAACAAATAAAAACAAATAAAAACAAACAAAATGAAATACAAGGACTTGGGGAGAGAGAAGTTAACCTAACTGAGAATGCCCACAAGATGGAGTGGGTGAGCCCACGCACCGTGAAACCAAAGGGTTGAGGTGGAGTTTAAGAGGTGTTAGAAACTTAAACAGCCTGCCCTCTAGTGTTAGTCATAGGTACTGTGCCTTAACTCCAATCGTGCGTAAATCTGAACGTGTTAGGACCTAACGGCCGATTTATTGCAGCTATCACAAGAACAATGTGATTTAGAACCCACAGATTCTTAGAGTTTGTGCACTTAACTGCACAATTATGTGTAGCAGGATTTCTTCGCTGCCAGTACACACTAAAAATTATGAGCAACAGGGTTTCTTCGCTGTTGTTACACAATAAAATTATAAGCAACAGGGTTTCTTCGCTGTTGTTACCCAATAACAATTATATGCAACAGGGTTTCTTCGCTGTTACAAAATTTATCACTTGATCAAGATTGTAAAAACTCCCATTTACATTCCAATCAGTTACTGGCTCGCAGTGTTCTTGTGATCAGATCTGTACGTTAGGCACACATTAGTAAGCTACTCTAATGATTAAACCTAAGGGAGTGAGATCGCCTAGTTGAATGAAATTAACATGTAATGACTTCAATCTAGCGATATCATCAAATAAGGCCTTTTAAAAGATGAAGAGAGGAACATCGCTCAAATCAATCTTTATCGCGGTGAAGGAAGATTTTTTCGTTCCAACAGGCGACTCTAATAATATTAAAATGTACTGCAAAGAGATTTCTTCGTCTTTACAGAACAATTTTAATATTATGAACTGCAGTTTACATCAACAATTAGCAGTGACTAAATGTTAGACAAATAGATGCTGTTAAAAGTTCTGGGGGTGGCTTTAAGCCGTCCAATCAGAAAAGTGAGTTCGCGTTGCGGCTTGTCTCACTGTAAGCGTGCGTAATATAAAAAAACATATAATTCTAACAATTAGATTAACTCCAGGTTTGCTCACAAAGCAAAGTTTGAATATTGCCCGCGTTCTCCACCATAAAACCTGTAACAAATTAGCTCAAAAGGGAAATATTTATGATTAATTATAACTGGTTATAATTAATTATGAATATTTAATCAGATCTTAGAATTAACTGTAGCAGAATTAACGTTACAATTATTTGATCTGTTCGTCCACCGAATAGACAGTATAATCATTCATCAATTCTAGGAAAGGTTACTTTCTGGCCAAGAAAGAATAAATTTCCTACCTCAGTTAGTACTAGCAGTAACTTAACTTGTAGTAAACTCAAAATGTAGCATGTAGCAAGATCAAATATTCAGTGACTTCAAATTGTGAGCAGCACACGGAGACCATCAATTGTGAATATATGCAATTTAATAAATGGAACTGCAGGTAACATACAACTAACTAAGCAAAACACGTGTACATATACATAGAGAAAGAAAGTGAAAAGAAGAGAGAGAGAGAGAGAGAGAGAAGGCAAGAATGGCAGTATTTAGCATCAGTTAACCAGCGACCACATGAGAATCATCAGAGAAGCAAAATCACCTTAAACAGGGGCTCAACTTAAAACGCGCATCTAAATAGTTGTAAAGGTTACTTGCATTGGCTTTGTTGCTGAACAAGAGTCCTGATGCGGTAGACAATGGAAGTTCTCGATGAATTCCTTTAGGTGTTCTGGAGGTTTTCTCTAGTTCGTTCGAAGATAGGAAAATCCACAGCGAGTCGACAAAGTTACTTGAAGATAAACTACCAGAAGATTGACTCAAGGGATGAGTCTTGGAGAGTGTCTCGAAGGGTTTGAGCATGGATGGGTTGGTGTTAGGGTCTTTTGATAGTTTCCCTACCACACCCACCTTTGGGTGAATTGGCCAATACAAAGTTTGGACTGCTGAGCGGGAGAACTTTTCTTTGTCTCCATTTATGGCCCATTTGCATGTTTATTGCTGGCCTGGGGAATTGATGCAGTTTTACCCACAATATAGTACAAACAGTATGATGCATTTTCTAATCACATGGTGGACACCATTGTTCAGAAAATAAAGTGCAGATCGTTTTGATACCAAGAATGAAACATCTAGAAGGTATTAAACCAGAGATACATTCATACATTGAAAATACGCATTTAGAGATTAACTAGTACCAATAACGAGGGCTAACTGGGCTAATATAACATAGAAACATACAAGCAACACATGCATATACCAAGTACATTTATAACTGGTTAAATATAGTCTAAATAAAGAAAAAGGTTTCTATGTGTGTGCGTTATGTGTATTGGGAACAGTCTGCCAGCCACCAAGGATCTGAGGTGCTTGGTGCTGGTGATTGCCTCCCTCATGGAATGCCTTTGAAGTCCAATGGGGAGACAAGAGTTGATCTGCTTAGCATCTTCGTGAGAGTGAGGAGGGAACCATAGACCATTAAACACCCATATAAATGTAGAACGTGAGGCCAGGTCTGTAATTTATATGCAAATGTCAAAAGGCTAAAAGGTTCTCTACAATGTAAATCCTAAACGATCATCAATGATCCTAAGCAGACGCTACAACATGAACATCTTGGATGACAAGGGGGTGAGTACATTATCTGTAAATTGTTTTTCTGGAAGTGGACTTTTCCTTTAAAAGCACAATATGCAAGATTTGATTAAAATATTCAAAAACCACTAGAACAGTGTTATATATTTTGCTGACTTGTGTACTTACATTATCCCAAATGTTTCAAAGAATGTTTAAATCTAAAGAAATAAGTAATTTTAACTAGTGTAACAGACCGTGTCATTGTGTCACCTGCCAATGACATCATACACCCTCGATTTTCCAGTTTTATTTTATACTTTAATATGTTCTGCATTTTATTAGACAGGTGATAAATGCACAGTGTAGCAGTCTAACAGAACTTTCAACACACTCAAATGTATCTAGTATTATAAAACAGCGCTACTATCATTCTTCATTAGCAATCGCTCCAGCGTCCTCGTTTCGCTTCCATGACTTTCAGCCCCACCCTGCATCATACCACAGTGACCTTAATAAGTCTTTAATACATTAGCTTATCCATGGACATGATTTCTGCCACAGTCCTGACAGATTGCATCGGCTGAAGGGAATCAACAATTCCCATGATTCCACACTCAATCACAGCATCATCAAACTACGCCTTTGGTTCTTTGTTTGTTTTGAATATGTGTCCTCTAGTGGCAAAAACTTACATATTGTGCCTTTAAGGTTAAATTTTGTGCTATTGGTGTTGTTTTATTTTTGAACTGCAATTTTTTTTTTCCTCCAATATGTTGAGGAGGTTCTGCCTCCGATTTATACATGTATACTCTACATGCTACATAGTCGGGTGTAACCAATTCAGTTCACATTCGACTTACCGAATTAAAAGGGAGCCAGTTCTGCAGTTGTGAATTTTGCACAACCCTGGTAAAGGATTTTAGCAGCCAGAGCCTTGGTTTGAATTCAGATTTGGGCTAGGACGTTCATTCTGGGAAGGAACAATGGGTCCTGCTACAATAATGTGATTTAGTGATGGCTGGACTGTGTATATTTATTTCCCAGGCCTCTTTGTCATCGGCGGATGTGGCTGACCTTGTGTACGAACCAGTATCAGTGAGCACAGTCTTTATTTCCAAGCCTGAGAGAAAAGTGTGCTCACTGGTCACCTTTGTAACCTTGTTCCAAATGAACACGTTCTTTCCTAGAGGGAGCTTTCTTTTAACTCTTTCACACCTTAAAATGAGAGTATCTGGGTTATGCGTACAGGTAAAACTGTTCAAAAATGATGTGAATAAATCACCAGACAGATCTATTGATGAACTGTTAGATCTCATGCTAGCAAGGTCAGCAAGGAATCTTGAGGGTGGCATTTGATGACCAGCTCAGATTCACAGAAACATCTCAGCAAAACAGACCAAAAGCTGCATACACACAGAAAATCCAAGCCTAAATGAAAAACATTGATTTCTTGTACATACGGCCGAGGCTAAAGCAGTGTTAGAACCTCCAGCAAAGCAGATTTTGGATGTCTCTCTTATCTAACACACCAGATTTAACACATCAGCTCATTAGCAATGTATTCCATGACCTGAATTGGGTGCGTCAGATTAGTGAGACATCTAAAATATGAAAAAATAGTTGGCCCACGTAAAATCAGTGCTTTATACTGAGTATGCGTCAGCTGTCAACTGAACGAACGTGTGGTCGGTAAGTGATTATTTTAATATGGCTGTCACCCAATTACCTGCTATGTCACCTAGTTAATATTCATGAGCCAGCCTGACAAGCTATGAAATGTGTCCTCAACTTTTCAATCATTCTTATGATCCCTGACGGCTGTGAACCCTCCGGGGTTGCCCACCATTCAGAATTTTCAGAATTCAGAACGACGGCTGGATGGATGGATGGAGTGCATTACCTGTGTTGAATTTATTTGAACTGCATTCAGAACTGTCATTCCAATTTAACTTCCCAAGTGGTTTGGCCAATTCAAATTCCAATTGGCAAAGTGAAAGTGAGTCGCGTCTTCAATTCTGAATTTTGCACAACCTTGGATCCCTCCTAACCTGATGTAAAGCCACTTCTCTGCCAACAACGCTGCAGCCAAGAATACAGCTTCTCCAAATGATGATCAGGTGCTGTCTGTGGCTGAGATTAGCAGACATTGCAAAAAGTCACCCTATGAAAATGTATTGGCCCAGATGGAATCGCTGGCAGGGTGCTGAGAGAATACCTTAGTAAGCTGTTTGATGTCCTCTCAGATATCTTCAACACCCCGCAAACACTGGCTACTGTGCTTACATTTCAAAACTACAATCATCTTTGTGCCAAAGAAGTCAGTGTTAACATCTGTTAATGATGACTGTTGCCTTGAACTCACACTCGTCATAATGAAGTGTTTTAAACGACTGGTCATGACCCACATTAAGGCCTCCATCCCACCCACACTAGATTGCTTACAGTCAGAACCAGTCTACTGTGCATACCATAACATCTACCTCCCACTTGGTTATTACCCAGCTGCACAATAAAAAGACTGATGTTAGAACACTCGTTGAGTTCAGCGTTCAACACTATCATATCACTGACACTAATTGGCAAACTCTCTGTATGCAGATAAAGCACCAGCCATGAGAGTTTACAGACTGCTTTTGAGTGACATGCAAAAACAGACCTAAGATATGAGCTTTAACTTGAGATGGAAATGAGAGCAATATATATGCATACACAGTGCCTTGCGAAAGTATTCATACCCCTTAGTTATTTTCACGTTTTATGTTGCTGCCTTATGTTAAACTGTTTTAAATGACCTTTTTTCCCACATCAAAAAAAACTGAGATAAGTACATTGCATAAGTATTCATACCCTTAACTCAGAACTTAGCTCAAGCAAATTTACAGCCTCAAGTCTTTTTGGGTATAATGCAGCAAGATTTGGACATCAACATTTGGCAATTATCTGCCATTCTTCGCCTCACTTCTTCACCTCTCAAGCTCTGTCAGCTTAGATGGGGTCTGGCAGACATTTTCAGGTTTCTCCAGAAATGGTTGATTTGGTTCAAGCACAGGCTCTGGCTGGGACACTCAGTGACATTCAGAGTTGTCTATAAGCCACTTTTGCTGTATGCTTAGCGTCATTATCCTGTTGGAAGGTGAAACTTCTGCCCAGTCTGAGGTTCTGGGTTTTCATTAAGGCTATCTCAATATTTTGGTGCACTGAGCTTTTCTTGTACTCTGATGAGTCCCTCAGTTCCTGCCACTGAAAAACAGCCCCACAGCATGAGGCTACTACCAGCACGCTTTACTTTTGGGATGGTACTCTGCAGGTGATGAGCAGTGACTGGTTTTCTTCAAGCATGATGCTTAGAATTGAGGTTCATCAGACCACAGAATCTTGTTTCTCACAGTCTAAGGGGCCTTTAGATGCTTCTTTGCAAATTCCAAGTGTATTTTCATGTGTCTTCACTGAGGAGAGGATTGAGTCTTGCCACACCACCATAAACCTCAAATCGGTGGAGTGTTGCAGTGATGTTTGTCCTTCTGTAAGTTTCTCCCATCTGCATATTTGATCATGGAGCTCAGCTAGAGTGACCACCAGGTTCTTGGTCACCACCCTAGCCAAGGCCCTTCTCCATCAATTGCTCAGTTTGGCCAGCTCTAGGAAGAGTCGTGGTTGTCTTAATCTTCTTCCATTAAGGGTAACAGAGACTACATGCTTCTGTGAACCTTCAATGCAGCAGAGTTTTTTCAGAACTCTTCCCCAGATGTGTGGCTTGATGCAATTCTGTCTGTGAGCTCTACAGGCAGGTTTTTGTTTGTTTGTTTGTTTTTAACTCAGGTGCTCCGATATGCATTTCCAGCTGTTAGACCTTTTATTAAGACGTGTGCGCCTTTCCAAATCATACCCATTCAATTGACTTTGCCACAGGTTAACTTCATTTGAACTGTAGTGACATCTACAAGCAATATGAATGCTCCTGAGCTAAATTCCCAGATAAGATAAGGGAAATATTTAAGTTATTTTTAATAAATTTGCAAAAATGTTAAAACCTGTTGTTTGCTTTGCCATTATGATGCATGGAGTTTAGACTGATGTGGAAAACAAAGTAATTTAAAGCAGTTTAACATAAGGCAGCAACAAAATGTGAAAAAAATGGAGTATGAATACTTTTGCAAGGCACTGTA
Source organism: Labeo catla (assembly GCA_012976165.1). Taxonomy (NCBI): domain Eukaryota; kingdom Metazoa; phylum Chordata; class Actinopteri; order Cypriniformes; family Cyprinidae; genus Labeo; species Labeo catla. The sequence goes on along the minus strand of VONZ01000717.1, from coordinate 361,906 downwards.
TATTCTATATTTTACATGTGGTTTTCCTCCACATTTAAATATATGAATGTAGGCATAATGTGCATAAAAAAGGTTTAAAATCTATGTTTATACCAAAATGCCCACTCAGATAACAGATTAATGAAATTACATGCTTAAGAGTGTTGCCACTGATATTGCATATTGTACCACTGTGTTCCTATATACTAGAGTGACAAATACTTAATGCAGCAAATGGAGTTTATAGAGTTAAAGTTTATTATTACCTATTAAAAGGAGTATTCAGATGGCTAACTACAGTGCTGTTTTAGCAAATGTGCAGAGAGATCACATAATCATACATTTTTTAAGGGGGGCTGACAGCTTAATAGCAGATTTTAGGGCAGATGAGATAAAAGAAGCCTGTCTAGCAAATGCCACGTCCGTACAATGGCAAAGGCTCAGAATAATCCAGATCTATGGGTTTGTGGAGAAAGTCATTTTGACCTGCAGAAGCACTGTTATAAAGCTCCTTCATCACCTGACCATGTCTAGTTTCTTCACACACACATATTTACCTCTCAGGTGTTCTATTTCCAGAACTAACCAGGCTATCAATCCTTCCATAAGATGATTAAACAATGCTGCCATTTCTTAATTTGCATGTATTTTTGTGCACTATTTTTACGGCCGTCATTCCATTAAAAATGTTAAGCAAATTAAGTACATGATATGCCAATTAAAATGTCAAATTAATCACATATTTCAAAGAAAACAGGGCTTTTGCAATATTTCAGAGAATAATAAGTAATTACTGTATGTTGTAGTGTTCTGTGGCATTGCATGCAGTTAAAGTATGAATCATTGTGTTTTTTTTTCTCACATTGATTTAACATGTTCAGTTGACGGCTCTACTATTTATTTAATTTCAATTCTGACATTCTGCAAAGTCTTATATTCTCTTGAGAGAATGTAGGAAAGAAATTACCAAAAAAACAACTTGGATTTTTTATATACACCAGTTGTACTGAGCCTTTGAAGCAGAAGTAACTCGACATGATCAGAATGTGACAGCAGATTACACTGTTGAATTACGAGAGCAGCTTTGAGAGATTTGGACTTGTTAAACCCCACTTTGCTCTTAAACTTGTGCATCTGAGTGTGAATTTCTGTAGTTTAACCTCAGCCTGATTGACATGATTATAGGCTCTGTTTAATAACAGCAGAAGTTTCTGTTCCATCCGTTTGATTTTGAACAAACTGATTGGCATTCAATGCACTAAAGAAAGAAGCCGACTCTCTCTCTCTCTTTCTCTCACTGTACTGTGCAGACCAGTGCAGTTAAATATACATGGAAGAAAAGCCTCCAGAAAGATCAGGTGAAGTTATGCAGGGAAAATATGAATGGAAAGGAATCTTTAACTGCTTTATAATAGAGTGGGCATTAAAGCCTTGAGTGCATTACATTAATTGGGCAGTTCTCAGAGACCACAAACACACACTGTGAAAAATGAAAAACTGAAGGAAAGCCAATAATATAGCAAACACACCAGCAACTGTTGCCTTTTAGTTTATGGAGGCCTTGTAATTAATCACTGTTCACGAGGGTGAGGATAATATTTATGCAGCCAAAATGTCACAGTTACTTTGAGGCACTGAATTTAATTCAGCTGAGATTCAGCCAGGGCGCTCACGCAGTATAAATACAAATCTAGCCCTGGGCGACTTCAAAATTATGTTAATAAAATGTGAAATATGGCTGTGATATTTCCTCCCGGTTTTGACAAGGAGGTATTTTTCTTTGGCAAAGATTGGCTTTATGGGGTTTATGGAGTGAATTCTAAAACTCCGTCATAACTCAGCGCTCATTACTTCGCTAATGAACACAAGCTTTTTGAACTGTTATACGTAAGTGAAATGTCAGCATTTCTCAGCGCTCCAGACTAAAAATATTACTACAGAGATATATAGCTCTTAAAACGAAACATTTCGGAGCCAAAAGACTATTTAAGTTGCTAAATTACATAATCACTCAATAAAGATACTATTTCAGAAAAGCTTTGTTTGTTAAGTGCATAGTTTTCTACTTTAGCTTGTAACAGTGACACTTTAGTATTGAATGCCATGCTTTAAGTTATTATGTGAATGTGCGTGTGTGTGACCTGTGCTGGCAAAATGAGTCACAATGAGCAGTTTTTCAAAAAATGAGTTATTGTTTCATATTCTATATTAAAAAAACCTCCAAAATGATGTATGATATGTTGGTATCAGACAAAAAATGACTGAGCTACACCTCTGAGAAAAACAAAAACAAAATCACCTAGCAACCATACTTTAAAATCTCTGGTTCGGCACAAGTCAAAACCCATATCTATAGAAAAAAAAGTATGTTTAACTTTCTTTTCCATAATACCATAATGCACCATGCACAGAAGTTATTGCGACTAGAGGTGTGAATCTTCACTTGCCTCATAATTCAGTTGGATTCAGAGGGTAATGATCTTATAAAATGATTCTCGATGCATCTTTTCCTCCAATTCTTTTATTAATAATAATTACTATATTATTCAAAAGACTTATTTTTTTGTTTCATCTTTGTTATTAAAAATAAGAACAAAGATACATATAAGCAGTAGAATCATTCAGGAAAAACAATCAAATGTAAAAATCACTGGATAGTCTTTAGTGTATTCATTACTAATGAAGTAGTTCAAGCAAGAGCAGTGGCTCCCTCTTTTCTTTTATTGTTTGATTAACATTAATGAGACAGATGACCTACATATTAAGACTACTGTAATGCACGGATCTAATATGATGTTACACATCAGATGCTTTTCCTCAACAGTTAACCAACAGTTCACTTAAAGGAGAAGTTCACTTCCAGAACAAAAATTTACAGGTAATTTATTCAGCCCCTCAGCATCCAAGGTGTTTGTGTCTTTCTTTCTTCGGTCGATAAGAAATTATGTTTCTTGAAAAAAATTCAGGAATTATCTTCATATAAAAAAACTTTAATGGTGACCTCAAGTTTGAACTTCCAAAATGTAGTTTAAATGCAGCTTTAAATTACTCTAAATGATCCCAGCCGAGGAAGAAGGGTCTTATCTAGCAAAACGATATAAATTGTCAATTCTTTTCTAAAATGACCAATCGTTTCGCTAGATGAGACCCTTCGTTCTCGGCTGGGGTCGTTTAGAGCTATTTGAAGCTGCATTTAAACTACATTTTGGAAGTTCAAACTTGGGGGCACCATTGACGTCCACTATATAGAGAACACTCCTGAAATGTTTTCCTCAAAAAACATAATTTTTTATCGACTGAAGAAAGAAAGACATGAACATCTTGGATGAAAAGGGGGTGAGTAAATTATCTGTACATTTTTGGTATGGAAGTGAATTTCTCCTTTAAGACAACAGATTGTGTTTGCGTGAATACTTGGCAAAAGAGATATTTTGAAATACTGTAATTCAGCTGCCACTGTCTGTTGTGTCATTCAGCATGAATAAGATCCTTATCGTGGCTTATTGCTCTAAATAACTTTTAATATCAGTCAAGTCTCGCATTTATATTCTTATATTCTCATTCCTGGATTTTCCTTTTAAAATTGAAACCAAAACATCAGACGCAAGTGCTTTGCTTCCGATGGACAAACACAACTGTTTAAAACAAAGATGATAGACTTCTCAGAAAACGTAAAAAAAAATTAAGATAATTTTAAATGTTTAAATATCATTAGGCGAAGGTTTAATTAACAAATTTTTGTGAAACCCAAAATTGACATTTTTCACTTTTTAATTGGCATGTACACGTTCCAACTCATTTTGCCAGAATGGGTCATATATATATATATATATATATATATTTTTTTTTTTGGTTATATTTAGTATGTGTACTTTTTGGAAAACACCCAGTTTGATGTCACTCCCATGATCCATGATCCTATTAAAAACAATCTATATTTGTTAAATATTTGAATGTTTTTTTAGAAATTATTACCAATCTTCAGTTTTAATGTAGTCTTATGAACGAAACGTACAATAACAAAAAAATGACTCAGTTGTAAAGCTCAGTATAAATCACTGAGTGATTATGATTCAAACTGTTATCTTGTGAGTGACTTCAGTTGTGCTTCGCTGAATCTTTTTGAATGAATCATTATACAGAACTGGTTCATAAGAGTCATTTATTTGTGAATCAGACAGCACAACTCGTGGTGTGTTTGGTGCTCATTTCAGATCTGTCCTAACTGAAAAATGACTCGGGGTTCAGTGAGGGAGTCGGTTGTGAACTTATTAACGGCTCTGAATGATTCACTGACTGAGACCAGGAAAATCATCCTACATCGCTGTTTTACCTTCTTTTGTAAAGGGCGTTTGACCTTCTTTGCATGTTCACTTTGTAAATACTGGGTCAGTACTTCTGCAGCGATGTAGGACGATTTTAAAGTTGAAGGAGAAAATCAGATGGGAGTTTTTTGACATACCCTAAACTGTGTTGACCCGGATTACACATTGCGCATGGCAGAGCTAGACAAGATGAGCATCTGAGGTTAAAAAGTATATAAATTTTTAGAAAATGACAGATGGTTTCACTAGACAAGACACTTCTTCCTCGGCTGGGATCGTTTAGAGCTCTTTGAAGCTGCATTTAAACTGCATTTTGGACGTTTAAACTCACGGGCACCATTGAAGTCCACTATATGGAGATAATTCCTGAAATGTTTTCTTTAAAAAACGACTGAAGAAAGAAAGGCATGAACATCTTGGATGACAACGGGGTGAGTACATTATCTGTAAATTTTTGTTCTGGAAGTGAACTACTACTTTAACTACCTGAGTGAGTCTGATTCAAATTACTTTCTCATGGGCGACTTTAGTCGTGTTTCACCAATCTTTTTCACTGACTTAACTGGTTCACACGAGTCATCTTTTCAACATTCGGACAGCACGGCTTGTGGTGTGTTCGGTGGACATTTAAAAATTGACCTAATTAAAAAATGACTCAGGGTTTAGTGAGGGAGTCACGTGTGAACTCATTAACGGCTCTGAATGATTCACTGACTGTATGAGTCTGATTCAAATCACGTGAAGGATTTTAATGGTGCTTAACAAATCTTTTTGACTGACTCCTTATAATCAACAGGCTAATAAGAGTCATCCATTTGCCAATCGTCAGCACGGCTTGTGGTGTCTTTGGTGCTGGCTACAGTAACTAGATCGTATTTGACAAATCCTTATATGAATACACTTGTAGATGTAGATTTTCAGTTATTGTTGCAAATGTTTATTTTTCGTTGCATTTGGAAGTCTGGAGCCCTGTTTTTTTTTCTTTTCTTTTTTCATTTGCTGGTTAATCTGCTTTAAAGCTTGTATTCAAGTACCTGTTTTTACATCCACGCACTCTTGCGCAAAAGGTGATATTCAAGCTTTACAGTCAGTAAGCAATATCATTCATCAGACAGCACAGTAAATGAGCTCCCACCTCCATCCAAACTGCATTTGCACACAGATACAGTGTTTTTTTGTTTTTGTTTTTTTTTCTGAGGAGCTCTATTCAGGACAGGCTATAAATGGCTATATAAGGACATCTATTTGTTTCATGTCAAAGACTGAAGTACTGTGAACTGAAGAGGTACACTAAGGCATATTTTCCCAGCCATAACTCTACCTCGAGAGAATTTCTATGCATACATAAGAGAGTGCAGGAAGTTGTGAGCATTGCTTTGCAACAATTGCCTTTGATGAATTGTGTGCCTATACAAATTGTTGGTGCTCTTCATATGCTCTCTGTCTTGATAAATATGCTTTATGATACACATGTTGAGGTATTTTTTTTCCAGCAAATATCCTGGAATTACACGTAGCTTATACGTAATTGTTTTTCATGAGCACACTGAGTGTGCTTTCAGAACGTAGATTTATATGGACAGCTGCAACTTGTAAAGCGAAGCAGTCGGGTAGAAGCTGTTTTTGAAGAAGAAAATCTCTGTGTGTTATTCCTTCAACCTCCCACACAATTAACAAAGTGATTTTCACAGCTCTCTATACAATTAATCATTCACCACAGCTACTTGAACACAAATGCACCACCAGCCCCCACAGAGCCGAGCCGCAAAGGGTTGGATCCGAAGCCAGTCTGAGGCCTGTTTCATGCTGCGTATAAAAGCAGTGAGCATGCAATGCAACAACACACAAGCTAATGTTGTGTTTTAACACTGAGAGCATTTCTGATCTATTACTGAACTAATAATGAATGTAAATGATAAAATGGTTATCAGAAGCCGATGAAAATTATTAAAGGGTTAGTTTACCTAAAAATGAAAAATTTGTCATTAATTACTCACCCCCATGTTGCTCCAAACCCGTAAGATCTTTGTTCATCTTCGGAACACAAATTAAGATATTTTTGATGGAATCCCAAAGCTTTTTGACCCTACATAGACAGCAACAGAATTACCACGTTCAAGACCCAGAAGGGTAGTAAGGACATTTTTAAAATAGTCTGTGTGACATCAGTGGTTCAACCGAAATTTTATGAATCTACGAGAATATTTTTAATCGTTTTTTTTTTTACTTTTTTCATGTTGCTGTCTGTACAGGGTATATATGTATAAAATAGTTTTTCCTGTTATTGCAAATTTATACAGTGCCTTCCATAAGTATTGGAACAGTAAAGACAAAATTGCTCTGTTTGCTGTGGAGTCAAGAAATCTGTAAATATGACTAAAAGATGAATATGAGACAATACTACAGAATGCCACATTTTATTATTGGGTGTTTTAACAAATAAATGTTTTACGAGCTAAGCAGATCATCACTTTTAGAGTTCATCCCACTATCTGATGTGGGCATAAGTATTGCCTCACAGGTCTTTCTGAGTGATCAGCTTTGTCCTGTTGCATTATTTGTTCAGGTATTAAAAGCAGGGAATGTGTTGTATGAGTTATATGCATTGCTTCTGCATTCTGAGCCTTACATTTGATGATGACACACACAAACCAGGATGAGGGAGCTGACTCTGAAAGAAAAGCAAGCAATTTGGATGCTAAAAGAAAAGAGGAAGTCAATTAGAGCTATAGAAAAAAACAAAAGGCATGGAGAAATCATGAGTTTGGAGACCACTGGAGACATCAGCAGCCAACAATGACCTGATCAACTGAGAAAAACAACAGGAGTTGATGACAGGCAAATCATAAAAGCTGTGAAAATGAACCCTAAAATACATGTGTGTAAAATCATCAACCTTCAGAAAGCTAGGGTGATCTACTGTCCACAGGAGACTTTGACATAGAATTACTGAAGCTACACAGCAACAAAAAATAGAGTTTGCAAAAGCCAGTAGAGTTTTATGGACAGATGAGACAAAGATTAACCTTCATCTAAGTGATAGGAAATTAAAAGTGTGGAGAAAAAAGGGAACTGCAAATGATCCTAAGCATGCAACCTTATCTGTAAAGCATGGTGGAGGTGGTGTCATGGCATGGGCATGCATGGCTGTCTCTGGAACAGGCTCTCTCAATTTTCATCATGACTTAATGTATGATGGCAGCAGCAGAATGAATTTGGAAATCATCTTGGCTACCAATATTTAAGAAATGCCACCAGACTCATCAGAAAGCGCTTTACATTGCATCAGGACAATGACCCAAAACACCCTCCCAGTTCAGTCAAGGAGTTTATCGGGGGAAAAAAACGTCAAGCCTTAGAACACCAAAATCAATCTCCAGAATTTCACCAGCTGAAGAGACTAAAGGCAGGAACTCCCCAAAACAAGCAACAGTTGGAAATTGCTGCATTAAAGGCTGGGAAAGCATTTCCAAGGATGAGACTGAGAGTCACTGCTCTGATTGCACGCAAGCAACAAAATAATAGCTTTTAGCTTTTTACATCTGCCTTAAATTCAGCTGTCCCAATATGCTCACATCAAATAGTGGGATGAACTCTAAAAGTGCTGTCCCTTTTTATTTGGTAAAACATGTATGTGCTGAAACAGCTAATAATAAAATGTGACATTCTGTAGTTTTGTCTCATATTTGTCTTTTAATCATATTTGCAAATGTCTTGACTCCACAGCAAACAAAGCAATTTTGTCTTTACTGTTACAATACTTATGGAGGGCACTGTATGTTGAAATATAGGTTACTGCGTTTTCACCATATTTTCTTCTGAGCTCACCAAGTTACATGTAACAAAAATAGGCTTGGTGCCGACACAACTCGCACCTACGCTTATGCTGTACTCCTGGTAGGCAACACTGTGTTGGTTGGGTGAACAGTGTGAATACTGTAACCTGTTAATGCAAGCTCTAAAATAAGCTTGATAACACGTTGTTTTGGTTGTGCATCCGTCACAGTGCATCTTTGCTTCAGCCACACAGGGCAAATCTGTCATAAGAGGTCGGTGAGATGTCACAGCGAATATGGTATTTTATCAGTGTGTAGGAACAGCAGTGAGGCACACAGCCACCCAGTTATGAGTTAATAAAAGGTAGGAGGCTGAGATGAAAGTGACACCCAGCACCTGTGAGTCAGAAGAGCAGAAGTGAGACAGACAGTAAAGCCAGACAAAATGGGCAAGAGTGTCTCAGAGGAGACGTTTGCATCCCAGCAGGATGGCAGGTTCAAATGCAGGTACAGAAACAGTCCTGCTGGCCCTTACGTGCCCTTCAGAGCTTTCCAAGCTTACGGAGATGAGAGAAGAACTCTCTGGCTAAGACCCACATCCCAAGCCGACTATCTACCGGCCATGTGGGGGAGCTTAGGAAGATAGATGGACTTGGAAAGAGTTCAGAGGGATTTGATGGTTGTCGCTGAGGTGGCTGCGCCACTTGGCCTGTAACACTGTTGACATCTCCATGACGGTGCAAAAGTTTCAGCTGCTTGGCAGGTGCAGGACGCCAGCAAGAAAGGGGATGTGATGGTGGAGAGAGAGAGAGGTATTGAGATTCGGCTTCCTCTGCCAATAGCGCCGAGCTCTTTTCCTCTGGGATCTAGTGTTTTATTACCCCTTAAATGGCTACTGACTGCTCTGTATTTGAAGCGTGACAAGAGTGTTTGCTTAAAACGTGTGACTGGAGAAGCAATTGTCCTATGCCTGTCGATACCAAATAGAGTTTTGAATAATTAGTAACGCTGAGATCCAGAAAAATAAAAGGATGATTAGAGAACCCAGCATGAAAAGCAGGGCATAAACAATGTTGCCTGTTGTTCTGCTGAGTCCTGTCGGTACAGAATTACTGCAACCCTATGATCATCGTGAAAAGAATAGAAAGGGAAAAGGAGAAGAGGAGAACAGAAAAGAATGAAAAAGAACAGTGCAGTATAAAAGAAAGAAAGCATTAAGAGTGAGCTTAAAAAAGGAAAAGGAAAGGAAAAACCCAGCTGATTTAAGGTTGGCTCCCAGCCTGACCAGTTGCAAAGTACCCAATACCCGAAACCAGCAAACAGACCAGCTAAGTCCAGCAAACCAGCTTAGACTAGTTTACGATTTCAACAAAGAAGTTAAGAAAAGTCAATAAAAGGAAAGGACAGGAAAAAAAGAGAAGAAAAAGAAAAGAACTGAAGAAGAATTAGTAGAAAATAAAGGACTGGAAAACCCAACTGAGAAAACCCAATACCAGTAAAACCAGCAAAAAGACCAGTGTTACAAGGCTTGGAGACTAGCTGAGTCCAGCAAACCAGCTTAGACTAGTTTATGATTTCAACAAAGAAGAAAAGTAAAGAAAGGAAAAAAATAAGGAAGGAATTGAAAACAAATGAGCAGAAAATAAAGGACCTGAAAACCCAGCAAACCAGATTAGACTAGTTTATGATTCCAGAAAGGAAGAAAAGTAAATAAAGGAAAGGAAAGAAAAAGAAACAGGAAAAAATAAGGAAGGAATTGAGGAAAAATGAGCAGAAAATAAAGGACTGGAAAACCAACTGAGAAAACCCTAAACCAGTAAAACCATCAAAAAGACCAGCGTTACAAGGTTTGGTCCAGCACACCAGTTTAGACTAGTTTACGATTCCAGCAAGGGAAGAAAAGGAAAGGAAAGGGAAAGGAAAGGAAAGGAAAGGAAAGGAAAGGAAAGGAAAGGAAAGGAAACAGGGAAAATAAAAAGGAAGGAATTGAAGAAAAATGAGCAGAAAATAAAGGACTGGAAAACTCAATTGAGAAAACCCAATGCTAGTAAAACCAGCAAAAAGACCAGCGTTACAAGGTTTGGAGACCAGCTAAGTCCAGCAAACCAGTTTAGACTAGTTTACGATTCCAGCAAGGAAGAAAAGTAAAGAAAGGAAAGGAAAGGAAACAGGGAAAATAAAAAGGAAGGAATTGAAGAAAAATGAGCAGAAAATAAAGGACTGGAAAACCCAACTAAGAAAATGCAATACCAGTAAAACCAGCAAAAAGACCAGCATTACAAGGCTAGGAGACCAGCTAGGACCAGGAAAACAGCTTACAATTTCATCAAAGAAGAAAAGTAAATAAAATAGGAAAGGAAAGGAAAGGAAAGGAAACAGGAAACATAAGGAATGGATTGAAGTAAAATGACCAGAAAATAAAGGACTGGAAAACCCAATGCCAGTAAAACCATCAAAAAGATCAGCGTTACAAGGCTAGGAGACCAGCTACACTCTTAAAAATAAAGGTGCTTCACGAAGCCATAGAAGAACCTTCTTTGTTTAAATGGTTCCATAAAGAACCTTTAACATCTGAAGAACCTTTCTGTTTCACAAAAGTGAAAGAAGGTTGTTCAGATTATAAAAAGGTAAGAAAGAGATAGTTATTTAAAGAACCTTTGACTGAATGTTTATTGTTGAACCACAAATGGTTCTTTTAAGTCATTGCTGTGAAGAACCTTTTAAAGCACCTTTATTTTTAAAGATTATAAGGTGGTTTAAGATTCCATCAAAGAAGAGAAGAAAATAAGACAAAAGAGAAAAGCAAAGAAATGGAGAATACGTGAAATAAAAAAAGAAGCAAAGAGATTGACAAGTCTGAAAAGAAAAGAAAGAACAAATTTAAAGAATGAAAACAGAAAAAGAAAGGGAACTAAAATAAAGTAAAATACAAAGTAAAAAAAAACAGCAAAATATGAAAGAAACTGTAAAGAAGAAAGAAGGACGAAAGGAAAAAAGAGGGAGCAGAAAAGAAAGGGAAAGTGAAAAACCTGCTTGAACCAGTTTCTTACAGTGCTGGTCTGGTTTAAGGTAGTCTCCCAGCCTGACCAGCTGAAAAATATCCACAACCTCCAAAAAGCAGGGAAAAAAAAGCAGGTTTGAAAAGAGAAAAGAAAAGAAATGAAATGAAAAGAAAAACAACTAAAAATAAATAAAATAAAAGCGATATGTATTAAAAAGGACTGACAACTGAGAAACTAAGGATAAAATGGAAGAGAGGAAAGGAAATGAAAGACAATAAAAGTCACTACATGTATCATTTAATTTCATCAAATGACAGGGCTGAAAGAATCCAGTAAACAAATGTTTAGGTTGGAGACAATTAAGACGATGAGTCAAGCAGACAGACTGACTACTATAATTTACAATTAAATTAAACTGTAATTTGTTTTCACTGAATCAAATCGTCTATCCAGCGATAATAAACCAGCACAGAAACATTAAAAGAAGATGGCAGAGCGTCACAACATGGCCGTCTACACCCAAGTTAATGTATTGATGGCCTCTATCACTCTCAGCATCAAGCCAAATAGTCAATGAGCAGGACTGAACTCCCAGTTCCTTCTCCACGTACACATTAGCTGAAACCCACAGCTGAAGCCATTTAAGTAAAAACGGGAAGCTTTTGTTGCCCCGCCGAAGCAACATTTGCCCTGTTCCTACCGTCAGCTTTGATGAAATGCCACAGACCTGGGCTCATGTGCGCAGGTGGGCTGCTTTTGCCAGTGGGTACACAGAGTCTAAACACTGTTCCTCAGTCAGCAGGGAGTGGGATTGGGCACTAATTTACGGCAGTTGCCCGGGAGCCCTGGGATATCGCCAGCTGGACTTTTGGCAGTTTATTGAGTGGTTACATGATCTGGCGACTCAGTGGACTGATTCACAGTCCGCTTCTGTCACCGCCGAATTCATAAAACGGCTCCTCGGGGGCAAAGAAGCCCCTGTTTTTTGGGCAAAACAGCACACAAACTCATAACGCATATCCTTATCTTTTAGCGCAACGCCATCGGTTTGCAGCACGGACCACGTTTCATGGGAAACACAGGACAGTGGGTGCAGCAGACCTGAGAGCCCCTGTCTATTTCCACCACCCTTCATCTAAGCCTGACACCCGTTTCCTTGGCAACCGCATCGACGGTACAGGGGCTGTGGGGGTCGTGAAGTTCTGAGACATCTGAGACAGAAGAAATGGGAACTACTTATGCAGGTCCTGACACTACTGGCTGGCTTTGTCTAAAAATACTGCTCCTCACCTCACCCCAATATTCTCCCTCACTTCCCTGCCTAATTGAAAACGAAATTTATGCAAACCAGTTTTATTTCATTTTAATGCCTAGCACTGTTTTGCTGATACTTTTTATATGAGCTCAAAGAAATGACATAAAGAAAGAAATTACATTTTCATATTAAAGCTGAAATTTAAAAGCCCTCATATAGAATGTAACTTGTTTGCAAATACAATGAGGCAAGGGCAGCTTTTCTACAGCTTCACACAAAGTAACAAATTTCAGCTTTTCCTTTTTCATTTTGTTATATGAAGGTCACAATTAAACTCTTATTTTTAGCACTTTTCAAATATATGCGCTTTTATTGTTTTACCCTTGTTAGACTCAGCCTTTCGGTCTTAAAGTAAGTTACAAAAATATATAAAATAAAAAGAAATATGAATTTATATATATTTCAAGAAATGATAATATTAACAAACATTATTATAGCTAGATTTATTTTCTGAAAATTCTTTTTTGTTGTTGTTGTTGCAATGAACATTTTCATGAGGAACAAACTGACTGTCCCTCATTTTATCAAGTCTCTTATGCTCTCCAAGACTGCATTAATTTTATTAAAAAAAAATACACTAAAATCAATAATATTGTGAAATACTATTGGAACTTAAAACAACTATTTTTATTTTAATATATTTTAAAATGTAATTTGTGTCTGTGATGACAAAGGTGAATTTTATTAATAATGATTTTTAATATTAACTGTAATAACAACAATAATAATTATTTTTATAATTATTAATAATTGTTATTAAAATGAATTATTATCATTAATACTTTTTTAAATCCAATCAAGATTTTTTTTTACAATTCTACCTTTTTTTGTTACCTTATTTATTTTACTTTTTGATAATAACAATAAAAATAATAATACTTTATTAATGTTATTAATAATGATAAGTACTGATATCAATATTAACTATACTATTACTACTACTACTAATTATTATTATTATTATTGTTGTTATAGTTAATATTGAAAATTATTATAATTAACAATATTAATACATCATGAATAATAATAGTAATAATTTTTAATATTAACTATACTACTACTACTAAATTGTATTATTATATTATTTATTATTGAAAATTATTATTACTAATAAATTATTATTATTATTACTACTGTTGTTAATACATCTAATTATTATTAATAAAAATACTACTACTACTACTAATAATTTTTAATATTAACTATACTACTACTATGCTACTACTACTATTACTAAATTGTATTATTATTATTATTGTATTATTATTATAGCTGATATTGAAAACTATTATTATTATTGTTATTATTATTATTATTATTAAATAAATTATTTACTATTTATTATTATTATTATTATTATTTAAAAAATTAATCATATATTTTAATAAATAATAAATGTTTTTCCTATTCAAAACTCCAATTTAAACTTATTGTAAACCGTATTTATTTTACTGGGATAATAATAATAATAATAATTATTATTATTATTATTATTATTATTATTATTATTGTCCAAAAGTAAAAAGTAATAATATATTTTAATATGAATTCTGACTGAAATACGAATTTATACATATTTCAAGGATTGAAAATATTAACAAAGAGTATTACAGCAATATTTATTAAGTGAAAATAATATATTTTTATTTTAATATATTTTAAAATGTAATTTCTTCCTGTGACAGCAAAGCGGAATTTTTAGCAGCCATTACTCCAGTCTAATATCATTCTAATGCTGATTTGGTGCCCAAGAAACTATTTTATTTATTTATTATACTTTTTTGATTAGTATTTATATTATTTGTATGCTTATACTTATTAGTAGTAGAAGTAGTAGTAGTAGTATCAGTGTTAAAAACAGTTTAATATTTAACCGCTTAATATTTTTAAATATTAAAATACATTAATATTTTTGTGGAAACATCTAGTTTTATTTTTCTTCTCAGCATTCTTTGATGGATAGAAGGTTAAGTATACATACATAATATTTATCAAATTTTAATTCAATATTTATTAAGCATTAATGTCAATTTCACAGATTTCACATGCTTTCTTGTAATTCAAAGTAGTTTAAAATCGTAATATCTGTAAAAATAAATGTGCCACTTCCTAAATATTAAGTATTGAGTGACAAACTGCCATTAAATATTGCTTGTCAAGCAGAATAACAGAGTGGCAGAAAAGATACGGTCTAGAGAGAATGCCCTTCGTTTCATTCTTTGAAGAATAATGCATGATGTTGTTTTCATTAGTAGCACTCTGTGTCCCACAAACCCTGTCCTGGGATTATAGTGAACCTACACGATCCTACGCAACATTGAATGAATGATATATCTGATATGAACGAGTTTGATGTATTCACCTCGAAGTCTGTGGATACTCCTCTGCTAAATCCGCTGGAGGGCCATGTGATTAAAAGAGCAAAAATTCTGACCTTGCACTTGATAACACTCATGTTCAGAACAGAAGCTAAAAGGCCTAAAGGTGTTTATTGACCCATTCTGCATTACTCCATATACTGAGTTCTGTCTCTGTAGAACAAGTGCGAGGGATACTGCTGGATCATTTGGGCTCGCCAATTTGTCTCCTGGCACCCACAGCGCACTGCAACTGACAGATATGGCAGAATGAACAAGGACTTGTTGTTATTATTGTTGTTTAATAGCATGGCAGGCTTAGATTATTTTGAAGCAGTGTTCCGAACAAAAATGAGGTAAATGGAAGTTGGAGAACTGTGGCTGCTGAGGCTCGTTTAAACTGGATCACGACACACAACTTTAGAAATATGCTAAAACCGTGTCCATAAGGAATGTCTATAATGAAGTCTCTGCGAATGAGACTGCAGATTCTTCACGGAGCATTATCCTTTTTTATTTGAGCAGGCTGGATACTTTGAGCTGTACAGTGAAGACAGATATAGTGCTTAAGTCTTTAAACGAGCAGCTGCACCACATGAAAGGACAGGTATGTTGGTTTAGATGACAGGAAATGGTATTCATGTAGTTCACTGTATTCATCTGCATTTCTTTAGAGCTATTCTTTTTATCTCTTTATAGCTAAAGTGTGTCGTTTATGCGCCATTAGTGCCAGCAATGGCAAAAATTATAAACTCAGATTTCCTGCTGTCTGCCTTTTGTTGAAGTAGACTCACTAGATTTGTTGAGCCAGTGTTGCTGTTTCACATTTGTTGGTATACTCAACAAACAAAAATAACAACAATAATAATAATAAAGAAAATACAAATATATTTTAATAAATACTTTTTTGTCCAATCCAAAAATGTACAATTCAACCATTTTTGGTAAAGTGTCACCTTTTTTTTTTAACTGTGATATTATTATTACTACTACTGCTAATAATAATAATAATAATAATATATTTTAATAACTACTTTTTTGTCCAATCCAAAAATTTATAATTCAAGCTTTTAGTAGTGTCACAATATTTATACAGTGATAATAATAAATTATTATTATTATTATTATTATTATTATTGTTAGTAGTAGAAGTATTATTAAAGACAATATTCATATGTT
Source organism: Labeo catla (assembly GCA_012976165.1). Taxonomy (NCBI): domain Eukaryota; kingdom Metazoa; phylum Chordata; class Actinopteri; order Cypriniformes; family Cyprinidae; genus Labeo; species Labeo catla. Next base: position 345,973 of record VONZ01000717.1, on the reverse strand, counting down.
TCAATAAATAATATTTTGTCCAATCCAAACATTTACAATTCAACCTTTTTTGTAAAGTATCACCTTATTTTTTACTGTGATGATAATAATATTATTAATAATAATAATAATAATAATAATAATTATTATTATTATTATTATTATTGTTGTTGTTGTTGTTGTTGTTGGTGGTATTATTATTAAAGACAATATTAATATATTTTAATAAAAAATATTTTGTCCAAACAGCTTTTTTGTGAAGTGTCACCTTATTTTTTTTTTTTACTGTTGTGATATAATAATAATAATAATAATAATAATAATAATAATAATAATAATAATAATAATAATAATTAAATACAATATTAATATATTTTAATAAATGATTTTTGTTCAATCCAAAAAATGTACAATTCAACCTTTTTGTAAAGTGTCACTTTATTTTTTTTACTGTGATGTTGATGATGATGATAATAATAATAATAATAATAATAATAATAAAAGACAATATTAATATATTTTAATATATAATTTTTGTCCAATCCAAAAATGTACAATTTAACATGTAATGTGTCACCTTATTTTTTTTACTGTGATGATAATAATAACAATAATTTATTATTATTATTATTATTATTATTATTAAAGACAATATTAATATATTTAATAAATAATTTTTGTTCAATCCAAAAATTTACAATTCAACCTTTTTTTGTAGTATCACCTTATTTTTTACTGTGATAATAATAATAATAATAATAATAATAATAATATCATCAAAGAAAATGTATATATATTTAATTTTTTTTTTTTGTTCATTCAAAAATGTACAGTTCAAACTTTTTTGTAGTTTGAAGTGTTACCTTATATTTTTTGGGATAATAAAAATGACTACTACTACTACTACTAATAATAATAATTATTATTAATATTATTAATATTATTATTAAAGAAAAAATTACTTTTTGTCCAAATGTTTATCGTAAGTTCATCATACCTAGTGCATTAAATAATGCAATAACAAACTGGACCTTACTATACTGTGTTACCATAAATACCAAAGACATGATGTGTTTATGATATGATGCATGCACTGCAAGAATGTTTTGAAGGAATTGAGAATTGTGTGGAGGCTGGGCTCTAAACTAGCACCGCAATGACGTTAGCCAGGATAAAAATTTCATTTTCTCTCAAGAACATCACCCTCCGGGAAGTCCACTGAGATTTCATTCTTCCTCTTCAAAAGGATTTTAATGATATAAATGTAACCTCTTTTTTTATCCTCCACTTCACCGTTTCTTTTGCAACATAATTGATTCTTCAGTCCGAAGGTCTCTCTACCATAAAGGTGTGCACTGGAAATTATGGTCAGATTTGAAAAGCAGTGACCTTTGAAGTGCCTCGCGATAGTCGGCTCTTCACGATTCCAGCCCATGAGTTGCTCCTTCATCCTAGTGATATAAGAATGGCTAGAGGACACAGGAGGGAGGGCGATCACTAGAGGCTGACAATAAGTGTGTATGTGATCCAACATGTCAGCCTGAATATGTGATTTCACTCAATTTCAAGCATGACTGCCCCTGCACGACTCACGCGTTTCCTTAAAATATTCCCGGAAAACATTTATCTAATCCCTTTCAGGGCTTCTTGGCTCCGTAGGCTGGATAGCGCACAACCGGGAAAGGACAGCGTCAACTTTGCACATGCAAGCATTGTATTTGTACTGCTAATGCTGTCAGTTAAATACAAAAAAGCTAATTAAAATAAAGGAGGGGATTGGGCTTTCCTTTTCCTTCAACAGTTTTTTTGTTTTTGAGTTTCCAGTTCACTTTTCTCACATTTAACTCTGCCAGCTTTAATTTGAATAATCAAACTTCAAAGGCTTCTTGCTTTTTAAACCACCCTGTGCCTGTGCACTGAACATTGCCATTCTGCTCTGAAATGGTTTGTGCCTTATCTCAATAGACAGATGTCTTCTCATCTTCAGTATGGTGATTTCAGCATCTTGTGGGTCTAACAATTTGACTGGCTCAGTGACCAGCAACAAGCTGGAGGTTGTACAGTGTGGGGCACAATGTATTTCTAAACCGGTTTAACGCAGGGCTACTACAAAAAAATCTATTCTGCAGCAGATAATTAATTAATAAAATTCACAAAGCTGGAACCAAATGTTGGTGGGCTTCCTGTCCCAAAGGCTGGATTAACAATGGGTGTTTGGGAACGTGCCCAGGGGCACCTTGTCTAGGAGGGGGCAGCACCTCACCCAGGGGGGCATCATGTAAAATAGCAAGAAAAGCAGCACAATGGCAATGGTACGAGTACACTAATCCAATTCGTGAGAATGCTAACTTAATAGGCAAATAACAATGAGAGAAAAACACTAGGCGACAAACCTAAATATCTTGAAAAATGGACATTTACAAACAATAAAAAACTTTTTTGTCTGCTATGTGCCACACTTACCCAGGTAAAAATAAAGTAGGGGTGACGTGGTTTAAATATTTCCACACACGCTAGCGTAAACAAATTTACGGCGTTTACTAGTTGCCATAGCAACACTATACAGACAAAAAAGTCTGCCAAAATTCAAAAGCCTTTTGAAGATATCGCTGAATATTTATTTGACCATAGTAAAAGTACATTTCTCGCTGAAGTAAGTTTTTCATCTCAGTTTTTAGTATTCATTCAAAATTAGACAAATCTGCTATTATTTTAATCTCCAATCTGTTATTTATCAGTTTAGATAGTTCATTAATGCTTGGTAAACCAGCAGATCAGTTTTATATTCCAGTCACGCTGATGGGGAACGTTGTAACACTGCGTTACAATCTGCCCCGCTATATTAAACTATGCTTTTCTATGACATTAGCAATGTGATTTTCACTATTTACTTTTATGGATTTTAAAAAGAAACCACAAGAAACAGGTGAATAAAGACTGACAATCGATGTTTAATGTTGAGAAATTATTATTTAAAGAAATGTAAAGCTTTTTGACTCGTTTATGCCTTGTGTTCTATGAGAGCTGTGTTTGGAGCGAGGGAAGTGTTTTTCTGAATGTCTGAATGTGTTTCATCTATTTGCACACATTGTTTTCAACTATACTGTATAGCTGTGTTTTGCGATCAGGGCCGTCCCACGCATGGTTGCAATGTGTGCATTGTGAACCTCAAAAATTAGACAATTTTTTAATTCTTAAAAAAAACGCCATTATGTTATTTGAAAATTTTAATCTAAATTATTAAATTATTAAATTATTGACAAAATATTTTAGTTTGTCGTCTATATTCTTTTTTCATTCGATCAGACAACATTTTAAGCTGTCATATGGTCATGTTACAACGTGCCCCTCACATGTTACAATGTACCCCACCTTTTGCCCTATGCTTTTGCCCCTTGCCACCTCATACATTTATAAGATTTTAAAACAAAATAAACGACTTGTATGTACAAAGACTTGACTTGTATAATGTGTGTATATATATATATATATATTATTTTTTTTTTCTTTCCGCAATTAAACATTTTAGGCGTAGTGAACAGCACATTTTTCTGTACCTTTAGCCCCGTTGTATATATATTTCACATTTATTGAAATAAAAAAAAAGATATTTAAAAGATTGACTCATTTCACTAATGTCAGGAATCAAAAATAAATCTTTAAACGCTGCACATGTGTAAAAAAAAAAGTGCTACTAATGACATACCATTAGTGTACTTGATTGTGCTATTTAAACACACCATTAACATTTAATTAAGTATCATATAAAGGGAATATTACCATATGTACAATATATTTGAAATTAATTATTTAATGTGTAAAAAGCTTGTAGGCAATACACTATAAATACATATTGTATATATTTATTATATATTATTATTCTATTTTAAATAATTCTCAAGTCTATTTTCTATGATTTGTATATTTAAAAGTGTATAAAAGATGGGTTCGGGTTCAAGTGTCTTACACTTGACTAACTAAATAGTATGTTTAAAAAGTATCTTAAGAAGTACTAAAGATTAATTGGTTACACTTTATAAGGTGTCCTTGCTACAGTGTAATCATATATTGAAGTATTGAGTAATAATTTAAATAAACATTAAAATATAATAAAAACATTTTTGGGGAATTTAAACATCATTTATGACATTTAAATGTCTTAAATTTCAGAAATCTTTTTTTTTTTTACAAAAAGAAACTATTTTGTCATTCCCCAAGCTTGTTGATGAATAACACAAAGTGTGTGAAAACTGGATTTGATTTAAAAAAAAAATAAAGGACAGAGTCGAGTTGATAATAAATAGATGAATAAACAAATAGAACACATGAATAACTTCTTATTTCAACTCAGAGGCAAAGCCGAATGTTCACAGAATACAAAGAAGTAGTTTCTTTACTGTCTGCTCTGAGGATTGGACTGTGAGAACAGATGATTTTTTCCCCCCCAAACTGGAGCAATTTTTTTCTTTATTTTAAATACTGTATTTATAGAATCAAAATATATTATGCATGTATATATATATTATTTCGTGCTTTTAGCTATAGAGTTCAATCGTTTTGTCCCAGATATGGACATGGACAGTAAAAGGTCAAAGCATTTTTTGTGCATTTTGTTTGGTCAGTTCTGTCTCGCGCCAATGCACAAAGTCAATACACATTGAGGTCAAGTGAATATCGAGCGTAACGCATGGAAATGCCATTTGGTTTCTGTCTTTGGGATTTCAGCATATGAATCATTTGTGCAAAACAAATATGCCACAAGAGCAAACAGATGTCCTACAGAGAGAGCTTCACCTCACAACAAGATATGTCAGAGGGTTAGAATTATTCTTTGTGAAAAAGATTGTGATGCCTCTCACAAAATGTCTTTGATATTGCCCCTGCACTGAGGGAAACTTCATAGGCTGTATCTGGTACGCTGACTCACCCACGTCCAGATAAGTGTAGATTTGGGTAGAAACACTTGGAACAAAGCCTTTAGAGATAAACTAGACCCTTTTCAATGCGTTGCTAAAAATATTACAATGTAATTGTACAGTAGCACTGAGAAACAGACATTTGTTTGTTTGAAAAGAAAAGAAAAAAAAGTTGCATATTCTTAAAAAAAAAAGTCTTTTTTGTTCTAGAATAAAGTCATACCGTTTTGGGATGATGTAAGGGTGAGTAATAATTTATTTCAATTGCTATCAGTTGCTGAAATTGTAGAAAAAGATATTACAGTAATACTGCAAAGCTGAATTACATAATAATTCCAGTTTCCAAGAGCAGTTTAGTTAACTGAAAAAAAGAAAAAAAAAACAACTTTTTTGCCATAAGTTACTCAACCTCAGTCATGTTGCCAAGTTTCTTCCTAACACAAAAGGATATATTTTTTAAATATTTTAATTTATGCAATCATATACTCTAAAAACAGCTGGGTTCAAGCTGTTGGGTCATTTTATTGTTTTTTTTTTTTGTTTTTTTTTAATATTTTTACCCAGGTGCTGGGTTATTTTTTATCCCAAATGCTGGGTTCAACTTGTTGGGTCATTTTACTGGGTTATTTTTAATATTTTTTACCCAGGTGGTGGGTAGTTTTTTCTGTTACTAAGTTGCTGGGTCATTTTTAATGCTGGGTTTTTTGTTTCTACCCAAACGCTGGGTTAAGCCTGTCTCTGACGAAACAACCCAGCTGCCGGTTCTTTTTGCACTTCTTTAGCAAAATAAAGGTTCATATACATTTTATTTCATTTATAAAGTCTTTACTGTGGTGTAAATTGTATTATTTTACACAACGCAACATAAGGACGAGATGTCAGTCAGCTGCATCAACAGCGGTTGCTTCGCTGGATGGAAACGTCTTTTGCCTCGCATAACATAAACGGATTTTATTTGTTATAATACAAAATTTAATTTAATTTGATGCTAAAATATGTTCTCTGAGGTCAGTACTGTTTGTTTGTTTGTTTTTTCAGATTTTTCAGACCGCCAACTGAAGTTCGCAGTTACCCCGGAGAACAGCAGCCCTTCACCGGTTATTAGCGCTATTTCGGTAAAAAGTGATTACAGAGACTGATTGAATACACTAAAATTAAAATTCTACTTTTAAATGCTGCATATTTTATGTCTAATATTCTTGTTAAATGAGTTTAAATGTAATATTGTAAACTATGCTGTATTCACCCAAATGCTGAGCGAATCATTGGTACAACCCTCCCTACCCTCCAAGATCTGTACTCATCCTGTACTCATGGCTGGCAAAATCATTCTGGACCCCTCACACCCAGCCCACTTCCTTTTTGAACTGTTGCCATCTGGTCGGCGCTACAGAGCACAGAGTACCAAAACAGTTAGACATAGAAATAGCTTCTTCCCTCAGGCCATCTACCTCATGAACAGTTAAATGCCCCCCCCCACTGTGGAATAAAACGTGCTATCCATACCTATATTTATTATAGATATGCTATCGCTTTAACATATATTCCATACATTCAATTCCCTTGTATAATTGTATATAGCACATCTGTACTTACATTATATTGTCTATTGTGTATTGCCTTTCACATATTTATTCTAATCACTTGTTTATTTGTCTATTGTTTGTGTCTTTTCATATATTTATTCTAATCGCTTGTTTATTTTCGTTATCTGTGTCTTGTCACTTGTGATCCTGTCAACTGGAAGCTTCTGTCACCAAGACAAATTCCTTGTGTGTGTAAGCACACTTGGCAATAAAGCTCTTTCTGATTCTGATAAATTCAATTTGTCTTGTATTTTGTCCATGTGTTCTTGCTTAATAATAAATGTTCATCTTTTGATTATTGCTGTTGCCTCTAGTAATTCTATGTGTGTTTTTATAAGTTCCAGTCCATTTTAAACCAGCAATATAATAATTTTAAACAATAGTTGACTTAAATGAATCAACCCAGCATGTTTGGTAAACATTTAACCCAACCAGCTGGGTCAAAATAACCCAGCATGTGGTCTGTCCAGTATTTACCCACCGCTGGGTTTCCAAATAACCCAAGTTGCGTTGAGTGTAGGGAATGCTGAGGTTAAAATTAAACGAATTAATTGATTAATAAAATAACATAAAAACAGCCCATACCTTATGAAGCATTATGTTAACTTTTTGTGATGAACAGATGGAAAATGCATTTACTTTTTAGTTATTAACTAGTTATTAACTATTGTCATTATTTACTGAGCTATTTATTTACTGAGCTATTGAGTTCAGATCATGAATCAGATTAGCCTGATTCATGAACAAAATTATTCATATCAGTTTTGCAACTTTTGAACTGATTCATTTGAACGATCTGACTCAAAAGATTGATTCATTTATTAATGACTCAAAAGAATCAAGTTCAATTATCTCAAGAACTATCACAGAAGTGCCAAGGAGAGCTAGGGTACATAAAGTGAACAAATTCACCTTGTTTGTTCCGTGGTAATACAGTTTTGGAACAGCATACAGGGTGAGTAAATACTGACAAAATTGTTCATTTTTGGGTGAACTCTCCCTTGAAATGAAAACGAAACAGCCTATTCAGAACAGCCTGATTAGAACAAAGACCTGTTGCCAATTCTAGTGTCCTTTCCTTTATAACAGCTCTGTAACACACACACACATACACTGCTTGCCCAGAAAAGCCTCATTGTACTGTCTTGCTGGGCCGGTGGGTTAATGTAATGTGAAATATGAAGTCAGACTGTGCAGACCGTGGCTGGATTTTATAAACACTAATCAGACTGGAGATGTTTTCTCCAAGGATGTGTGTTCCATAGGCCAGCACACATTAACACCGCTTAAAATCATGCACAACCCATTTCAGCTTCATGGCAGTTGGGAGAAGGAAACGTGTCTAGCTTGTTTATGAGATAAAAACCTGACAGGAAAAAAACCTGTGAATAGTACGATGACACTTGTGATGTGCAAAGGAAAAAAAAAAATCACATTATACTTTTAGATACTGGAAGTACTGGGGTGAATTAATAACCCACTGTGTGCTGGATGAATACTTGAGCAATTATACTGTACCAGAAACTCTAGTACTACATTTTTATTTATTTTTTTTATTTTATTTTAGAGAATGAAGATAGTTCACCTCCCCAGAAAAAAAAAAATCTGTACGTTGTCCAAACCAGTAAGATTTTCTTTATTCAGTGAATGGCAAGATGACAGGTTAAACAGAAGGTTTTAAGCAGCACCTTTCCATACAATGAAAGTAAACCAAAAATGCAAAAAGGCACCAAAAATTGTATTTATTTGTTAAACATAATAAAAGTGTATTCATTTGCTCTTTGTGTTAGTGAAATATTGAAACATTACATTACAGGGCTGTCACTAACAGTTATTTTAGCAATCGTTCGATTATTCTGACAATTTATCGAGTAATCGGATAATTATGATTTTTTTTTTTTTTTTGGGTAATTCAAATAGACCTATGTAAACAATAGCCATAAAATAACTTAAAGTATGTATATAATAGTAATGAGGCAATACTAATTACTTTAAGTATCAAAAGCAAACAATGATATGGTTTTATTGAACAAAACTGTTAAAATACATAGAACTAATGTACGTTATGTATTATAACAAATGCCTGCAGAGGGCGCCAACCACCTGGCCATTGTTTTTACACTTTACTGCGCACTCTAATCCTTGGCTTGTTTAATATTGACTAAACGTCATTTAATTCAAATGTCGACTTAATCTTTAACATTTGGCCATTTCTTTACTATAGAAATGCTACAGCCATTGTACTTTCTTGAATATGTGGACATCAAAACGTGTAAACTCCACAAGTGTGGATTTGAGCTTTTATTTTTGGCAGTGCTAAGTGTTTGTGATGAACAGTTAGCATTGAGAAAGATACTGATGTATTGTCCTGTGTTTGTGTAGGTTTATAAATGATTCACCATACAAATCTGATGAAATGGCGCATGTTGCGTTCCCAGATAAACGTTATAATTAAACCAGACTTAAAGCAATATGCAGAGATGAAGTTCGAGACGCTCCACACATGTAAATGATGACTATTTATGTGGAGCAGCATATACTGTGAATGGAGCTGTTCTGAGACGCAGGTACGTAACCCTCACGCATGTAAATAATGAAAGCGCATATATTAAACCTGCATTGCATATATTTATTCAAATGAATCGTAGTGTTTGTGAATTCACAGTAGCATTATGCTTTATTATGATTTTTAAATAGGTTTAACATATCATGCAGCTGTGGAAAACAGTCCAATAATGCGTTTCATGGATTCTCGTCAGTGAAATGCCCCACTTCCGGTATTTTGCCGGTTACTCAACGCTGATTTTTATGAGTCGAATACTCAAATTGAATCGAGGAATTGTGCAGCCCTATTGCATTATTTACATTTTTGTCACAGTTTATCCAAACACAGCGTTCCAACATGTTTGACGTCAGTGATGTTAAATGCGGTTCTCCTAATCAATCACAACATGTCAAATTTGATATATTGATATTGAATTTTTTCAGCCCCTGGTTAGCATTCACTTTCACTGTATTGAAAAAGCAGCATGAATATCCAACTCCTTTTATAGTCTACAAAAGAGAAAGTCAAACCAGTTTGGAACAACATGAGGGTGAGTAAATGATGACAGAATATTCATATTTGTCTGAACTATCCCTTTAATCAATTTAAAGACCGTCCTGAAAGTCTCTTTGAAATGCCTAGAGGCATTTCCAAATGGCTCTTTCTAAGACGAACACAATGTTGACCAAAGGAATTTACATCAAATGACAACATAGCCCTGCTGCGGCGTATTTGAATGTAAATCTCTGAGTCTGCTCGCAATTCTTCCCTGTCTCAGCAGGCACAATCTATTTAAATATTACACTCGTCAGCAATTGTGTGGGCTTTTGTTTAAAGATCAAGTCTCCCAGACGATCACTTGAATGCACTTGTCCATTCAAATAAGACACAGGCTGATATCATTCCGCATGCATTCAGCTGACAAATCAAGACTTTATTAGTTAGCCGGAAACGTCCATGAAAGAGGCAATGAAATGATAGCTGAAGCGCTTAGCGAAAATACAATGGATCCAAAAATGCTTCAATATTCTCTTTTAACTACAAAGCAGGAAGGATGGCAATTGGCAAAGAAAACTTTATGTGGGAGTGTTCATCCATCTGCCCGCACAGATGGGGAGAACTAGCGAGTGAAAGACCAACATGAGCCAGCCACACAACTACAAACAGTAGGTCAGAGCAAATATCCACATAACAGATCTGCTGATGCCTGTACAACAGAAGGGGCTGTCTGCGATATATATCTATTTTTCAACAAACCACCTCTTTTCAATCTTTTTCTATTGACAGAGGGACAGGAAAGACTGTTGCGCAGAATATCAATGTGTCTGACTTTTATTGCACTTCTTAGATCGCAGTCATTTGATTGGCCTATTGCTTCAGGGAGAACAGGAAGCAGGCGCGGATGGCAGATGATGGGTGGTTGGGAGCTGGGCTGTCTCTCTGCGGGAAATCAATGATATTTGTTTAATTATTGGATGAACTTAATCAGTTCCACTGCTGTAATTACTAGCACTGCCTAGAAGTCATTATAAAATCATTTGTTTTATGTCATCTCAGGCTGAAATAATGAATACAAGCAATTTTGGCAAGGAATGTTACTGAATAAAAGAAGATAAATATTTATTTAAAAAGGTTTTTTTCTCTCTCCCATGGCAAGCTTTAGTTTGCACAGCTGCTGTTCCCTGTGTCCTTTAGCGATATAGATTTGACACTTTGTCAATGATTTCTTGTGACAGCAGTCATTGACCATGTCGCTTCCCGAATCCAGCCGAAGCGTCGGAATACCAGGAATAATTGAAAATGACATTGTATCAGAGAGATTAATATTACATGTAGGTTCACATCTGTGTCTCCGAGGGTGTGCGTTTAGAGAGCTGCAAATAAAACGCGAGCTCGGGTGGAAACATTTCCATTCCCAACGTTTAGCAGAGGAAATTTGCGAGCAGATAACATATTAAGTTAATGATACAATTCGAACTAATTGAAGACAGATGGAATCTTCACTGGAGCAAATAATTGTTTTACTCCTTAATCACATGTCAATTAACAAGTGCAAGATCTGCAGGAAACCTGATTGGCTGAAATAAATGTGACCTCACCCACACTGCAAATCAAAAATTGCTCTGACTAGAGAGGTAATGCATTTAAAAAGGAAAAAGAGAAAGGTGTGAACTGGGTGCTTAGCAAAAAGACAAATTTGCCAGTTTTGGCAAATTTCTGCAAGACGTTCTGTTTATCAGTATCTTTAGTGTGAGATAAACAAACAAACAATTTAAAAATGAGAAAACATTTTTTTCCCTTGAACTCTGCCACAGATCAGATCAAAGCGTGGACTTTTAATCACAGTTTCAGTGCAGAAAGCACATGGACTGTGGTCTTTAAACAAGCAAATTGCTGTTTAAGATACCAAAACTGTACAGAAATAAACATTTCAAAATAAGATCTACCAAGCAGTCTGGCCACAGTGTTGCCAAGTCCAAGGTTTTCCTGGGGAATTGGGCTTCTTTAACACAGTTGTTGTATTACGCGGGTTGTTTTTCACGCAGCTTTAAGTGACCCCAACAACGTGAACCCCGACAAAAAAATGTGTATTTTACCTTCAGGAATGCAATTTTACCAGGGGGACCTCCCTCGAAACGCGTTTGGGCTAGTTTTGAGTAGCAATTGGGCAGGTTTTGTTGTGAAAACCTGGCAACCCTGTCTGGCCATCAAAATTAATGTGAGAGACTACGAAAATAACTAAGACATTTTAAAGTAATTGCATGATATTTAAGTTAAATAATGGCAAATAATCACATAAAGGGGCATAACATGTAGTTCATGCAATAAAGGTGCAATTTCAAAGGAGGTGCCAAAATAATATTTATTTGAGAACTGGAGGAAAATGTATATTAATAATAATAATAATTATTTTTTAATTTATTTATTTTAATTTGGGAATTTGACATGCATTTAATTCTACCTGATCTCATGATAAAAACGTACCTGTGGGAACTTTTTGCGAGATGCGAAATACATACCAATAAGTACATATCACTGCAGTTTCCAACAGAAATGAACAATAGAGGCTTTAAAACAGCGAGCACTTATAATAAATGAATCCTTGGACCTTGGGTACGAATCCTGTGAAAAACGACACACGATGAAAGAGCTGACAAAACAAAGCTTGCGACTGCGTTTTTACGTCACATTCACTTTTGTTCATACTATCAGATAGGTTTAGGTGCAGTGCAGATGGTACGTTATTTTAAAACGTCACAGAGCATTAGAGTTATAGCACCATTCAATGGACATTTCAAGTCAGAACTGCGGTGACACGTACAAAACCAACACCACATAAAACATACCATATGTACGTTCATCTGTTCTGGGGAAAAAAAACCTAACACACTTTTAGTGCCACTCAGTGGACATTTCTCATCGAATATGTCACGAAACACATTTTTTTGCAAAAAGGTTGCCAGAGGTACGTTTTCGTCATGAGATCAGGTTGATTTAATTTAATCTGTTTAGTAATTATGCATTTTATTCAGAAACTGTTGTGTTCTTTAATTGTGTACCTATCTTGGCAAGGTAACTACCCAACAAATATATTTTTCTTCTCTACCTGATGACCTCTGAGTCCTACAGAGAAAGTCCACACGGACTTTGCTGCAGTATTTTTAATTGAATTATTTATTTATTATTTAAAATGATGAATTGCCTTAAATTAGCATGTTAAATTACCAGCCAAAATGTAAACTCACAATAATTAATTCCAATTCAGCTTGATCAACAAACACATGACAAATTAAACGTGTCTTATTTGTCACTGAGTATTGATGAACTGGGTGTTGACTGCCTGTCTTCTCACTTTCTGTCCTCTTTTAGGCCTAGTCCACACATACTCGGGTATTTTTATAAAGGAGTTTTTCCTCCTTTGGAGGAATAAATTAAAAAAACACGTCAAAGTGAAAATGCAAAAACATGTTATGAAGCGCTGTCAAGATGATGCCAAACCAACAGGTGGCAATATGACCCTTACCGCCCTGCTGAAAAAAACAGTAGAAACCGTCACAGAAATAAGAGTCATAAAAAAAAACACAAACATTATAAATCAACTTTTAACCATTAAAACCATTAACAATGGTTTCCTGTAGTGAGATTTGGGACATATTCATTAGGATTTAGTGGTTTTAACAAGCCACCAATAAAAAGCAACCAATTACCAGTAGAGACCAACAGGCACCATTACAGTTTCCATTAAAACCAGTACAATCCCCATTATGACCAGTAAAACCATTACAAATTCTGTGATGTTTTCTATTGTTTTTGTTTAGCAGGCCACACTTGCAATGTCAAAAAGCCAAAATTTCCGGTCTCACCAGCAAACACAACACCAGCTGCAACCAGTTTCAGAAAATCTTCACCCTGGTGGGATTTTCAGTTTCAGTGACCTGATACTGCGTTTGCGTGTGGACGAACGGCTTAAAGCGCATAAAAAAAGCTGCGGTTTTGAAAATACACATGTTCATGTGGAGAGGGCCTTAGATGCTTCTCCTTTTACAGTACACACACAATAGATCCATGCACTTGTCTGCTCCTGATAGGACTTAAGAAATACCTGGCTCTTATCTGTGTGTTTGTAAATCACTCCTGATTTATTCATTTCTTCCATTTCCTCCAGAGCTTTACAGAGCAATCAATCGCCCTGTTAGCTGGCCCTGATCGAATGCGAGCTGATAAGTCAAATGTTTTTTGTCACTGAGCACTATATAACAGTGCTTTTTGGGGCCTGTATTGATTGCTGATTTTCTTTGGCTCAGCAAAGCCTTTCAATATGCCAGTAGTTGGAAATTTATCTAAAACTGTCAGGCTACATGTCTGATATGAGGCCAATAAAAACATACAAAATCCCAAAATGCTGACTTGTTGCATTTTCACCATTAGAGGTGCTGTAAGCAATTTTATTTTTTTACTTATTTTTGATTTTTCTTGAATACCAAGTATAAAATGTTTCAACTACCTACCTGCTAGCAAAAAACGTAAATCATTTTGTGCTTTCAGCTTGCTTACATGTTTGTGGTTGGTGGGGTTTTTATGAGAGTATGCAGTCTAATTCATTAGCTAATTGTGGCCGAAGTTCTTTTCACAGCACATTTATAGGGAAGTTCAATTTCACAGCACTAAACAAAAGTGCAATATGTTTGTTTGAGCATACCGACTGAGACAAACATGCTATTTTCCTAGTCAATAACATAAATTGGGGATGGGGGGGTACATGTTCTCTGAACAACGTTTGACGAAGTAAGTGCTTAAAACATGTTTGAATACATTCATAATGTTGAAAATTCTGGGTGGAAATGGCACACTGCGTCTTCAAATATTGTTGATGAATGTGTTTTTTACTCACAGGATTTCTTGCACACTCTGAAGCAGTTCAATCCGATTAACTCGCTAATCAGATTAGCCAAATAAACATTAATCCCATTAATTTAAAGCATCACACTGCAGTTCAGTCATTGTCTGATGTGTCATCAAGCCATGAGCACATTTTCAAATCAAAGCAAGAGCTCACCGGCTCCCCCTACTGACTGCTTTTAAGCCTGGAATCATATGCAGGAAGATTCGGACACGTTTGTAGGCAGAAAAAGGTGGCGGGAGAGGTAAAACCCAGGTGCATGTGCATTGGGCAAGGGTTCAAGTAATTTTCTTTCTCCATCACTTGCTTTCTTCACACCTTGGTATTATTTAAAGCTAGCTTTCAGAAGGTGAACGGCTCAGAGCCGGTGAAGCATTTATCAAACAGATTGAACCTATGACAGAACGGACCACGGTTTCATGTTTGAGGGGGGTGAGCGAGAAATCCTTCCTTTGTATGGTATAATTTTCTTCAGCGACAACGGTTTTTGTCGACTAACGTGTCCTTGGCTTATGCTGAACATTGAAGGTTGGTAATTAAATTGAGAACAATAGTGCTCAAAAGGGTCATTTCAACAGCAGGAGAGCATTAAAAACGCACGCAAACTGCAATAACATAGCGTTATGGTAAACGGATCCATCAGCTAAGCTGTATTTAAGTCAATGACAAAAAAGAATAGTCACTTGAAAGCCATTTATGGGCTGTTGAACAGGAGTCCAAAGAGAGCAGCCGCCTCAACCTGCTTTCATTTTGGACAATGATCCTCGGGTGGTCCAATATATGCGGCCCAATTTCTTTTTAAACGCTCGTGTTCTTCCGCGGAGTGCATGCAAATGGGGCCCTGGCTTAATTACCATTTAGCAGTCTAATAGCAAGAGTAGAGGAAACTTCTGCAACACAGTCACTGCTGGGCATTGTGCAGAGGCGAAGCCCCTGGACTGAAATATTATGTAAATTATTAATTTCCTCACAGACTTACACAGTTGTGCTATGTGGTTACCCACAGGCGTGCCGCTACATGTTAATTAATCTCACTGAGAGGGGAAAGTATCAGAAAAATCTAATTTTATTATGCAATCATGATTAACACAAGATATTGGTGCTCAGGTGCATTTATCTTAATATTAAATTATGACGTGACTCATGTTTTGTACTTACAAAGAAAAACACATTTTACTATTATTTTACTGTAAAAGTGCACTGTAAAAAAATACCATATCAGTTTTTCTACTTTAAAAATATCTAATTTAATTTAATGCCATGTATTTAATTTAATGTCTTGTATGTTTTGTGAAATTTACTAACAATTTTAGCTTGAATGGTTTCTACACATTTTCAACTTTGCCTCTTTTTTTTCAAAACTGTACACACAAAATGAAGCACTGTATTCAAAATATCAAACAAATCTCAAAAGCAAACATCTGCATACACCTTTGCCATAATATTAATTCCTGCTAGATTTTTTTAGATTAGTGTATGGTTTTGCAGATTTGGTGTGTGGTTCTGGTGTTTGAGTGTCAGGTTTCAGAAATTGTGACAAATAAAGATTTTGTGTAAGCAGTTGAAAAATACTGTAATATAATATAGACTTTCACCCAAAATTATATGTGACCCTGGACCACAAAACCAGTCTTAAGTCGCTGGTGTATATTTGTAGCAATAGCCAAAAATACATTGTATGGGTCAAAATTATGGATTTTTCTTTTATGCCAAAAATCATTAGGATATTAAGTAAAGATCATGTTCCATGAAGATATTTTGTAAAATTCCTACTGTAAATATATGAAAACTTAATTTTTGATTAGTAATATGCATTATTAAGAACTTAATTTGGTCAACTTTAAAGCCGATTTTCTCAATATTTATATTTTTTTGTACCCTCAGATTCCACATATGTGACCCTGGATCACAAAACCAGTCATAAGGCTCAATTTTTCAAAATTGAGATTTATACATCATCTGAAAGCTGAATAAATAAGCTTTCCATTGATTGCAAAAAAATTCTAAATATTGAGAAAATCACCTTAAAAGTTGTCTAAATAAAGTTCTTAACAATCTATATTACTAATCAAAAATTAAGTTTTCATATCTTTACAGTAGGAATTTTACAAAATATCTTCATGGAACATGATCTTTACTTAATTTCCTAATAATTTTTGCCATGAAAGAGAAATCAATAATTATGACCCGTACAATGTTTTTTTTGGGTATAGCTACAAATATACCCCAGCGACTTAAGACTGGTTTTGTGGTCCAGGGTCACATAATCAAATAGTTGTATCTCGGCCAAATATTGTCCTATCCTAACAAACCATACATCAATAAATGTCAGATGATGTATAAATCTCAATTTTGAAAATTTGACCCTTATGACTGGTTTTGTAGTCCAGGGTCACATATGGTATATGTCATCTTTTCCCCCATTTTTTTATATTACTATACAATAAAATTACATGCATGTTATGACAGTTTTACTGAAACAATTACTTTTAGATTACTTTCAGATTTGGAATCTGTTTGCTTTGTTCTGCCATTTCCGCCAATGAATAAAAAATAAAAAAGGTAACAAATTCGTAATTCTGACTTTTTTCACAGAATTGTGAGTTATAAAGTCAGAATTGCAAGATATAAACTCGCAATTTTGAAAAAAGAAGTCGTAATTGAGAATATCTCATAATTCTAAATATTTGTCGCAATTTCGAGTTTATATCTTGCAATTCTGACTTTATGTCACGCAATTCTGAGGAAAAAATCTGAACTGTTAGTTAATAAGTCAGAATTGTGAGATATTAACCCTCAGAACTGGACTTTATAACTCACAGTTTATGTCTCGCAATTCCGACTTAATTTCTCTGAAATGCTAGTTTATGTCTTGCAATTCTGACTTTATTACTCACAATTGCGACTTTATATCTCACAATTCCAAAAAAAGTCAGAAAAAATGTCTATCAAACTGTGAGATAAAAATGACCTTTTTTTAAATTATTATTCAGTGGTAAAAACAACCTTCCATAGTTCTAAAACGTATACTAATGGGATATTTTCTGTTTGGTTTATTTTCGCTTTTACATGGCAACATTTTACAACAAATCGTCCCCTCATTGGTCAGAACATTCGTCACATGGCAAATTTCCGAATTTTAAGTTGGAAAGACAACAGCTCTTCAGACCAATAATTAGCACAGAAAGAAAGCCATGATTTATCATTACATTCTTGTGTTGCATAATCTTTAAAAGATGGATAATTTACTCAGCCTCACGTCTGAATGACTTAATTTCTTCTATGAAACACAAATGAAGATATTTTAAGGAATGTTTCAACAGTTTTGCCCACTGAACGAAAGTCATTGTGCTTCCATAGCACACTGACTTCCACTGTATGGAAAAAAAAAAAAAAAATTTCAAAATATCTTCTTATTGTGTGGTTGCATCATTTGAATTTGCCTAAATATACAATCACATGCTATTCCCACAGTACCTTTGTCCTGGCAGTGAGCGTGCCACTTGCCATCATTTGAGCAAAAGCAAACATTTTAAAGTTGAATGTTTGTTTATCCACATTATTGATTTACATTTCCATAAATTTGCCTGTTGGTTGAGAGAGAGAGCCTTCTGATGGCTGCATGTTTAATAGATAGGCCTGCGTGCTAGTGGGAGCAGAGTGCGTTATCTGAATTCTCAGACTCAGGGAAAGCTTTGAAATCATGCCTAAGACTAATGAAAGAGGAGCAGGAGGAAGGAAGGAATGAGCTGCGGAGAGGTGTGATCTACCTACGGAGAGATTACCATGTACCCCTGGGCTCTCATCTTACACTGTGTGGGGAGGCGTGCGGTATCGTTCGTTCACATGGCAGCGCGGTGAAGAAAAGGTCTCGTCGCTGAGGTGTTAAGATTTATACTCCAGCTATAAATCTGCAGAAAGGATCCCCCACACCAGATTTTTAATATCATGCCGATACCGACACTCTCTGCCCATGGACAATATGTTCAACTGACTTTGACAAATCAAACACTTAAGAAATACGACAATATCCCTCGCCGTGCAGCTCGGCAGGGAGGAGGAATGGATGCACGACAGCAAGTATGAGAATATTTCTCTGAAAAAGGTGCCACAGGATGGAGTGGAAGAAATAAACAGACAGTTTATCCACAGGATGGATGGTGACATCATTATCTGCCCATAACAGCATCCCCAACTATTTGGATGGAAAGTTTACCCACTGCACAGAATAATTGCTCATTCTGGGGTACAGTGAGGCTGGCTTTCAGAAAACATCTATGTAAAACAACTGCACAGAGCAATCAGAGCATTCCTGATCGATTCCTAAAACAAACAACATCTAGATTGGAAGGGAATTAATGCTGTATGTCAAACTTTGAAGTAATAGAGCTGACCCAAAATCTATTGAATATATATTTCAAATTATAATCTATAAACTCTATTTCTGAACAGCACAAAAGTTTTGAAAAATACGTTTATGTCTATGTCTATGTCAAATTTTATGTCTATTTTACTGTATACAATTCTGTATGTTAATATTTTTTCTGATATTCAAATGTCAGACAATGTTGTGACATTTTTCTATAAATAAAAAAATAAATGGTAATAAATATTGGACATTATTATCGACCATGATATATAACATATATAACATATATATATATATATATATATATATATATATATATTTATATATATATATTTAACATCTAAAAATACATTAAATAAATTATATCCATCTATGTATCTATCTATATATATATATAATACTTATAATACCTAAAATAATACATTTAAAAAATACAAATAAATTTCAATAAATACGAAAAGTACTAATAAATGTATAAAATCAATTATATATATATATAATTGATTTTATACATTTATTTGCATATATATACAGATTTATACTGAAGTTATTTATGAAAAATTATTGTAATATTTAGATTAGTTACAATGTTATGACATATAATTTTTGTTTAGTGAATATAGTTCCATATCATTTCTAAAGCATCATATAGAATATTTTATATCTATATATCACCTTTTTACTATTTAAATTATTGTAATCATATTCTATATTATTATCAAAATGGCAAATAAATCTCAAAGTAAAATTCTGCACACACATATCATTTTTTAAACTTATTTTACATATTGTGTCTATTTTACTGTATGAAGTTACTTTTGCATACATGTTAAATTTTTTTGATATTCAAAATTCAGAGAAATTTTGTGGAATAAATATTGTACATACTGTATGTACAGTAATATCAACCATGATATATAATGTTTAAAAATAATACATTTAAAAATATATAATTTAAAAAAAAAAATAATTAAAACATACATTTTTTTAAATAAAAAATACATTTATAAAATCAATCTATACCAATATATATATATATATATATATATATATATACCACAGCTATATATTATGACAAATTATTATGATATTCAGATTTCAGTAACAATGTTATGCCATTTTTTATATATATATTTTACTGTATAGTTACTACAGTTCCATATTTCTAAAGCATCAAACATTTTATTTATATATATCACCTCTTTCTATAATTTTAAGTATTATACTCATAACCATATTCTATATTACTGAAATGGCAAATATTACTGAAAGTAAAGTTCTGCAATCATAACATAGCATCAAAAGAGCAACTTCTTTAAAACCAACCATGCATTGTTTTTCCTCTCTGCACTTGCACTTGTGAATTATTAAAAAGAACAATGTGAAGGTATAAAACTGATCCTACTTCTGGAGTACTGTATTAATGAAAGCTACTCAGTGCATATTCAAATGCATGTAAATGATGTAGCCGAAGAAGAATACAGGTTTGGTTACACCAGACCCGGTCTGCTCCCTGATGTGACTCGGGTAACCTGACAATCGTTCTGAAGCTCAGAATGATAATGTTTTGATTGATGCACAATCCACAAACCAATTCATTACCTGAGCCCCCTCCCATTCCCCAGTCAGACTCCTCAAGTACAGCACAGCCGCTATGAGAAGAGAAGACTTATTAAACAGCAGCCGCTCAACTTACCTAGTTTTGGAAGCCGGTGCTGTAATTGCCTAGAGATGTTCACCTTATCTGCTCCTCCCTGGTCCTTGAGCAGCTTTCTCCCTCTCACAATGTTTCTGGCAAAGGTCTATTGATCGGTCAAGCTGTGTTTTTAGTAGTCTATTGTTGCCACCGGTTAGATTGGAGCTCCTCTCTGGCTGCCTGTCGCGGCTGCAATGAGGAGGCTGAGCAACGTGTGCACCTTGCTCTCGCTCTAACTCGGTCTCTCTCTGTCTATCCGTCTTTCGCACCCTCCTCTCTCCCTCTCGCGCACGCACATGCACGCTATCTCTGTGTCTCCCTCCCTCACCCGGCGACACCCCCCCGTTCTCGTTCTCGTTCTCTTTCCTTCTCCTACCCTCCCTATGCCTCTCTACCCCCTGTCTTGTTCTCTCTCTCTCCCATTGTATTGATCTGCCAGCGCTGGCGTTCTCCTCCTGCAGCCTCTAGAGGGTGTTCCAATAGCCGACAGTAGCCGGTCCAGAACTAATCCCACTAGCTTCAGTTCAGCTTCGCTCTGAAAGAGAAAGCTGGAGAGAAAGGAGAAAGGAGAGCGAGAGAGAGAGAGAAACAAAAGGATGAGGTGTGGATTCTCTCTCACACACTAGATAAAAAGCCTGGTAAATTTACAGTAAAAGCTGGCAGCTTTTGTTGGCACAAGTTCACTGGGAAAATACAGTGACAACATTTCAAGCATTATGGGAGGCATTTTGGTGCCTCTATATGTTACAGTTCATTAGAGTATATATCTGACAGGATATTAATACACCGGCAGTGTTGGGGAGTAACTAGTTACATGTAAGAGTTACGTAATTTAATTACAAAATAAATGCAACTGTAATTGTTACTAAGAAAAAAAAATGTGTTGCTAAATTATGAAAATGTTAATGATTACAAAGTAGGTTACATCTGAATATTTTCACACACGTACAGATTTGGTTGATTTCTTCCAAAATTGCATTAACTGCTATAAAATATGAAACACCAATGTTTCAGGAGTTAAGAACACAGCATTGGACACGTTTATTTGACAACCGTTTTATCTGGGTGTATCTATATGCTTTTTTTTATTAACTGTTTTTTCCAAGGCACTTTCCTGTCCATGCAAAGATTTGATTTCAAAAACAGTATCACAGCTATTATACTACATCTTATGATTTTAAATATGTTTTCAACCTCACCTCAAAAAAAGAGGCGCTAAAGTCTGATTTTGTGGTGATTATAAATTATTATAATCTTAATTCAAGTGGATTGTAATTGAAGGATTTTGAAAGTCTGACAGTAATCAGTGTTGAGTACTTCTGTAAGGTTTAACCCTGCCTGTTTTAAATGTTTTAAAATGATTAACAGATTAGAAACCGCCCCAAAAAAAAACTTAAGTAATCAGTTACTTTAATAAAGTAACTGAAATACTTACACTGCTTATTACATTTTAAATGGTAGTTTGTAATCTGTAACCTATTACATTGCCAAAGTAACCTTTCCAACACTGTATACCTGCATGCAAAAAATAAAATAAAATAAAATTCAATTCAATTAAATTCAATTCAATTCAATAAGCTTTGTTACACTGTTTAAAAATAATTTAAAAAGTACTGGTAATTTTCTACCAGGACATTATCCAGTAATTTTACAAACATTTACATTAACCCTAAAACACAACACAATAATGTGCAAAATTCAAAATACAGGTAAAACACCTAATAAAAAAAAGTATATTATGCCCTATTTTACAGGGGTTTTTTTACACTATGACTTTAGCATATACATGATGATGATACATTATTCAACATATTATTAAATGTAATAAAAGAAAACATTTAGTAATTTGGTTGTTTATTTTTATTAAAATTTTTATTATTGCATTTCTTATTATTTGGGGTAAAATTATCCCATCTGTCATCAGGTTTTTTTCCCTGAATATATAAATGACATCTTATGTCTTTTTTGGTGATTTATTTGTTTTGTTGTAATAAATGTATGTGTGTGTGTGTGTGTGTATATATATATATATATATATACACACACACACACAAACACACAGATAGATAGATAGATCAATCAATTTCACTTCTAAATATAATAAAACTAATTTTAAAAAGTAATAAAGTATTTGTTACGCTACAAGTCAAAATAAATTACTATGTCCACAAATCCCCTACCCCCAGATTAATAAAAGCATAAGCATTCGATGTTAGAGGAAAGAGTGTTAGAGGAAGATTAAACTATAGTATATCTTACTCTGCTCATAATCGCCAAAAATCTGTAAAATAGAAAGCCACATAAAAACAAACTTTATGTTTATATATACATTGTCTTGTTGAGTACAGCATATACTGTAGATTTTCAAGTTGATAATTCAACCATCCAAAATAATAGTAATTTGCATACAATTTTGCAGTTGATTTGCATGTTTTGTTCCAAATATTTAAAATATTTTTCGCTCTTTCACTCTCACTTGTCTCTCTTTCTCTCAGGCAAAGTGCAATCTGTGCTGTCAGCTGGGCAGCCGGACCCCTGCCTCAGTGAGAAACAGTGAAACTGAGACAGGCATTAATGTTTCAGCAGGCAGTCTGAAGCAAATGAATACAAACAGAGAAGGTGAAGTCATATCCCTGCTGCGCTGGTCTTTACAAATCAAAATTGGAAAAGAACCTTTATAGCACCTCCCAGGAGGATGTTAGACTATTATTAGTTGATAAGATTTCGTCATATTGTCATGGTGACAGTGTTCAACTTGCCTTTCAGGGAAAATTTTGCACAGTCAGCATTAGTGCTCGCAGCTGAGCGGCTGTGATGTAACAATCTGTCAATAAATCAACACGCCTGTGGCGTGACACGCAAGGTAAATTACACCGAGATTAAACAATGCAATTTTCTTTCGAGCCACGGTTTTCCCACAACACAAAAAAAGAAACCTCATTGTCATTATTATTAGTTGGGAACTTCCTTTAATTTCTCTGCAAGTCAGCTACTATGTGGGGCTTTTCCACAGACTAGTGACTAGTTACACTGAAAAAATAGGTATTTTCTTGTAAAACATATTTGTATTGTGCACTATATAAAAATTCTTTCAGCATTCACTCATCCTTATGTCATTTTAAACCATTTCTTTCACCTGTGAAACATAATAATAATAATAATAATACAAATAAAATTTGTACTTTTTTTCCACAAAAAGTCTTTTACTGTAAGAACTGTCATTGTATAAACAATAAAAGTCCACAGAAAAAAAGAAACAAACCCCTGCAGACTTGTGAGAAAGTCTTTGCTGTGTTAAAGAGTGGGTTGTTTCTAACAATAACAGGCGTCTAGAAAAACCTGCACTACCATGATGAATAATTGAGAGCGCTCATAGTTTTTCGGAATTCCCAGAACCTGCAGTTCCTGTACAGTAGACCACCAGCTACGTTAAGAGTGTTAAATGGGTTGTCAGCACAAATAGAGGGCAAAGCTTAAAGACAGCAATGGAATAGTGATTGTGCTTCATGTATTGGTCGTTGCTCTGCTAGAGTCAAAGGTTAGGAGAGTTGACAGTTTTCACAGCACCAGCTCAGCTCCTTAGAACACTTCAAGAGTATGCTGAAAGTGAGCCTGGTACTTTAGAGGCACTGTAAGTGTTATGTGAGGTACCTAGGGCCCTATGATTTCCGCGATGCAACAAATGAGGGTGGAATCCAGTCATAAAATTGGAATTTACTGCATAACGCAGAATGTCATGGAATTTGCTAAATTTTGGATGAATAAATCAAAAGTAGGTCAGTACACTTGAATCAAAACGCAATACAGACTAGTGTCTGTGAATATTAAGCTGGAAAATACAATTTAAATATGAATGCTGCATGTTCCGTGTTTCTCTGTGTGAATGAATGGCGCTGACGCGCGGTTCTGTTTACTACACACATACTGCAGTGCACAGTGTTCTCAGCCTCTACTGCCTCAATATATGAGTACATGAACACATAAACAATCTGTAGAACTGCTCTGCGAGTCACTTCATGAGTATTTCACCATTTCTTTTTAGAAAATCTAGTGTCTTATCATATACAAACTGAAATTTAAAGGTGTTCACAGCAATCCATCAATATAAAAGTTTGGTTTTACATGCAGAAACTGTAACAGAAATACGACTAAAATTATTATTAAAACATTATTTTTAAGAAATATTTACCAAA
This sequence comes from Labeo catla, assembly GCA_012976165.1. Lineage (NCBI taxonomy): Eukaryota > Metazoa > Chordata > Actinopteri > Cypriniformes > Cyprinidae > Labeo > Labeo catla. Next base: position 321,288 of record VONZ01000717.1, on the reverse strand, counting down.
AAATATATATTTACCGTAATTTATGTACCAGAAAAAATGTAATACACAACACAGGATTTCTGGGAAAAAAAAACTAATAATAAAATCAAGGTAAATTATTTTTTTATAAAATCAATTAATTAGACATGCTTTTGATTATTAAAACTGTATGAAACCATTAAATTGGAATCCTGAAAATTAGTGGAAAACTAATAAAAAATGCTGTTAAATTGTGTATGTTTCATGATTTCAATTAATTTTAGATGTGCTTTTCGATTAATATGTATATATTTAATTTAACCACTAAAATATAGTCTAGAAAAAAAAACAGAATCCAGAAAAAAAAAAAAAAAATAGGGAAAATAAAATTGAATTTGGGAAAAAAAATAAAACTGATTTCATAGGGCCCTAAATACAGAGTTTTGTCTTAAAAAATACTAAACTGCCTGCCTCATTTGAGTAGTTCAGCCAAAAATCATAGTTTACTGACCCTCATGTCAGTCTTATGCTGCGTTCCAGACAACTCGGATGTAGGATATTTCCCACTTGAACCCAGACATAATTTATGAAATGGTGCTTTTTTAATGTTAACAGATCACTAAATCATTAAGCATTAAGCATGTTACCAAACACTTTTAATGTTATTAAATGCAGACGTTACTTCCGGGTTTGTTGTGGGAAATATCCCACATCCGTGTTGTCTGGAACACAGCATTAAACACTTTGATTTTCTTCTTTTCCAAAGAGTCTCAGTCTTTCTTTTTTTTTTGGACCCCATTGAATTTCATTTTATGGCTACAACGGTTCTTCATAATATCTTCTGTGTTTCCAAAAGGCTCTTAGTGTTACTCAGTCAATGACTGTGGATTATTTTCACCTAAATAATAATTATGCGCTTGTATTATTTCTGATTCCTGAAAGTATCAATCAGAAATCACAGCACAGTGTTGATTATAATTATTATAATTAAGAATGAATGAATCATTATTCAGTGAATCATACACTAAATAATGATTATTCAACCTTGAACATACTGTTCAAGATGAGGGTGTGTCGAGTTTGATCTGGAAAAACAAGCATTATATTTCTAACTTTCATGTAATGCTAAATCATTAGTCCTCTTTAGTTTATCTGTGTTGCTTCTGATATATATTTTTTTCTTTTTGCTGATCTCAAATGTATTCTGTTTTCCATCATCCATCCATTCATTAATACAATCATGAAAAGAGCAGGACATTGTGTCCTCGAAATCATCTTTTGATGTATTCATGAGAGTTTCATGATTACCTGGCACTATTCGTGCCTGTCTTATATAAAGATATGATTAGCTGGTTTTGTCATATACCCTCATTCATACTCTTCATGTTATGAATGGGCAGGGCGGTCAACTATCCTGCTGAATACCCAAGTCAGGAAACTGCGGTGATTACAAAAATAAAACCTGCAATTTTAGGCACCTAAACACTGAAATCCGTGAGCGGAAATCATAGACTAATCAGCACCCTTCTGTGGGTCAGCTGAAACTCATTTTCAGTTACAAGTGCAAGTGTGTACAAGTTGGCCATCTAAGTAACCAAGGTAACTTAAGCTTGAAAACTCGGTTAATAAAACTGTTTAAATGGTGTTATGCCTCTGATCTTTTGCTGGATACAGTGTTGCCAATTTCACATTCGTATGGAGCAAGTTTATCCCAGAAAGTTCTGTTCTCAACATTTCCTTACACTGCTAAGGCCCACGCACACCAAGTATGATAACGATAACTATAAAACGTATATAACGTTCTAAAAATCATTTCAAATTTAAGATAATAAAAAAATTCACGACTATAACGATACGATACAGAGGAACGATATCGTTGGGATCACTTTCAGAACGGTTTTTTACACCTGACGAACGATAAAACACTGACAGCTAATCAGACTTCATTCAAATTAAAAGGGCTTGCACATTTGAAATAGCAGGCGACATTGTGGAGAAGCAAACATTGCACAGCAAACAGAGAAACATAAAATTACCTCAGGAATTCAGCGCTAGTTTCGACAACATTGTCTTGTCTTTGAAGTTGCAGTAGAAAAGAGTATATATTGTTTTAATTCCACTACGTTGACAACGTAAGAGATCAGATAGTTTACGCTAGATTCACTGTTTAGATGCGCTCGAAACGAGCATGCTGAGGACATCTACTGGTAAAAGTTGTATGATGCAACAAAAACAGACAGTTATGGATGTGGACGCAAATATTATCGTTGTATTTATAGTTATCGTTATCGCTCTTGGCGTGAACGGGCCTTTACAGTCGGTATAGCTTGTATGGCTATGAAAAATAGAATACTTATGTTGATCAAAGGTAGACTTTTACATGACTAAAGTTTTTTATTGTTTTTTCAAAGTAAATGCTTTTCTGTTTATATTTTAAAAAATCCAGTTTCCACAAAATTAGTAAGTGTTTCTTGAGCACCAAATCCTACCTGATCTCATGACGAAAATCTACCTGTGGGAAATATTTTCACAAAACGTGAAATACATACCAGTAAATATCACTTTAGTTTCCAACAGAAATAGACATTAGTAAAACAGCGAACACTTGTAAATGTAATCATTTGTACACAGTTATGATTACAGCTCCATATCTTTCACTTTCCGGAGCTAACAAGCTTGCTCGGTAGTTCAACCTGCATGGAATTGGACTTAGAATGTAAAATCCTATATGAATCCTGTGAAAAACATGACTCATGATGAACCATACATTATTTTAAAACGTCACGGAACTTGCTATAGCACCACTCAATGGATATTTTCAAGTTAGAACTGCAGTGACACACACAAAACCAACGTCATATAAACGTGCCATATGTACGTTCATCTGTTCCGGCAAAAAACTGAACACTCTTTTAGCGCCACTCAGTGGACATTTCTCATCTAATATGTCACGAAACATATATGCCGGTACACATTTTGCGTCTAGCGAAAAAGTTGCCAGAGGTGCGTTTTCGTCATAAGATCAGGTTGACCAAATCAGCATATTAGAATAATTTCTGAAGGATCATGTGACACTGAAGACTGAAGTAATGGATGCTGAAAATTTAGCTTTGTCTTAAGAATAAATTACATTTTATAATATATTTAAAAAGAAGACAGTTATTTTAAATGGTAATACAATTTAAGAATATTCTTCTTTTTTTATTACACAAATCCAGACTTAATGAGCATAGGACTTTCAGAAACATTTAAAAAATTTTACCAACACCTAAGCTTTAAGTGTTGTATAGTATAGTTATCATTGCATATAAATCTACATATACAGTAGATAGAAATTAAAGATGAATTTAGAAAAATCACACTTTAGAAGTTATTTAAATGCATAACAAATACAATATTTAGAAAGCACACCTGCTCTATAAAATAAAAATAATTGTATTTCAGTCGGACATAGAAATTATATTACATACATAATTGTATTATGACAGTGGCTATTTAGATAGCAATAGATAGCAACAGCAATAGATGCTATTTACAATAAGAGAAAACTGCATATTTTCTTAGCAGTATATGCTATTTAGTGAAAGTGGCAGATGTTTGCACCTCAGTATTGTAGTACATTATAAAACTGTATTCTATAATAACATATTGAGTGTAAATTGTCATTTTTATTAACAATTATTAAATGGATGCTGCCTTACTGGCAAAATAAAGCCCTCCTTACACCTAACCCTAACTGATAAACACCTGTGAGTCACTTTATATTACACTTTTCGATTATTTCCTTCATTTTACTGAAAATAAATGACTTTCCGATTTGATATGTCATGTGAAAAGGGAGAAGAACGAGTATGACAGATTCGAACTCGAGTCAGTTGCGTCAAAAAGCCACTGTTGTGAGCTTTACCACTTACACTATTGGAGCTGCTGTTTAGTAAGCGTCTTTTGTAATGTTGACTAGCTCAACCACACATTTGTGGGCGGAGTTAGTGTAAATAGCCTCTGCCAACAAGGCAGGCTATTTGCACTTATTGTAAATAGACGCTATGTTTTATAAATGTAAAAAAAAGGATACACAGTAAGGATGCAGATCTGATTCACAGCTCAAAAAATGTTTCAAAATACTATATAGAGTTTGCTTAGACATTGAGTGATCAAAACACCTGTTACCCATTTTTGGATAATGACCCAGCAGTTCAAAACAACTGCAGCAGGTCTTGTCAGTGATGTTATTTTGCTTTCAAAAACATCTAGAAACAAGGCAAAATCATTTTTTATTCATTCAGTCTCACTGTTTTTAGCTGAAAGCAGTACTTCCCCTGAAGCTTAGTCTGCTTACCATTTGTACGATTTACAGTGGCACAGTAGGCGCTTGCACAGTCACCATAGAGATATATCTGGTATCATAGCAATTCTGTAGCAGCCATCTTTGATCTACCACTCCAAATTGCCATGGTACAGTGGCCTGATCTTCTCATTCTAATTCTATGCACTTCTCATTGAAACAGCAGTGTTTAGTCAAGCACTTACTGAATATATTGCAAAGCATATGAAGTGAAACGAAAACATTTTAGATATAGCATCACTTGCGTTCCTGAGAACTTTCTTTTAATCTAATCATAATTAGCATTTTTTATAGACAGAATATTAACACCCTGAGAGAACAGCAGATGTTCAAATGCTACAAATAAACAGCTTCCATCTGCAGTGTTGTTAAAACAAATGCAAGTGCTTTTCTTTAGGATAAAGATCCCTTGGGCCACTCTAAGCGTGTCAAGGGTTAGCAAGAGTACTGTGTAAATGCAATTAATCATGCATAAGCGTTAAGGACACAATCACTCCCACTCACGTAACATTTAGCTAAGCTCTTCACACTGCAAAGATGCTGGCAAAACTGTTGGCTGGTGCTGGAAACAGCCTTTCTATTGTGTGACTTAGTATTAATGAGTTGAAAGAAACATAGCTACAATGCTACAAGAGGATAACGGTTACTGTGATTGTATCTCAAATTTTTTTTCTAAGTAAACCAGTATTCTTTATGGTTTTCATAAACAAGTGCTCATAAAAAGCACCCTCAAGAGTCTTTTGTTTTGTAAGCTGTGCATTGGTTTACGAAGGGCAAAACAACAAAGCTTTCTCTATTCCTACATGGTGAATGAATTTAAAGTCACAAAAATTCATGCATTTTAATGTTATAAGATGACATTTATGTTAAAGTTTTGTAAGCTCCCTTCACTTTGCAAAGCCTATTCTAAGTAGCAACTGTCCATTCCAACAGGATAAGGCCACGTTCCTGACAGTCTTTTATGTAATTGTCCAATCTAGGTTCATTGCAAAACATACTTCTATGTACATACTTTAATGTATGAACTTATATTCCTTTTCAAGCAAGTTATGATTACGGGACAGATTATCCAGTAATAAATTCTCATGCGGTTCCTTACACAATATGTTATGACATTAAAACACTTAACCATACTGCATGATTTGCAAACAAATACAATTTGACATTGCCAATACATAATCAGCTCCATGTGTATAGCTTTTCTGACATAGTAAACTTGCTCGGTAGCACTTGTAATGCAGCGCTGTGAATCATTATTCATGATAAAACAGTCCAAAGACTTGTAAAAGCAAACTAAAATGGCATGGTTGCATTAGCAGCTCTGTTTTTATCTCACACTTGCTTTAGTTAACTCTGTCAGTTAGATTTAGTGCAATAAATTCAAATGCGATAAAGCATTAAAGGATTAGTTCACTTCCAGAATAAAAATTTCCTAATAATTTACCACCATGTCATCCAAGATGTTCATGTCTTTCTTTCTTCAGTCAAAAAAAAAGAAATAAATAAATAAAAGGTTTTTGAGGAAAACCTTCCCAATTTTTAGATGTTTTTAGATATTGTTATAACACTTTAGCTTTTTGTTACTGTTAAAGCACATTTATTTGACTTTCTTAAGTTTCCTTATTATTTTTAGTTACCAGATGGTTTAGTCCAAGTGGGAGGGGCTTAGTCTTTTTAAGATGGCCTTTCAGATTTGTTGGAGGACTTGTAGAGTGAGTTGTGGGATGGTTTTACAGCGGAATTGCTGTCTTTTGGGTCAACAGTTTTTTTTTTTTTTTGTGTGTGTGTTTTTGAACTTTCATTGTAAATACCATTGACACATCAGTAGGTAACCTTCATTTTGGCACTCCTGGGAATAAACATTCTGAACTTTTGACTTCATTGTCACGTCACCTCATTTTTACACCTCCATCTGCCAGTACATTTGGAGCAGTGGTGCTTATGCTGTTCAAAACATCTTTGGGTCACTTTTTCCTGCAGTTGACACACCGCTGGCTCCCTTACCTAGTGAAACGATCGGCCATTTCTAAAAAAACAATACATAAATAAAATTGATATACTTTTCAACTGCAAATGCTCGTCTTGCACTAGCTCAACTTCACACATTATGTAGTCATATTGGAAAGGACACGTGTGATGGAGTACCAACCCAGTGTTTACAAAGCTAACATGCAAAGAAAGTCAAACACCCTTTACAAAAAAAGGTATAACAACTATGTCAGATGATTTTGAAGTTGGAGGAGAAAATGTGATGGAGTTTTTTGCCCTAAACTACTTTTTTAAACCAAAGTACACAGACAAAGAACTAACTACGTGTGACCTTTCCAACGTAATTACATAATTCGTTACATAGCTGGTGCAAGATGAGCATTTATGGAAAAAAACAAAACATAAATTGTTATTTTTTGGAAAATTACAGATCATTTCACTAGATAAGATAGATTAGATAAGACCCTTATTCCTCAGCTGGGATCATGTAGAGCCCTTTGAACCTGCACCGAAACAGCAATATGGACCTTCAACCCATTGACTCCGACTGAAGTCCACTATATGGAATGTTTTCCTCAAAAACCTAATTTCTTTTTGACTGAAGCAAGATGTCATCTTGCATGACATTAAGATGAGTAAATTGTCAGGAAATTTTTATTCTGGAAGTGAATAAACCTTTTAGCCGCATGTTTAGCTACTTTTTTTCTGAACTGCAGCAATATACAGTATGCAGTAATCAACTTAATAAAATGGGACGATAAATCGTTGAATGGAGAAATGATTCAGCATCGATTCGAGATTTTCCAAACACATCGCGATTCTTTCTCGAATCGAGTCTGAGCTTAGTTTTGAAACAGCCGTGCTCCGCTTGTTTCCAAATCCTTACACGCACTTGAACCTAAAATAATCATTTATACAATTTGAAAAGGTTGAAGCGAATTACAAGGGTGTTCACAGTGGGTTGTGTTTACAATAATCTCGCGTCATAAAAGCATTCTGAGCCGAGGTGAAATTAGCCGAACGCACATGTTCTCTTAAGCACTCTTCTTCATTAACATTTGAGTGTGCGGATAAAACTAGATTAGAGCGCTATCTGCTGTTAAAATCTAAGCTCAGAATCGATTCCAAAGAGAATGGCGATGCGTTCGGAAGATATCAGAACCGATTCACGAATCGATGTATTGTCCCATCCCTAGTTTTGGATAAAACTTTTAGGGCCACTCACTGGACATTTCACTTTGAAAATGCAAAACATGCAAATGCAATGTAACGTAATTTTGCTGAAATGTCACCACGGGTACATTTTCCCACTGAGCCTGGGTTTCAATTGTCAGTGATTCATATAATAGTAGTGCTTTAGTATAAAATTTTCACATCACTGGCAAGAGAATTTAAGCGAAAACTGTTTAATAAAATTGCTTTGACTAATAACACCAATTTTCCATTGGCCTCAGAGAACACCAATCACTAGCATGCATTAAAATGCACTTTTTTAAAATCCATTGCACATTCAGACAAACTGTTGTCTGAAGACTACAAATTGTTGGCAAAAAAGCCTTTGTAATCTCTCCTGTGTGTCCTCTTATTTCTTTCCACACTGTTCCTTTTCAGTGTTGACACTAATTTCCAAGCAACCCACAGTCACTAAGAGCATTGCATTCATTGGCAGCAGGTGGGGATGGGTGGTTGTCCTTGCTTAAGTCCTTGTGTGGCCTTGCTTAGAGACAGAAGACTCTGAGTAAGCACCCTTCACCAGAGAGTCTCCTGCCCTCCACGTAACCTAAATCACCTTGGACAATAAGAATGAGGGCGATTAATATTAGGAGTTATTTGTTATACCTATTGACGTATCGGTAAGCCCCTCCCCTCGAATGCATATGAGCCAGTGGCAGTTGAGTATCAGTTGCAATGGGACCGGAACTCTGATATCTGTAGGTTCCAGTGCCATAGAGATACACTTGAAAATCCAAAGCTCTCATGGGTTTGATAGTGTTTATGCTGTAAGAATGGTAAAACGATATGCCTGGGCTACTTGTAACACTGATTCTAGGTATCCTGAGAGGAATGAAATTTGAAATGTATTTAATTATTCAAAATTGATTTTCTTGTTGTCCTACTCTCATTAAGTTACAGTTTTTATCTGCTCAAGCAGAACGTTAATGTCTTCTTGTGCTTCAGCTAGGTACCTCTGGCTAAAACTAGCTAACTAGCTCTCAATATTAAACTGGTTAGGTGTAATTTAATCTTACCCTGTGTTACATGAACAGTGTTGATGTTAGATGTTGTATTCTGGGATTGTGACAACTGTAACATGAGGCTTCTCCCACTTGCATTGACAGTTAGCCACTCTGTTTGTCTGAGTGAGCAACAGTAACTAAAGGGGGCGGGGCTTACCGATAGGTCAACTGAACCACTAGGCATGGATGAAACTATTCGTTACTATCCTGCTAGCTACCAGTGCCACTCACAACAGTGATGCATTTTTGCTCTCCACAGTGATTAAGAAGAAAAACAGCAGTTTTTAAAGAGTGCTGACCCCAACCTAAATGGTAGCATTAGGTCAAGAGCACATTTATGACACTGCTTTGAAAAATGCAGCTACGTGGATACTATAGAACTTCTTCAGCAGAATATGTGCAGTTATACTGTGCTCAAGGTCAGTAGTAATGATTTTATTAAGCAATAAAGTAATTCTTTATGGAAATGCAATGGCACAGCTTACACTGAATGACATCACTTCCAATGCATCTTGGGGATTCTTATTAAAATTACACCTTAAGGCTGTCACCAAATGGAACTGCAAAGATAATGACTGTTTTTAAATAGGTTTCCTGAAGATTACCCTATCTATTGGGCTCTATGATTTCCGTGATGTGGAAAACACAGACAAAATCACAGAATCCAGTCATAAAAATGGAATTTACTGTATAACACGGAATGTCAAGGAAATTGGCAAATTTTGGATGAATAAATCAAAAGTAGGTCAGTACACTTAAATCAAAATGCAATAAGGACTAGTATCTGTGAAAAGCTGTGAGAAGCTGCAAAATACTATTTAAATATGAATTAAATATGTGTGTTTCTGTGTGAATGAATGGCGCAGACGTGCTGATTCATTTACTACACACATACTGAAGTGCATGTCATGCTTGCAGTGTTTTCAGCCTCTGCCCCCTCAATATATGAGTACATGAACATATAAACATAATCTCTATAACTGCACTGAGAGTCAATTCATGAGCATTTTATCCTTTATTTTGGGAAAATTTGTCATATCATATATAAAATGAAACAGCAACCCATCTTCACAGCAACCCATCAAAATAAAAGTTTGGTTTAATTTGAAGAACCTGTGACAGAAATACACTGTGTGCAGAATTATTAGGCATGTTGATATTCTGGTCATATTTTTTTTCCAAACACATTTTACCAATTCCAAACCACATCAGTCTTAATAACTACTATTAATTTTGTATTTAATCATTTGTAAGTGATATATAATTGTCCGTGAAGGCTGGAAGTGAAAAACTCCTTATATTCAGGTGTGCAGAATTATTAGGCATGTTTTCGTTTACAGCTAAAATGAGCCAAAAAAGAGATTTAACCCAGACTGAAAAGTCCAAATTATTAAATGCCCATGAGAAGAATGCAATACTAATGCATTACAAGAATTTGCAAAGTTAAGGCTTGACCATTGGACAGAGAAATGCTTGTTGAGTCTGCATGGTCAGAAAAAACAGGTGGAGAAGAAAAGATGCATGTTAACTGCAAAAGAATTAGGAATTAAGGTGAAGAATTAGGTGTGACACCATCAGGAACCGTTTCCAGTTCTCCAGCGCCACCATTTTCCAGAACTGCAACCGACCTGGAGTCTTCAGAAGTGCAATGTGTCAGGTTCTCAGAGACTTTGCTTGGGAAAAAATCCTAAAAAATGCCCCTGACTTAATAAGAATAACAAGCTGACGTGTTGTGAAATACATGAAGACAGTTTTTTTTTTTTATAGGCTTTATAGACAGATAAGTTGAGAGTGACTCTTGAAGGACAAGCATCACATCCTCTTGTACCTCTGATTCAAGAATTTATCTTCTAAAATCTGGCAGTAAGTTTTGGGAGTTCATTTTAGTCCATCTCTGCAAGTCAGACTTTTCAGGATAAGAGACTAAACATGAAAGTAAGAACTTTTTAGATTTTGGAAGCAAAGTCTCTGAGAACCTGACACATTGCACTTCTGAAGACTCCAGGTAGGTTGCAGTTCTGGAAAATGGTGGCGCTGGAGACTAAACGGTTCCTGATGGTGTCACACCTAATTCTTCACCTTAATTCCTAATTCTTTTGCAGTTAACATGCATCTTTTCTTCTCCACCTGTTTTTTCTGACCATGCAGACTCAACAAGCATTTCGCTGTCCAATGGTCAAGCCTTAACTTTGCAAATTCTTGTAATGCATTAGTATTGCATTCTTCTCATGGGCATTTAATAATTTGGACTTTTCAGTCTGGGTTAAATATCTTTTTTGGCTCATTTTAGCTGTAAACGAAAACATGCCTAATAATCCTGCACACCTGAATATAAGGAGTTTTTCACTTCCAGCCTTCACGGACAATTATACATCACATATAAATGATTAAATACAAAATTAACAGTAGTTACTAAGACTGATGTGGTTTGGAATTGGTAAAATGTGTTTGGAAAAAAAATATGACCAGAATATCAACATGCCTAATAATTCTGCACACAGTGTATATTACTTAATGTAATGATAGTACTACTACTAATTATAAAATTATTATTAAAACATTGTTTTTTTTAAAAGGAATATTTTCCAGAAAAAATATTTATCAGAAAAAAAAAAATACACAATACATTATTTTTTTTAAAAAATAAAGAAAAAAAAAATCAATTCATTTTGTATAAAATCATTTAATTAGAGATGCCTTTGATATTAACATAATTTGGTAAAAATTGGATGAATAGAGCCCTGCATCTGCCATTGATTACACATTGATTAAACAGTTAGTCCAAACTCATATGACTGGTTGAGCCAGAGTTATAACTGAAATAAACTACATGACTTTTAAAATCTGAATGCATAAAAAGTGACATGTTAAAGGAGAAGTTCACTTCCAGAAAAAAAAATTTCAGGGTCTTTTGCTAGGTAAGACCCTTTTTCTTCGCCTGGGATCGTTTATAGCCCTTTGAAGGTGCATATAAACTGCATTTTGGAAGTTCAAACTCACGGGCACCATAGAAGTCCATTATATGAAGAGAAATCCTGAAATGTTTTCCTCAAAAAAACATAATTTCTTTACGACTGAAGAAAGAAAGACATGAACATCTTGAATGACAAGGGGGTGAGTAAATTATCTGTAAATTTTTGTTCTGGAAGTGAACTTCTGCTTTAAGACAGGATTTCCCTTGTACTTGTAAAGAATCAAATCATAGTCTGAAGCTATGTGAATTTTCTATGAAACTGACTGCTCAAAGCCTGCAGACCGTCTCAGTCTTTTGACAACTAACGTCGTCGACACATCCAGACTGCAAACTGGGACAAAAATCTGGGCAAATTTCATGTAGTGAATTCCAGTCTTTATTCAAACAAACCAAACCACAGAGCCACAGTGTTTACATTTTTGTGGAAATCAGTCTGTGAATGGCCTGCTTATACTTGTCTCTGCATATTAAGTTTTTTAAATATTTTAAATATATTCAGATCGCAAACTGAGCTTCTAAAAAATCTAAAAACATCCTGCAGGCTCACACAGCAGTACAAAATAAAATAAAACACATTTTAACCTTTAAGCTTGCAATCCCACCAAACTAGATACTGAATCTAATCTGTAAGTCCTGGGGCAATTCTTGGGAAAATGCATGGATCTCAACAAGCCTCGTTTCAGAGAAGAGTTTTAAATTAGCCAATGTCATGCTGACTGAAGGTACAGGCAGACCATGATCAATACACTTTTCTCATTGTTTCACATGCAGTTCTACCAATGCCAATAATCCAATTACAGGCTGCAGTCACAGATACACTTTGACAAAGGAAAATAGCCAGAGAGAAACTGAGTGGGAGAGAGTGTCACACTAACTTAGCTCGCATATGGGCTTTGACAGAGTCCGATTAATTAACACCTCGGTTTCATCACAGGTCTGGTAATGTAGAATCAATACGTCCTTCCGAACTGAAACTCAAAATGTCTTTAAAGATTCAACAATGGCTGAATGACCGTTTCTTTAAAGGAAACATGCAAAATGCCTAGGAAGCATTTTTAAAGTCCCAGGGAAATCCGTGTCTCGATAGGGCAAGAATTCTAATCCTTTATAAGTCAACAGATAAAAATCTGTAATTCAGTGTTTTGTGAGAGAGTGCTGAATAGAGGCCAGCCACCAATCATCGACTCCAATCATGTGAAAGCAACTTGAGCGAAGATGCTATTACATTCAACAGAGACAAAAGAGTATAAGATCTTTAAAAAAAACATTAATAAAAAGTCAATTACTCATTCTGTCTGTGCCAGGTTGGGACTGATCTCGCTCAAAGAGGTCTATAATACATGGAAGAAGCAATCAATTAGTATTCCCATTCATCTCAATGGCACTTGTTACTGAGCTGTGATATTAAAGGCAGACAGGAGAAAAGAAAATTCATTCAACACATTCAAAAAAACTGAGCATTAGTAAAACATACTACTATATAATATTTTAAATGGCCGTTAATGAAGAAATGCCCTTGCTTATGGTAAAAAAATTCATTATGGCAATTGTACAGTGAAAAAAAAAATGCAATTACTGCCGTGTAATGTTCAAGAGGACTGCATTGAAGTTTTGCAATGGATGACAAAAGACTACACTATTGAGTTTACAGATAGATAGATCTATTTTTTCTTTTATGAAAATCCAGACATAAGCAGCGTTATGAGATAACACTCAGATTAATGCTTTTGAGAGTTATGGCAACATAGTGTGTATTTACATAAAAAAATATGTTTAAAGTGCCCCTATTATGCCATTTCCAATATTGTTTTTCATGCAGTGTGTAATATAAACGATCTGCAGAGTTATAAAGCCGAAAATGCATGATAAATAAAGTTATTGTCTCCCAAAATAAAAAAAAAAATGGACTCTGTACAGACTTCCGTGACCGCTGTATGTTACGGTGTAACACATTGGCATAATTCTTGCCTATGTTCTATGTTGGCCGGCCACAAACAACCCGCTCTCAAAAATGTAATTTTATCAAAAAACGTAATTTTACCAACTTCTCCTATCTCGGGGAGTTCACAAAATGCTTGCTCTTGAAAGATGGCTCAATATCCAGTTTATTTGGACCATCTGACTCCACTGAATCACAGTCTGTAAGTATGATAAATAATAGATATTTATATTTTCTATCGAGCATTAAAAATACTAGAGCCTTGCACGGGCTGTTAGATCAATTTTGCCGTCTCAAATCATCTTGACTTGCCTAAAATAAAATCAATATATATAAAACAGTTCAGGTTTAAAACAGTCTTAGTTTAAACGTTAAACCTTTAGATAAATTTGCGCTATTAGGCGCATATCCAATCTTTTGTGCGGTGCGGGATCACTTTCATTATTTCATTGGAAACAATTTAAAATATTCCGTCATTTTTGCCCATAAAGGTAAGAGTAATACACCATTCAGAACGGTAAAGTGTCTACTTTTATTTGTGTGCACTCACAATATAATTAAACAAAAGGTTGTAAACTGTGCTTTTATAAAATTAAGAAAACAAACATGATGCGCTTTCGGCAACTACATCCTCGCGACAGTGACTCAGAAAACACTAGTTTATTAATAAATAATTCAAAAATCTCCTTGCTATTTCCCACAACACATTTTGTGCCCGTGCTTTGGGGCAAGCTTTAGCCTATTGCTTGCACTTGAATGCGGAACTGTTCCACCTGCGCTGAAGGAGCACTAGCTGCTGATGAAGACACTAAATGCCTTCCGAGCAGGTCTCTAAAGTGAAAGCGAAAGTGAAGTCTTGTGTTGTTTCCACAGGCACGGATGTTTTTTTCATCATCATAACTGGTGGATGTCCAAAATATTAAAATAAGCAGAAGCCTAAAACAATTATGACAATGGGCATATTGTTTCTGACATGCGTTGTACGTGGTAGACCAATCACAACAGACTGGACCATCTGACCAATCAGAGCAGAGTAGGCTCACGAAAAGGAAGAGTTTGGAGAGACTGAATCTTTTAACTGCTTCGAACGAATCGTTTAAGAATCGCTGGAAAATTAGTTGATGTTCAATGCATATTTTGAGAGAACATACATGTAAACCTGTAGGAGTTTATAAAATAACAAGAACCTTAAAAATGGCATAATGGGGCACTTTAATTTTCATTCATGCATCTGGGATACTTCAGTGGATCCATCATTCCTGCAACCCTACATAGGATGAACTGTTTGGAAAATGTATGAATGGTTAAACTCTTACTTAAAACTCCTATGATCAGTGATAAATGACTGTTGTGATGTTTATGAAAAAAATGACTTGTATACATAAAACAACTGTGCCTTCTTATCCATTACTTAACGCATGAACATGATAAATACACCACATAACTTTTCTGCTTTATAGCAGACAACTGCTAGAAACAACAATACGTTCCAAATGTAAATACCAGAGGTTCGGCTGCTTTTTACAGAGTGTATTTTAACCAAATGTTATGGTGTGCAATACCTGGCTGTGTATTGCATGTACGGTTTAGCAAAAGTAATGAGCCATAGCATGGCAGCATGCATAAATTTTACCACTTGTTCTGAAGTGATATTTTTAAATTCCCTATGCTGTTTGCAGTGCCCTTCAGACTCATCATATGCTCCATGTGATTTAAAATCTCATGAGAGTCAAACAGCCTGTGAAGTCCACAGTTTGGACAGTTGGAGCACACAAACATAGAATGTGTTGTAAAGTAAAGGTGTGCAGTCACACTCTTGGATATCTACCTTCTTGCAGATTTTAGTCTCAACCCTGCTCTACACACCTGGGTGTGATTTTCATGTGAACCCACAGGTTTTGATTAGCTGCTTCAGGTGTGTTTGATTAGAGCTGGAATTAAACTCTGCAGGATGGTCGATCTCCAGCAGCAGGATTTTTGGCATGTCTCGTATAGTTGGACACTCATTAAAGTATTACCTTTAACACAATGTTCTTTGCAGAACATGCAAAGAGATTCCTCACCAGTTAATATAAAGGTGATTGTAATGCAGCTCAGATGCTATTCTTACAGTCTCTCTATTAAATCATGACAGCAAACAGGCGGTAATTTCTTTAAGGTCGACAGAGGACCCAGAGCTGGATGCTGAGGGAATATAAATTTGCTATCCAGACCTCTTTGACCTTTTCTTCTGCCCTGAATGTCACTAGTAAAAAAAAATTATATATATATATATATATATATATATATATATATGATCCTTCAGAAATCATTCTAATATGCTGATTTGCTGTTCAAGAAACATTTTATTATTATTAATATTTAAAACAGTTGAATATATATTTTTTCAGGATTTTTTGATGAATAGAAAGATCCAAAGATCAGCATTTATCTGAAATAAAAAGCTTTTGTAACATTATACACTGTATCATTCAAAAGCCTGGAGTCAGTATAATTTATTTTGGGGATAGAGATTATAGAGATTAATACTTTTATTTAGTAAGGATGCTTTAAATTGACCAAAAGTGGTTCTTGTGAACTTTCTATTCATCAAGGAATCATTTTTGAGCAGCAAATCAGAATATTAGAAGTTTTGAAATCACAGGAATAAATTACAATTTAAAATATATTCAATTAGAAAACAGTTAATTTAAATAGTTTTTGTTATACTGTGGATCAAATAAATACAGGCTTGGTGAGCAGAAGAGATTTCTTTATAACATTAAAAACTAGATATTTTTTAAAAGTTTGGGGGTCAATAACTTATTAAATAAAAATAAATTTGTACTTTTCTTCAGCAAGGATGCATTAAATTGATTAAAAGTGACAGTAGACATTTATAATGTTACAAAATATTTATTTTTTCAAATAAATACTTATTTCATCAAAGAATCCCAAAAAAAAAAAAAAAAATTACAGTTTCCACAAAAATATTTAACAGCACAACTGTTTTCAACATCGATAATAATAAATGTTTCTATAATGTTTCATAAAATCAGCATATTAGAATGATTTCTGAAGGACCATGTGACACTGAAGACTTACTAGCTGCAGAAAATTCAGCTTTTTATGAAAATAATAAGGTACTTTTTTAAAAGATATTAATAAAAAACAGTTATTTGAACATTACATTACAAATTTACGGCCGCATTTTAATCAATGAAAAATGGGCACATTCGTTATTTTTCACACTCGCATGTTTTATGCATAATCTTTCACAAGTCAAAAGTTGCTTAAATTCGACATTGCTTACACCTACAAAGTATTTGATCGCTAGGCAGGTTTTTCTTTGTCCCTTACACATTTTCAAAGTATACTTAGAGGAGTATTTCTTCAGGTTTACCCTACTCCAACACTGTAGTCAACAGCGTTCCTGGGAAAAATCTTGCTGAGTAGGAGAGTTCTGCACAAAGAGGCGATCAGGTAAATGAGCTACAGACTGGCAGTGTGGGTGTCGCTACTCAACAGACGGAACATTTGATTGAGAGCCTGCAGTTTTTCAGAGAGAAAGGCAATGTGCACAGCCCAGGTAATATTATTAGCCGTTCCATAAAACCACCCATATTGCCGTACAAAAGTGTGCTCAAGCTGATGAAATCACATGGCTGTTGTTATACATTTTGCTATCTGTTGTCTTCCAAAGGCCATTTGTGAATGATGCATGGCTCTTACGTCACCAAGTGCCATTCAAACTTAAAAAGCTCTTTGGTTCTGCACAAGATTACTGTCAACACTGCACTTCTTTCCAGGAACACCCACTAGAAAAAAAATTAAAATGAGAAAGGGTAGGTCTTTAAATCAAAGTACATGCTTCACGCAGAGTCTACATGTACAGACACGTACTGCATAGATTGCACCTAGCTCATTGTCCTTTATGCAAGATATTGCACATGAATCTTATACTTAGAAATATTACACAATTCAAAGTGTACAATTAACCCAAGACGCCCATATTCAGGAACTTACTGTGCTGTTCTTGTTGCAGTCAATCTCTCTGACCTACAACTGAAAATTGCTACTCACTAGCCACTTATAATTACCCGCATATGGATATGCAAATGCATCTCCCGCAATGTGCAAGTGGATTGTTAATGTAGCAAAATACCAGTGCTGATTCACTTGCTTTTGTATAGTACTCTCTTGAAGTGGAAAATGCATTCAGGTATATATTTATATAAATCGGTTAGGAAAAGCATGAAAAGTAACACTTTGATTTTTGCTGATCTTTTCAGAAAATGATCAGCCTACCGGTAATTTTATGACACTAAAATTTCAAATCAAATATCCACAGGTTACAATGCACAGGCCTTAGTCATATTATCAGGCTGTGGTTATTTAGAGCAAGTTATACAGACAAGCTGATACACGACATATAAAAAGCACTTTTTTAATGTAAAATATATTAGCAATTTAAAATTGCATCATCCATACTGTATTATTAACAGATTGGGGGAAAAAATCGATTGGGGGAAAAAATCGAATGATGTATGATTTAATTTATTCCAAACCAAAAAATGCATGAGGGAAAAATACACAAGGAAGTAATACACATTTACCTTCACATACCTGATATGACTATGGTGAGCGTATTGTGCATTAAGTTATTACCATGCATTATAATTATCCCTGCTCCCAACTATTCTGAGGATAACTATTGTTCGCTGATGCCAGTTAATTTATTTGAGTGTTTCCTCGCTGCAATCTACTAAAAGCATTTTTCTTATTAAGTTACTGTATAAACTTTGCCTCAACAATATGACTCTCTGTTTGCTGAATACGGATATAATAGACATAATAACAGAATGCACTTTTCACCTGATCTATGAACAAATACTGTTTTTGTATCTCCACTGTTGCTTGCCATTTACAGAAAAAGCAAAACTTTTGCCTGATGTAACATCTTCCCTCAGGCTGTCCAGCTGCCAAGCGTTTCTCTGCACTGGATGTTCATCATACTTCTTTTGACGATCAGGTGTTTTTCTCCTGGTTTAAACATGACACACATAAATTCAACTGAGAATATGTTCTGTTTTAGTAGCTTATTCTCTTTAATAGTTGAAAATTATATTTAACCCTAAAGGGCTGAGTAAATTATTAATTAATCTCAATCTTCTTTGGACTGATTGATTCTTAAAATTCCACCATTGATATTTTATGATCTTTAAAGGAATAGTTCACCCAAAAATGGGAACTTTTATGAACTTTAAAGGAATAGTTCACCGCCACCCTGTGGCTTTAGGAAAACAATGAATGGTGAGCAACATGCATTTAAAGTGGTAAATATTGAAGGAATATGTCAAAGTCATTTATATGTGCCAAACTTCCTGGTGGCGCTATGACTATAACTGAATATTGGCATGAAGATGTCTTCAAGCTAGGACTTTGATCAAACATATGACGTTTGGTGCAGACTGAACATAATATGTTTAAGTTAGTGTAAAACAAGTCATTTCCTGTTGCCAGCAGGTGGCGCTATGATTATAACAGGATATTGGGCTTTAGATGTGTTTAGGCCAAGACCCTCATCAAACAGGTAAAGTTTGGGGAGGATCATTGAAAATGAAAACTCAACATCTTCACAGTTTAACATTGCAAAGGCCTGTAGAGTAGACTGACCAAATATAATGCTGATGTCATTAAATCTCTATGAGGAGTTTGTTATAGTGTAAACTATGCCACTTCCTGTTGCCAGCAAGTGGCGCTATGGCTATAACTGAATACGGTCATGGACATGTATTCAGGACAGGGCTCTTATCAAACATGTAAATTTTAGTGCAGATTCAGACATTGTATCCCTGAATTATAACAACCTCCTTTTTCATGGTGAAACATCGAAGTTTGTCAGGCCATGCCACGGACAGTTTGTCACGGACACACCCTTCAACGAAAACTCAAGATCTTCGCATTTTAATGTCACAAAGAGCTTTATAGTACTCACCAAATTTGGTGCTGATCTATTTAAATTTCCAGTAGGAGTTTGTTTAAATACAACGCCAAAAAATGGCGAAAATGGCACAAAATTTGCAGAGAAACTTTAAATTAACAGACTTCCTGTTGGGTTTCAGACTTCGTACCAGGGACTTTTTTGTGTGTTTTGGTGTGTTACATGTGTCTATCGAATTTCATACACGTATGTGAAACATAGCTTGAGGGGCACTTAGTTGAAATTTGAAGCCATTTTGTCATGCCCACTTCTGAAACACATATCAGATGTAAATTTTCCACTTTTAGTATGTGTGCAAAGTTTCGTGAGTTTTCAAGCATGCTTAGGCCCTCAAAAATGCAATTCATTTTGGAAAAGAAGAAGAATCAGAGCAACCATTGGTGCTTGGGACCTAATGACTTTATTTAACAATTTTTTCTCTTTCTTCAGCAGCACCACACCCGTGCTTCATGGCACTCTCATGAATGGGTGGCGAAGACTGACACAGAAGAGAAACAATTGTTGAATAAAATTATTTTTGTTTTCTTTGCACACAAGTATTCTCGCTGCTTCATAAAATTAAGGTTGAACCACTGATGTCACATGGACTATTTCAATGATGTCCTTACTACCTTTCTGGGCCTTGAACGTGTCAACTGCGTTGCTGTCTATGCAGGGTCAGAAAGCTCTTGGATTTCACCAAAATATCTTAATTTGTGTTCCAAAGATGAATGAATGTCTTACGGGTTTCAAACGACATGAGTAATTAATGACAGAATTTTCATTTTTGTGTGAAATATCCCTTTAACAGGATAGTTTCCCATTTTTTCTTATGAAAAATAGCAAATTCCTGACACAAATGACTCTTAAGAGATGCGATTAGTTCAAGTTACTATTGAAGCCAGTTTACGCCACAGGATAAAAAAATAGAAAAGGTAACTGCAACTTTTTAGCTCTTAATTCTGACTTTTTTCCTCACATTTCTGAGAATTGTGAGATACAAATTCTGAATTCTGAGGAAAAAAAAAGAGGCAGAACTGCAATATGTTAACTTGGAATTGCAAGAAAATAAAGTCAAAATTACAATTGTATTTTGTTCTGCCTATATATTAACGTAGAGAGAATTTAATCCATATCAAAGTACCCAAGTCGAATTGGGAAATCCATATCGATAGCCAGCCCTATTTACCAAAAAATTAACAGTGAATGGGTTAAGTCGTAAGTGCTAGTTATTGATTTTATTTCCACTGGTCATTCAGTAAAAGCAAATATACTGTAGGCACTTTGTGGTCATTTTAAAATGGTTTCGTGGTTAAATAAACATTACTCCAACTTGATGTCTGGTAATTGCATTCAATTACATTAGGAGAAAGTGATCCTTCATGATGCAATATTAAGCACACAAATCGCTCAAGAGCTTGAGGCCATCAAGACCACTCATATAAAAGATTGGGTTGTCTAAAGACCTTTGAAGTCAGTTTGTTTGAGCTAACATGCCAAAAGGCTTTCTTGAACATTCTTCAAACATTCCCCAGTGTCAGTACAAAAACCTGACAGCAACTTTGTGTTGGCCTCTGGGTTATATGGGGAAAAGAGCTGTTCTTTATTTTGATTAAGACTTTCATAAGAAATTCCCTATAGAAAGCCGTTTGCTTTGCCGTTCAGTTCTTGGCAACAGTCTTGTGTGCACCTCTTTGTAGTTGGTATATTTTGAAGTCATGTCATTTAAAGAAAGAAAAGAAAGAAAAAAGAAACACTTGTAGTGTAGTTACTTAGAACAGCTCAACATGGATGATGTCTGTGGCCTTTAACTATTAATCATTTTAATTACCAGCCCATCTTATGGACCTAAAGCTTACCAAAATCATCATATAAAAAGATCTGAAGTCCAATGGATTAAAAGCACTGGCAACCAAAGTAAAGTTCTAAAAAAAGGTTTCAACAGTCAGCTTTAAAATCAAAAGTGCATAAAACATGCTTTTAGGTGAATTGCAGGGTTCAGTCTACTGGCCCTAGGGAGCAAAACATTGTTCGTTCTAGCAAAATGCCAAAAATGTTCAACATCAACAGCATGAATAATCATGAAATGACACATTTCTTGGAGAAACAATCAAACACTTATCACACCTCACCACATTATATGACAACAAAACACTGCATTTAAAGTTGCTAACAACAGAAGTGCTCTGAACTACTGGGAGTTGAATGTGAGAAACGATTTATGCTTTTGCTGCGTTAATGTTTTGTTTGCTTTGCTTATGCCATTGCATCAAGGTTAAAGACTCTGAAAATAGTGAAAATAATATGTATTTTCGGCTTGATGTAAATTGCTTCTGTATTCATACATTACCCATACATAACACAAAATTGCTAACTATTGAAAGTCATTGAAAAGCAAATGTTTTTGCTGTCATCAGATTACAAATTCTGTCATTTATCTGTAGCAAATGCATTAAAGAATAAGTTAAGGCAACTGGATCAAACATGTGAAGAGTGCTTGTAGAGAGTATTTATCCCTGTTGAAAGACCAACTAGTTACCATTTTGGATGCCAGTCATGGGATGGTGGTGTGAATACAAGGTTTGCCCTACTAGCTAAATCAGAACACCATACCAGTTAGAAAACATTCTTGTCAGGGATGCCAATGGGTAGAAAGTACCACCTGTTGTTAAAATATCCACCATCTCTTGCCAGACTGCTGGCTGAACTAATTAAACTGTCACAAATCTCACTCCACCTAAAATCATTGTATCCTTATTTTATTATTATCCCACCAGAAACCAGGACATAAATGAACCCTTTTGAATTGAATGGCACCACTGATTAATGTTCCATGCTACAGTCACCATAGTCCAGCTGGCTGTGCTGCAGAAAACCTCACTTAAACTCCCCATGATGCCCGGCAGCATTAAGTTCATTATCTCTTCAGCCCTCTATAACTGGCACTGTCCCAGCAGACATCTGAGAAGCTTCTTCCTGCCTCTCTGCATGCTCACTAAATAGCCAGCCACGTTATAGTCACGTTGACTGGATGCCCCAAAAGAGGTAGATCGATACTAGGCACCTTTGTCCCACTAAATGTCCTTCGATCAATACAAACCGTTTTATTACAAATGTTTCTGGGCTTGAAGAGATCCACGGCTCAGGGGAAGTGGTTACGCCGTAATGTGTTGTGGCTCTATTGAATTAATCTCAATGTCACTCAGCATCATTCTATCATGCTATAGAAATTTATTTCTCATATAATTGAGTCTTGCAGAAATTTGTGGTGCACTAAAAGAGACACGGATAGACTCGCTGAAAGAGTTTTATTTTAAAAATCTGATTCATATAGTTAGAATGTTCTTTTTTGTTATGATTTCCATATTGCTATTATTGTAAGTACACCCTATAAATGCAGTTTTGTGCATTCACAAAGCATCATCAGTTGGCCATATTGGTGGCACTGAACGTAAATGCTACTGAACCGAATGAAACTTGCATATTTTGTTGATTATTGCTGCTGAAAATGATCAGTTTTTGTCATGTTTTGGGCTGTACTAATTGGTCGGACCAGAAAAAAAACATTTGGTGTACTATAGACTGCCAAAAGTTATAACCAATTAAGGAGAAGAATGCAAAAAACTGTCTGAGGAAATGCGGCATTTGTGGTCGACCAAACTGAACGAGGATTTCCAGGGCAAGAATCTTGACAACATTCATGTTTGTTCTTATCATTATGCTCTCTTTCTTGCTTACAAAGTCCTTCTCTATATGATTTAGCATATTCAGTAGTACATTAACCATGCAGTCCATGCTGTTGTTTACATCCGAGACCAAATTGTGACCTAAGTGCAAACCCTCTATACTCGAGCGCCGTACGTAATAACAGAGTACCGATATACAGCCATATCTCACGGCTACGAGTGTGATGTTGTGTTTATACAACAGTTAAACAGCACAAGTATAAATACATAAGAAACAACAATGGAGTGTCTTTAAAAACCCTCTTTTGTGCAGAACTACTTGCTTCCACCACAGATTAAAATCTCAATTTGACAGTTTAACAGCTGAGCCCAAGCCTCCGTTACTAATTCAAAAACTTCCAGTGTAGAACTAGTAATGAAGGAATGTTGAGTTGCTTCATTGAAAGCTTATTGTACTGTATTAAAGCTCACTGTATTATTTAGAGTATTATGAGAGAGAGATTGACTGAGCGAGTGTGTTTACCTGTATCTGATACAGCATTCATTCTTCAGCTCAGTTTCATATTCACAATAAAACATTAGTTTGACTGTCTGCTGAGGAAAACGATATCTTTGTCCTATTATCCTTTCTGATGACAGCGCTGCTCAGTGCATTTGTTGGCTGTATCGTACAAAGTGTTGTTGAAAAAAAATAACTTCCTTGTTTACGACCCTGTTTCATTCTCTTTTAATATAGAAGTCTTTACTCACTCGTAAAAACAGTCTGTTGTCGCCATCAAATGGTGGGAAATCTTACTGACACAAATGTTTGTAGTATATATATATATATAACAAGCAGTGCTTGTCCATGTAAATGTATGTTTATCACTAGCTGTCAAGTTCAGGTCGACATTTTTTTTAGGTTAATGCATTAGATTTTAACCAAGACCCTAAATGAGCTAAATGAGAATAAGTTTCTAGTCAAACACATCTTATATGTACAGTATACAGAGAACCACTAAATTGTCATGTCTTTCCTGCTGAAAAAATCAGTGGAAACTGTCACATAATTTGTAATGGTTTTAGGGGTTATAATGGGAATTGTACTGGTTGATGGTTCATAACGTTTGTAATGGCATTTGTAGTGGAAACCACTCAAATTTCTGTGATGGTTCCTATTGCTTTTTTCAGCAGGGATATCTCTCCTAAATCACTCAGTGAGCCACAAATGCCACTGGTTCATAGGTTCACAGCTCCCCTCTTTATAACCTTGTACTTGTCTTTCATACCCATGAGGAAAAAAGCAATATAATTTCAGAGCAGTAGGAGCTCATTGGCTTAAAGAAAAAAAGGTAAACTAATTGGAAATTGTTTTGGCATAAGAATAAGGGATGCATCATCTCAGCGTGGCTGCAGTGGTGCTCTCAGCCTCCTGTGGGGAATTCTATTGAGGCTATACATATGAAGAGACAAAAGGATGGAGCAGTTCAGGCTTTTAGATCGTTCTTTATGGTCGCCAGAGAGAATCACATGGCACATAAACACACAGAGATGAAAGCAATCGAAAGCTGTCATGAAAATTTAGTTTTTGTGGTTCACTTAAGCATGTAGGCCTACCTCAGGCAGTGTTGTCAGCATGTAGGTTTCTATGGTTACACAAAGACAAGGGTCTAGGGGTATATGCTGTGATGAATCAAGATGGTCAAAAGGTCAAGTTGAAATTCCAGTGTTTATGTACATGGACATTTTTAATCAAAGCTTCTCATTGTCAGCTCTGTGTGCGTGTATATATATATATATATATATATATATATTTACATTTGAGTCTTTTAGCCTTTGAATAATAAATGGTTTTAAATATTCCCTCTGGATCTAACCAGCGCAGCGTTGCTCATCCACTCTAATGGTTTGTAAGAGGATGCAATAGTTGCTTGGGGAAATGTTTAACTCAGCAATGTCCTGATATCATCAGTTTATTCTGATGTATTTAGATCATTTGCATATAGATCATATTCCTTTTATTTGTATTTTGACACTTGTTTATTACCTCTTTATTTTCTCACATTTTCTCTTCAACTGTTCCTTTTGCTTTACATATTTTTTGTTCGATCACATCCCCTATCAGGGGATTTCAATGCTTCAAATGATTGTATAAGTTGTTTTGACGTCAGAAGTAAAATCTTTACTTGTCAAATGTGCCTGAATATAACAGTATTTGGGAAAAAATTAAATTCAAAATAATTTAAATTCCTTTATTTAAATTAAAATAAGTTATACAAAATTCCATTAATTATTTAATACATTATTTGTATTTGTATTATTTCTCACTCTCTGTCTATATATAAATATAGGCCTATATATTCAGTACCTTGCGAAAGTTTTCATATCCCTTCATTCTTTTCACATTTTATGTTGCAGCTTTATGTTAAACTGCTTTAAATTACTTTTTTCCACATCAACCTACACTCCATACACCATAATGACAAAGCACAAAACAGTTTTGTTAAAACTTTGCAGATTTTTTAGAAATAAAAAAACTGAAATGATTCCATTGCATAAGTATTCATACCCTTTTCTGAGACACTTCAAATTTAGCTCAGGAGCACTTATATCACTTGTAGATGTTACTACACTTCGAAAGGAGTTAAACTGTGGCAAATTCATATGAATGAGTATGATTTGGAAAGGCACTCATCTCTTAGAAAAGGTCTAACAGCTGAAAATGCATATGAGAGCAAAAACCAAGCCCTGAGGTCAAAATAATTGCCTGTAGCGCTCAGAAACTTATGTGAAGGCACAGATCTGGGGAAGAATTCAGAAAAAAATCCTGCTGCATTGAAGAGTCACAGAAGCATATAGCCTCCATTATCCATAATGGAAGACGCTTGGAACATCTAGGACTCTTCCTAGAGCTGCCTCGTGGCCAAACTAAGCAACTGATGGAGAAGGTGCTTGGTTATACTGGTGACCAAGAAGCTGATGGTCACTCTAGTTGAGATCCATGATCATATATACAAATGGAAGAAACTTACAGAAGGACAAACATCACTGCAACACTCCACCAATCCAGTCTTTATGGCGGTGTGGCCAAACTCAATCCTCTCCTCAGTGAAGACACATGAAAACACACTTGGAATTTGCAAAAAAAAGCACCTAACAGCTTTTTAAACAGTTTTTTGCTTTGTCATTATGATGTATGGAGCGTAAATGGATGAGGGAAAAAAAGTAAAGCAATTTATCATGAGGCTGCAACATAAAACGTGAAAAAAAAAATGAAGGGGTATGAATACTTTTGCAGGACACTGTCTGTGTGTGTGTGTATATATATATGTATATATATATATATATATATATATATATATATACAATAACCATGCGAATTTTTTTTTTTTTTTTGACATGGTGTGCATCAGGAGCAATGAAAGCTGAACAGAACTAGTTTCACATGTGGTTATTATTGATGTCTGCAGCAGAAATGTCTGGTTAATAGAGCTTAAGTGGAATTATCTGCCTGCCTGTGGTGAGAAAACATCATCCTTGCCCAGACAGAGAATACATTAGTATATGGGCTTCTAAGTTTAGTCTTATGACATGCAAAACCTGCCTCCAGGGTCTGTTTAAATATTGGATTTCTTTTTTGTTTGGAAGCTAAACTGATTCTGCAAAAATGTCTGAAATAGAGAAATAATACAGCACTTTACTATAGCTATAGACAGTCCAGACCTCATTTTGAATTCTTAGACATTCTTCTTACATCAAGGGTTCAAGATAGTCATAGTACACTGACAATGATTTGTTCATTATCCCAACTGTGATGTAAAATTGTTTCTGCCCTGCTAAAATGTAATTTGTATCATCTTTAAGTAGGCTTAAATGACCAATAAGAGAGGAAAAAATTATTTCAATGAGATTGCTTCACCATTTCCCTCACTGCCTGTTCCTGAAAAGCGCTGATGCTGATTCAGGGCACTTACACAGTCTAGCTGAACAACTTTTTCTTAAGATAGCCCCAAAGTTACTCACTATACTTGGTATATTTAAAGTGGAATGGCTAATGATGTAAATTAAAACAGCCTACTCATCCAAATCAGGTCTACAAGGGATGAGACTTTAAGAATGTTTAAAGAATGAAGCCTGCATAATTATATGTATAACACGTTTAAGTGTAATTGTCATTTAATTTGTAATGCCATGCGTAATTATTCAAAGCCCTTTTCAGAAACAGATTAAACCCATTCTCCACTAAATTACAACAGTAAGCCTCCATTGAAAATCCTGTTTAGTAGACTACAGAACTAAATATGAACTTGCATTAAAATGGGTGATTTTTGAAGGCAACACAGATGTATACTTTGCTGCCTTTGATATCCCTTAATCTTGTGCATTCCATACCATGACGGTTGAGCAAAAAATAAAGATGCCATCTGAAAGTTGCATTTGGTGGTCAGTTTGTCTGTATTTCTGACCAACTTTTCGCACTTTGTTATTTCTAGCGAGGAATCAGTATTATAGTAATTAAATATTTGCTTAGTTATCATAAAAGCTTGTTCTATTTTATAATAGGTAATTAAACTCGTAGGCTGCCTCAAAAGCATGTTGGAAATCAGTTTTGGGAGGTGCTTTTGCATAAATACTGCCTGCTAAGTCATTCCAGGATAAGGCAGTGAGGCAACAAGTCAGCTGCCTATGTTTTCGGATGCAGTCATCATGAATCTGGCACAAGGGGTGTGGCCGAAGTGTGAATTCGTGTGAATTTCGGAAAGGCACAGTAAACAAATAACGTGTTCTATGTCAACATGAGCCACTAAAGGGACAATGTTAGCTGTTTGTTAGCAGTAGCCTGTTACTATTGACAATTAGGTGCACGTTTATGAATTTCACAGAGACCAAAATGGCAGAAAGCGTGGCGTGTTTGCTTTCATTATTTTACAAAAGCGCAACGTTTCGTTGTTATTGTGAGTGCACACAAATAAACATGGAGTCTTCAAAAGATGTATTACTTTCATCCGTATGACTGAAAATGGCGGAGCAAGTTACCGCACCGGTGCCTCCATCTGTCATTCAGCTTCCTCACTCCGCACAGACACTTGAATAGCGCACATTTTTCTAGGTTAACATTAGAATGAGCAGCCATGTAAAGTTGTTACTACTTACATATTTTAGATTATAAGCCAGGTCGAAGAATGATAGGTGAGCGTTTCGAAGTCCTACCAGATGTGTACCACATAGACCAGCTGTTAACAATCTGTCCGTCATGGACTGCGTGACTTCACCACTTCCTGTTGTTTTTTGTTTTTTTTCCTGAGACTTATAAAATTTTGGTTGACCAAGCCTCTTCTCGTTGACTATTAGGGGGCAGCTCTATACATTACAGTACATAAGATTTCACTTACCGCATAAACAGAGTAAGGGGAGATGACTGATAGGACGGTGGCGAATGATTTGCAGATGCTGCGCATCATTGACAAACATCTAATCTTGTAAAATGTGTGGTAAGTACTGCCTCTCCTAGTATACACAGAGTAAGTGTGATCGCAAATCTTGAAAGTGAAAGTAAAAAGCCAGCGCACATCCAAAAGCAATTTCAACGTATAATACATTATTAATACATATTTCAGCTCATATTTAGTCCTGTAGCCTACTAAAAATGATTTTTAGAAAGGATTTGATTGCACCCTTGAAAATAATAGCAGCAGTCTAACAGAAGCGAGGCTGATAAAGTTGGTGTTCAGAGACGATGACAACATTAATCACAGTCTATAATAGATAAAGGCTCGAAGTGAGAGAGATGGTGAGCTGGGTTGTGTAAGGGCAGGGTAAGGGAGGCCACATGGTCGCTCATCTCATTTGAATCACATGGATGGTAATTAATGTGGCCACTGGGACGATGTGATGGTGTCAGTGTGCTGTTCTGGGTTTTTGCCCTTGAGGAACATTGCCACCATGACACACCCTGCTGGGAGACAGCAGTGCCATGATTGCTGTGATCCGTAAGTAAGGTCATCATTCATTCTCTATAGGGTGGATGACAAGTGCAGCACTGCCCCAAAACCTCATTGTTAAACAGTGTTTTTGAAGGAAAAATTTTGGAAAAAATATGTTACAATGTCAAGCTACACATGTAATGTTAAACAACACAAAGCAAGTGAATGGTTTAGCAGATACTGGTGATGCATTTTTACCGAAATGTTCAGTGTTCAGAAGAACTTGTGCTTCCAGTATTGAGTGGAATGAGGCTTGAGGCTTTTTCCCTCCATTATATTACTTTGGTCTTACCACTCTCACCACACTCACAGTCATCTATCATCTGGCCCCCAGTGATCAAAGTGGATGAGACAGTGTTTTTTTTCTTCTTTCTTTTTTCTTCTAGTTTGATGGATCTAGTGCCACTAGGTTCATCAGCAAATGAAAGGCTTACCGATTCCCAGCACACCTGGCCAGCAAGCATGCAGCCCCATGACTTTGATTTGTACCGAAGACTTCTATTTTTCTCCCCTTTTTTATCCACTTAGGAATCTTAAGATGTTCTTAATGGTACCGAAAACAAAGGCTGTATGACTTAATGGAAAACAATTAAGCTTTTTAAAGCAAAATTCAAGATTTTATGAAAAATAATTCAGTAAATTAATAAAACTTCTTATATTTAATCTACACACAATCTATACATATTTAATATAATAGTTTTTTAATAATAAAATCTATATAATAAAGACAGAGAGTTAAATATAATACAGTAATACATAAATTAATAAAATCTATGTCTGCCTGTCTATCTATGGAGTATTAATAAGATTTTTACATTTAAAAAAGCATTTATAAAGAAAAAATCATGCATCTAAAATGTACATGTACATTTTATTATTAATTTTAGATTTAATGCAACTATATATATTATATACATTAATAAAGAATAAAATGTAGTTATCAAACTATATTTATAAAGTATTAGTTACATTTATAAAGCTGTTTCTTTTTTGTTAAACTCTTATGTTTAGATGTTGTCAATATATGTTTTTTGATTAAGTGTACAGTATATCCACACATACAAAAATGTACTTGTAAACATTATGTAAGATACATATCTTTTATATACTGGCTCAGTAAATCATTTCCGATAAAGAACTAAATGAGAAAGCCACTGTAGTGTACCTTTGACATTATTTGTACACTGCATCATTAAGTCTACATCACATTTAATACAATTCAGCAGTTCTGAAGCTAATGGTCTTTGAAAACAACTTGACCTATGTCTAGCCAAAGTGGACGGGGCAGTTTTAGTTTTCAGTTTTGTGTCTAAAAAAGCTATTCATAAAGATTTCTAAGGTCATCCCACTAGTCTGAGCTACCGCAATGACCAATAATAAGGGACGAGCATGTCGGCACCAGCCTTATCTAACTCTTTAAAATGAAAAGTCAGGCACTCGCAAGGCCAGTGGTTGTTCTACTTAAATGGGGGCAGAGGGTTAGGGTGTACTTTCGTGATATGTGCTTTGACAACTGGAAATCTAATTACGTGTGTATACAGCAGAATAGTGAAAGTAGGCCTGCCTGTAGGCATGGCTGAGTACTTGTCAATGTGCCGCCCTTGACTGGGGCCCTCAAGGTCAGGCAATAATGGCTTCATTACTCTGTGAGGCAGAGAGCTCATGAAAAATGAGTCTAATCATCAAACAATGATCTTCTCTTAAAAGTGTGGTCTCTTCTATAGATTCTTATTTTTTAATACTTTTGTCGGATTTTTTGGGCTAAACTGTTGAACGTAACAAATTGAGGGCATCACTGAATCTCAGGAATATACTATAAAATACATTTCTTTCAGAATGCTAGAGCTCAACAACTGTTTGAAAGCAATACGATCAAACATAATAGCTGCAAGAGATTCTATAGACCTTCAGATACAGTCAGGGTTATTATCGTTAACTAAAACTAAATATACAGTCATATAGCATTGCTGCTCGTGTGATACTGTGTTTATACAACAGTTTGACGGCACAAGTGTAAGTACATAAGAAACAACGGAGTATCTTAAAAAACCCTCTTTTGTGCAAACTACTCCCTTCCACCACAGATTAAAATCTCAGTTTGACAGCCGAGCCCAAGCCTCCGTTACTAATTCGAAAATGTCACTTTAGAACTAGTAATGAAGGAACATTGAGTTGCTTCACTGAAAGCTTATTGTATTGCTGTATTAAAAGCTCACTATATTATGTAGAGTCGAGTGTTATGAGAAGGAGATGGACTGAATTAGTGTGATTACCTGCATCTGATACAGAATTCATTCTTCAGATCAATCTCATATTAACATTAAAACATTAGTTTGAATGTCTATTGAGTAAAGCGATATCTTTGTCGTAACATTACTGTGCTTTCATCTGTTAAGGGTGATTTCTGATGAAAGCGCTGCTCAGTGCATTTGTTGGCTGCATCTTACAAGGTGTTGTTGAACTTAAAAAAAATACATCCTTATTTACAGCCCTGTTTCAGTCTGTTTCAGTATAAAAGTCTATGGTGGAATAATGTAACTAAAATTAATACAATTGAATTACTAGGAAATTCAGTCAAAAATACAAAGGCAACGCTCTGATATACGGCATTAAATATAATGTGATGAGATTTTGCCATCAGCCAAAACTATTTTCTCTGGAACAAATGATAGATTAATGAGACCAGAGACTGCCATAGTTGTGCCCAAAACAAATTATATCTCACATTTAACCACTATAGACACCTCAGAGCCTGTGGCAAATTCCAGAAGATCTGGCCAAGGTAAGGCTTCTCTCGGCGGGTTCATGAGTGCTGAATGGCAGCTGACGCCCTGGAGCTCACGTCTCCAAAAACATTAAAGCAAATTTTCAAATAGACATTATCTTTTATTAACAAATTTGAAGTATAAACAAGTACATTCTCGTACATACTTTTATTATTTGCAGTGGCCTCAAAAGCTCACAAAAAGAACATTTTGTGCTGATTCATGTGCCTGGCTTGCAGAAATTCCTCTAGAATTACAGAAAAAAGAGAAATCTAATTACTTTTATATATAAATTGCTCTTATGAAGAGCTTAGATAGATTGATTGATTAATTGAATGAGTAAATATCCCCAAGCTCTGGTATCTGTCTTTTGAGGCATCTTCCACTTTGTTGTGTCTGACATTTCATCCAGTTATATGTTTCTGTATTTGGTCTTTTGTACAATTTGTTGAGGGCTTTCTGTGCACTGTGGCATTACACTGAGCCTCAGTCAGATGAAAGCCCATAACCCCTTGTTCATATTATATTTAGTCGGTTCTTCTTGCTGCCTATCATTTTGATAGACAGACTGAGTGCCACTGACAGCTTGTTTCAAGGGATTTCTTTTCTTTTTGGACCAAAGTAATAAATGCCAAAAGCCCATCGTAGGGCAGGTAAGAGAGGAGGTGGTGCTATGAAAGCAGATTGTTAAAGAGATCTTGTAAGGAAAAGTCTTTGAATCTCCTTGAAGCCGCTTTATTGAACCCCTTGAGAAGGAAGGTCCTGTACCTTCCAACAGCGCTGTTTACCTCTGACCCTGAGAATACGTCACCGCTAGTGTGCTATAGATAGAGATGACTTCACTTATCTGCCAGCTGGGATTAAATCACCACGATATTTTACCCTTTTGTAAATTAATTTTGAAAAACGGGAAGAAAGTGGTTAAAACTGTTGTGCAAAAAGACACTATATCCATAAAAACTAGCTGTAACCTCAGAAACCTGTCGAGTATTGTGAAAAGTAAACAAACAAACAAAAAGGATAAAAATATATGAAAATATTTTTTGCTGTTTAACTGGGGACTATGTTAAAGGGGTCATCGGATGCAAAGTTCACTTTTACATGTTGTTTGAACATAAATGTGTGTTGGCAGTGTGTGTACACAGCCACCCTATAATGATAAAAATCCACCCAGTGATTTTTATTTAATCTGTAAAAATAATTTCCCCTTTTTCAAATCAAGCCATTCTCAGCATCTTGTCTGTGTGACAACACACCGACAGAGGCCGATGTCGGAACAGGGACGTAGACAAGAATGGCTCCTAAGCAATTGAGGTGTTGTGTTGTTGGATGTAATAATGAACATAGTAGTCGTCATTTACTCCCAACATCTGAGCCACTGAAGATGAAGTGAATTACTTTTGTTTGTGAATGGAATGCGCCTCCCGATCTACATATATCCGTCTATGGTAGCGTGAATCATTTATGATCCAGCTTCCCTTACAGCAGAAGCGAGTATAAGGTTTTTTTTTATGAATCTTCGCAATCTAATAATGTGCTAGTTAGCAAGTTTAGCGCCTAAACGCGGCTAAATGTGGTTAAAGTAAACAGGCTCGTCACTCCACAGAGAGAAGAGAGGGGTGGGGCGAGCAGAGCTCATTAATATTTAAAGCAACATCGACCAGGGGTGTGTTTCCCGTACAACGGTGTAACTCGCTTAATTAACCTCCATAGTATGATGCATTGTTGTGGAAATGAACTAGCTAGTCACGACTGTTTCCCGAACACGGTTGCATCTCCGTCGTTTGAACCACATTAGTTCAACAATGTAGGGCCGCTATTAATGACGTCACCAAGTAATAATTTATGCTATTTAACTTATTAGAGATCTCTAAAATGCAGCTATATTAAACATGGCACCTGATGACTAATTTACTATTTTTTGTTCCATGTCATTTCGCTTTATTTGATGTTTGACTCATCGCGGGTTCCCTCTTACGTCATACTACAGGGTTCCCGTAGGCATTTATGCGTATGCGCACTATTTAAAAACATTGCTTGCAGAGGAAGCATAGATTAAAATGCATTTATATTTAGATCGAGTGAAAGATATAGATTGTACTGCATGTTAGCTTACTTACTGTGCTCAAGATGTTCATTTGAACTATGGTTTCGGGAAACACCAAATCGTTGAACTATGTTGGTAACGACAGAACTTGCGACCATAGTTGGCTAACGATGCTTTTGGGAAACGCACCCCAGAACAGGATGATCTTTGCAGAGCTGATTTTGACAAGGTAAAAAGGGTGTTTTTTACACTACCATTGAGCAATTTTAACCAAAGCATGTTATAGACTTTTCATTAAGACCCTAAAGAATCATATCAACTTGTGGAAAATGGACATCCGATGACCCCTTTAAGAAACACAACAAACTTTAAAGGGATAGCTCACCCAAAAATGAAAATTCTGTAATTAATTACTCACCCTCATGTTGTTCCAAACCCGTAAGACCTTAGTTTATCTTCGGAACACAAATTAAGATATTTTTGATGAAATCCGAGAGTGGTACAATTGTACTTTTATGAAGCTACAAGAATATTTTCTGTGTGCGAAGAAAACAAAAATATCAACGTTATTCAATAATTTCTTCTATTCCGTATCAGTCTCTACCGCGTGTTCAGTAGAGTCCCATGCGTGTGGTACTGCTGATGCAGTTGTTATTTTTGTTTTCTTTGCACACAAAAAGTATTCTCATAGCTTCATAACAATACAGTTGAACCACTGATGTCAGGTGGACTATTTTAACAATGTCCTTACTACCTTTCTGGGCCTTGAATGTGTCAGTTGCGTTACAGTCTATACAGGGTCAGAAAGCTCTAAGATTTCATCCAAAATTTCTTAATTTGTATTTCAAAGATGAGTGAAGGTCTTACAGGTGTGGAACAAAATGAAGGTGAGTAATTAATGACAGAACTGTCATTTTTGGGTGAACTATTCCTTTAAGAAACAAACATTAATGTGTTACAACAGGGGAGAACAGAGGCAGTTGTAACATTTTTACATTGTTCCTCATAACTTACAAAATCTTTTGGTAAAGAATCACTTATATGTGCCAAAAGAAACTGTACCATTAATACGGTTATAATAAAAAAAGATAAGATCATAATATTGACCACAGTTAATTATGAGCAACTGTATCTTACATAAGATACAGTCATTTATCAAAGCAACTATATAATTGCATTATTACTAATTACTGAACAGTTTTAATATTTTCAATATTCTTTTAGCTGCCATGAATAATGTGAGATTAAAACAAAAGCCTATGCTAAATTGGGATGACCATATTGATCTAAAATAAGTTTAATCCATTTGAACAATCTTCATCTTGATACTTTGATAAAATAAACTTAATTACACATTTTAGTCAACAATTGCCAGTGACCTTACATTCAGAATGAAATCCTCTATGTATGACTGTGTAAGAACCTGTCTTTCATGTTAATTTAAAATACTGAAATGATTGCACTAGATTCTCCCAAGCAGAGAAAAATGTGCATGTGCTGAATACGTATCAGCATTTACTGATTATTTTTGAAGAAATCTAAAATGTGACATCTGGCCCTACCTTAAAAGCTGGCAGACATTTTCATGCATTTCAAGCAACCTTTTTAACAGGAATCTGATCACCGGGAAAGAAAATCATGGCGCATTCATTTGGAGGAGCCGATTGACTGTAATCAGTGTTTATTGTTACAAAGATAAACAGTCATTTATCAATTTATCCTGAACATTTACTGCATATAATAGTAATATTTCTAATTACTTTAATTCTTCTAGGCAGTTTCAAATTGTCAATCCGATAAAGCCAGCCTCTGTGAACTTACTGGCAGTGGGTGGTATGACTAAGAGAATCTAAGCGTGCACATATAGGCGCGCTTTTCTCTCCTCCTTCTCATCAAATCCAATTACGCTTCCTACCCAGCGGGCTCAGGGACAGCAGTCTGAGAGACGGGGCAGCTTCTACTGGTGTGTGCGCTCAAGAGCATGTGGTTGGAGCTGCGCTGTTTGCCACATGTTGTCAGTGAACCTCTGTTTCCTAGCGCTTCACTGCAGCTGTGTAACAACATTCAGTAGCAAGCAAAAACAGAGACTAAATGCCATGTATCCTGGTACCAACCATCTCATTAAAGCCTGTAACAAAGGCAGTGTCTTGGAATATCAGGGATTTGTTTCAAAGCAATGCTGAAATTTTCATGAACAGTTGTTTTGGGTTATAGGTCATTTTTTTTCCCATGAAGCAGGTGCAAGGAAAAAGACAGAATAAGAATGCATGCAATCCTCCTGCAATACTTAACTGTCTTTTCTCAAATGTGGGTCCTTTGGTCTTCATGACACAACATCAAATTATAATGGTCAGAGAAGATGTTGAAAATTCTTACTCAGAGATTCAACAGTATGTATTCAGAAGACATCTTTTCAGTGAGAAAGATTGTCTGAGCATGATCATGTCTGAGCATTCTTGTCTCAGACACATTTCTATTAAGAGACAGTCTTACATAATAATACTATTCTTATTATGAGGACTAATACATTCAGTTTATTTATTGTTATAGACTGGTACAGAGAGGGGAAAGTGAGGTCTTCGACAGACGAAAGACAAGAGAGAAAATGCACAAAATGAGCATGACTGAAAGGAGAAGTAGAATGTCAACACCTAGATCTGTAGATTTTGAAATGTCTATGCTTTAAAGACACATATCCAGAGATACCAGCTTCAGCATTAATAAAAGATGATACATTTTCACACTTCAGATGACATTGATCAGAATGTCTTTTTTAATATAAGATGAGAACCGTGGGTACCAAATGTAGGATTTTCGGTGAAGCTTTGTAAGATATATATATATATATATTTTAATAATAATAAGCTCTACAGTCTCACCAAATAAATAACTAAATACATGTACGCCTACATGAAATATTTATCCAAGTTAAAATTATTCTAGAATTTTATTTGTATCTTAAAACTTATGCTAAGAATAACAATTCATCATTGAAGCATGCAAAACTCAAAATGAGACTGTTGTAATTTGAGAGACATGAAAGTAGTGCTGGTTTTTGTCACCTGGTGTCATAGAGGGTTTCCAAAAGATTATGAAGAAGATTAAAAGGGTAGTTCACCCAAAAACAAAAATTCTGTCAATAATTACTCACCCTCATGTCGTTCCAAACCCATAAGACCTTTGTTCATCTTCAGAGCACAAATTAAGAAATTTTTGATGAAATCCATGAGCTTTCTGTCAGCAAAGCAACTGACACGTCGAAGACTGACAGGGAAGAGAAGAAACTGTTAAATAAAGTCATTATTTTTGTTTTCTTTGTGCACAAAAAGTATTCTTGTCGTCTCATAACATTACAGTTGAAGCACTGATGTCACATGGACTATTTTATTGATGTCCTTACTACCTTTCTCAACCTTAAATGTGTCAGTTGCGCAGTTTGATTATTTATTTAGTAACAGAGTAATTTAATGCGTTATAATTTTCAAAACAGTAATTCGATTAAAGTTACAAGCAATGGTCTCTATAAGTTCCTGCTGCGTTACATTATTGCTGTCAGAATGGAGTGTTTTATCATCTAGATTGTAAAAAGGGTTCAGCACACGAGACTTCCTCTACCTGAGACTTTACTTTGACTGGTAAGCGCCTGCGAGACAAATACTACCAATGAAAACAAACTCAGCATGGAGAGAAAAAAGCACTCGTTCTGTAACTGGAAATAGGGAAGCGCGGGGCACAAACTAACGCGGGGTTAATTGTAACACACGTGGTTTAAGTATTTCCACACATGCTGTCATAACTACATTTACAGTATTTACTAATTGCCATAGCAACACTATAAAGGGAAAAAAGTGCGCCAAAATTCAAAAGCCTTTTGAAGATTAATATTTATTTTACCATAGTAAAAGTACATTTCTGGCTGAAGTAAATTTTTCGTCTCAGTTTTTAGTGTTCTTTTAAAATGAGACAAATCTGCTATTCTATTTAGTTATTAAAGGAGAAGTCCATCTCCAAAACAAATATTCACATATAATGTACTCACCCCATTGTCATCCAAGATGTTCATGTTTTTCTTTCTTCAGTTGTGAAGAAATTGTTTTTTGAGGAAAACATTTCAGCATTTTTCTCCATATAATGGACTGATATAGTGCCCTGATTTTAAACGTCCAAAATGCAGTTTAAATGCGGCTTCAAACAATCCCAAATGAGGCTGTCAACAATCCCAGCCGAGAAAGAAGTGTCTTAACTAGCGTAACGATTGGTTATTTTCATAAAAATAATACAATTTAAATACTTTTTAATGTCAAATGCTCATCTGATTTACACTATTTACTTCTATGGATTTTAATGAGAAACCACAAAAAACAGGTAAATAAAGACCGTCATATGGTTATGCTATAACTAGCCTCTCACACGTTACAGTGTACCCCACCTACGGGGCATGTTGTCACATTTCACTTGTTTTCTTTTGAGGTAAATGGTGTGAAATTAATGTGGATAAAAAAATATACTCTGAACCCCACGTGGGTTTACACAAACTGAGAAATTCAAAAAATGTTAGGTTGTGCCCTCCAATTATTATTTTGAATTTATTTCTGTCAAAGGCAAGAACATTATTGTTAATCCGCAAAACTCCACATCCAATTTAAAACACCTGAAAGGGCAGCACAGCAGCGGTAAAACATCTAGAGAAAGCACCGGACGTGGAGAGCAACGCATCAACTTCTACTGTCGAGTCCAGTGCCAGTGGATTAAAGACCTGCACTCCTGCGGTACCCGATGCAACAGAGAGTGACGCGGGCAGGTAGAGACTCGTGTGTGTGCGGGATGCAGGAGGACTCCCGCAAAATACGTTGAGAAATGTTGATTTCTGGAACGCAATGGCAAGTCAGAGGTGTAAGCGTCCACTCACCACAGAATGCCGGAGTTCCTGCAGTGCTGAAATTTGCGTGCTTATAACAGAGCTTTGTGAGATTGCGATAAACTGAGATGTCAGCTTTTTAAACGGAGTGCTCTTTGCTCACCTTCTGCCATGCCAAACCATGCAAGCAGCAGCCTTTGTTTTTAGTTCAAATTAACAGTAGTTTGTGAATGTTGTTGCTTTAATAACACATATTTTATCTGGAGCCTTTATACTGAGATGCTGTGGCTAGACGAAATGAAACGTACAATTTTAGGTCAATTTCATAGATATATAGGAAAAGAGTAACGTTACTAGTAATGTAACAAGTTACTTTTAAAGTAATCAGAAAAGTAACTTGATTACTTTTAAAAGGAGTATTCAGTAATCAGTAATTTAATTACTTGTCCAGAGTAAATTGCCCAACACTGCAGTTGCATTGCTGTCTATGCAGGGTCAGAAAGCTCTACGATTTCATCAAAAATACTTTATTTGTGTTCTGAAGATGAACAAAGGTCTTGCTGGTGTGGAATGACATGTGGGTGAGTAATTAATGATAGAATTTTTATTTTTGGGTGAACTATCTCTTTAAGAAATGTACTGAATACCATGATCGCCAATAAAGATTAAGTATTTTGGTGAACCATGTAATGAATATTATTACTAGGGAAATTTTAGTGATAAAATATAAAAAAGGGTTGAGGATCTGTTAAAATGTGACTAGTCAAATTTGTTTTGAATACAAGACATTTTTGTTTTGAGAAATGTTTTGTTCTCTCCCCCACCAAACAAAATTAAAAACAAGCAAAACAGATGATAGGTGCAAACACAGTGCTAACTGGAAGCAAGCATGGAAAAAAAGCAGTCTTTGATACAGGCCGACAGTGTAGGATGGTGTATTTTGGATTACTCTGATAGTTTTAGCATTACTCAGCTTCTCTCTTATCTTTGCCAACATGCAGATCAAATGATGCCAAACACTGAGAGCCAGGAAAGAATGGGCAGTGTATGATTTCTGTCAGCTATTCATTTTATTTATTATGAGATTTAAAAACAAGATATAGACTAGATCAATGTACATAATAATCCTATCTATATTTGCATTTACACTAATTCTATTCATTCGAATTTTCAACATTTTTGCATGCCTGTGGTGCGATTTGTTTTGTACCACAGCAAATATTTTGTCTGTGTTGCAAAATCTGTGTCCATTAATCCATACTTTTTTTTTTTAAGTAGATTGGTTTATAGCATTTGGAGGACCAAAATAAAAACTAGATTTTCTGTTGACCCAATTCAGACATGATGCTGGAAGAATAAGTTGTGCCAATTTTTGCATCATTTAACTAGGCAAAAAATGTTTAAAGATGGCAGTGACAGCTTCCTGCCCCTCTTGAATCTTTTTGGGCTCTGAGTAGGAACTCGGTCATACCGGAGAGAATTAAAGTGCAAGCTGTTGCCTGAGAGAAATCGGGAACGCTGCCCACATTGCAAAGTGAATGCCATCGGGTGAACCATTTGCAAAATATGGTGACAATCTGACTGACAAAATGTGTGTATTCATAAATTGAATTCAGATTTTCCCATAAAATGTGATGCTATGTATTTTGACATCTTGAAATAATGACTAATAGCTGAAGGCAAAGTTTAAATTTCTTCAATATAATTTTATTATTTAATGAATGAAGTAAGAGTTGTAATAACTGTCACAAAAGATGCATTTTCTAAGATAAATGCGATCAAAGAAATCACAATTAAGTCCTTTATATAGGTAATTTCATATCACAATGTATGTTAAATTAACCGACTGGAAAAGAAAAAGTAAAAAGTACTTTGATATAAATGTATAGAACCTTTTCAGCGTGCAAGGAAACTTATCATGTACTTATTTAAATAATAATAATAATAATAATAATTATATATATACATATATAAAAGTGACTTTTTATCTCACAATTCTGGCTTTTTTGTGAGATGTGAACTCGCAATAGTGTTATAAAGTCTGAACTGAGAGATATAAACTTGCAATTGCGAGTTATGAAGTCAAAATTCTGACTTAAATTTTATACAGTCCAATTCTGAGGGGGGAAAAAGATTGATATGTTCTCAGCATTGCGAGTTTACATCTCCTGGAATTGTGAGATTTAAACTCGTAATAGCGTTATAAAGTTATAAAGTTATAAAGTTATCAAAGAAATAAAGTTGCAATTCTGAGAAATAAAGGAAGAATTGTGAGATATAAACTTGTAATCGCGAGTTAAAAAGTCAGAATTGCAAGATATAGTCACAATTCTGACTTTTTGCTTAAACTCACTTTTTGCTTAGACTTAAACTCACAATTCTGAGAAACAAACTTGCAATTCAGAGAAATAAAATCACAATTCTGAGAAATAAAGTCACAATTGCGAGATACAAACTTGCAGTTGCGAGTTATGAAGTCAGAATTGCGAGATATAGTCACAATTCAGATTTTTTTCTCAGAATTGCATGGCATAAACTCACATTTGTGAGAAATAAAGTCAGAATTGCAAGATAAAAATGAAATTTTATGAAGTCCAATTCTGAGGGGGAAAAAAGACTATGTTCTCAGAATTGAGTTCACATCTCGCAGTTTACTTTTTCCCCTCAGAATTGTGAAATGTAAACTCGCAATAGCATTATAAACTCAGAATTGTGAGATATAACAAATAAAATAAATTCTGAGAAATAAAGTCACAACTGTGAGATATAAACTTGCAGTTGCAAGTTATAAAGTCAGAATTACAAGATACAGTCACAGTTGTGACTTTTTTTTTTCAGAATCACGATATAAGCTCACAATTGTGAGAAATAAAGTCAGAATTGCGAGATAAAAACTTATAAAAACCCAATTCTGAGGGGAAAACAG
The DNA here is from genome assembly GCA_012976165.1 of Labeo catla. Taxonomy (NCBI): domain Eukaryota; kingdom Metazoa; phylum Chordata; class Actinopteri; order Cypriniformes; family Cyprinidae; genus Labeo; species Labeo catla. The sequence goes on along the minus strand of VONZ01000717.1, from coordinate 279,639 downwards.
ACTGATATATTCTCAGAATTGCGAGTTTTTTCTCGTAATTGTGAGATGTAAACTCGCAATAATGTATGAAGTCAGAACTGTGAGATGTAAATTCGTAATTGTGAGTTATAAAGTCAGAATTCTGATTTTTTTTCTCAGAATCGCATGCTATAAAGTCACAGTTGTGAGAAGTAAAGTCAGAATTACGAGATAAAAGTCTAATTCTTCCAGTTCTTTATAAAGTCCAATTCTGAGGGGGAAAAGACTATATTCTTAGAATTGCAGGCTTATATCTCTCAATTCTGCCTTAATAACTTGCAGTTGTTTGTTATAAATTGACTTCTTAGAATTGATTATGAGTTTATATCACAAAATTTGGACTTTTATCTCAATTCTGAGAAAAAACTTGCAGTTACAAGAAAGAAAGTCAGAATTGTGAGATTCAGAATTGTGTGATAATTCGCAATTACCTTTTTTTTTTTTTTTAATTCAGTGGTGGAAATGGGCTTCCGCAGTTTCTTGAATATTTCATTTGCCTCATGAATGAAATTCAAGGAGACTTTTACCACATTTTGAGAATGTTCCCAGTATGTAATTCCTGCAAGGTCTATGCAAAGACTTTAAAACCTGGAAGGACAAATCCTCATGCAACCGCAAACAGTGACTTCCGAAGGCTTCCAACGTTGCGGCAACAATTTAGGGAGGGCCTTTTTCTGTTCCAGCATTACGTTACCCCTGTGTACCAAGTGCCATAAAGAAATGATTTACTGAGTCTGGTGTGGAAAGAGCTTGACTTGCACAAAGCCCAGACCTGAACTCCACTGAACACCTTCAGGATGAATTTGAACGCCGACTGCGAGCCAGACCCAATTGCTTGTGTCTGAATGAGAGCAAATCCCTGCAGCCATGTTCCAATACAGTCTAAATCCATCCAAGAAGTGTGTGTGCTGTTATATCAGCAAAAAGAAGACAAACTCTCTTTTATTGCCAATGGTGTTTTAAACCTAAATGAACACATAGTTGTGATGTTTCCACAGACTGTTGTCTATAGAGCTTATGCAAATATATACATGCTGCATACGAATATGCAAATTTGAACATGCATATACATTTCATGTTTGCATATTTCAATGTAAATACGATGTTAGATGCAAATTGGATCACAAACCCTACAGCATAAGAAAGTTATTGAGCTACAGGACTGCACAGCCAAGCAATAATGTCGCTGTGGAAAATCAAAGCTCATGCACAGAGGGGCTAATTGAGCTCGCTATCAGAACAGAGGATTTTCTCTGGATAACTTTCGCATCTGCAAGAATTACATCCGTACATTTTATCTTTTTAGCATGCACTACTGTTCAAAATGTTTTGGGTCGGTAATGTTTTTGAAAGATTTTATGCTCACCAATGCAATGTTAATTTGATGAAAATTACAAAATGATAGCCAAAGTTCTGGGAATGTTCCATGTTAGCTGGGTTGTAACAATATTAAAATCTTCCCTGGTGAAAAAAACAGCATATGCTGGTAGCTATGTTTTGATGCTGATTTAAGCTGGTCTTTAGCTGGTTTATGCTGGTCCTTTGCTTGGTCATGTTGCTGGTCAAGGACCAGCATAAACCAGCAAAGGACCAGCATAAACCAGCCAAGGACCAGCATAGACCAGCAAAGGACCAGCTTAAACCAGCATCAAAACATACCTAACCAGCATCCCAGCATCAAAACATAGCTACCAGCATATGCTGTTTTTTTCACCAGGGTTTAATGTCACTTTTGATTAATTTAATGTGTTAAATCTTACTGACCCCAAACTTTTGCACAGTAGTGGAAATTCAACTGCTTTTGCACATACATCATTTCGAACAGCTGCGACTAACCACCTTAAAACAACAGAGAATTAGCCTTTTTCACAAAAATCGGAAGTGACGTCAGCGCAGGGTAAAGTCAGTTCCACTACAGGTCTGTGCCTATTATATTAATATGCTCTTGTCTCAAATAATGCCTTTTACCTTTTCTTTTTTGTCTGCTTTCCAAGTTGTTATATAATCAACAAAGAAACAACATTTTACTTGTTTGTAATTTATATGGGCACTCAGACCGGTACTCGTCAATATAATATATGCGCAACATAGCGCCAGCTATAGTTTCTGTTCTCCATCTCCGGTATATTTAAGCGTATTTTCTCAATTTACTCAGTCATTTCCCTCGAATCACTACATCATGGTAAATTATGACAGCGTTTATATCCAAATGCACATTTCCCCAAGAATAAATGAAACAATTCTGAGTCCGGATGATGCATAAACTCAATACAACAACGTAATCCAGATCCAAAGGAATAAAGCCATTAATCGGAGTCATGTCTTATTTAGTATTATATTATTTTATTATGTATATCCCTGGGCACATTATGCAACGTACATTTACACCCTAAAGTTAATAATGCAAAGGAGAGCAAGTAGAAAATACAATATTACTTTCATAATAATAATAATAACAATATTAATCGCGAAAAAAAATGATGTGAAGAGTCATAATGCACAGCCAGCACCAAATAGACAGTACGGCAAAACTTAAAACTGTACTGTATTATAAGTGCTAACATTCATAATTAAATAAACATAGTATTTGTGATGACCAGACGCTGACACAAAGTTTTTGAATAAATGTTTGCTATTTTTAGAGTAAAACACCGGTATATATCATAGTATCATAGTATCTATTTTGTAAAAATAGACTTTGATTCCCGAACTTACTCTTGTTCAGTACGGCCGCTGCTGTTACCGGAAAAACGTTTACCCTGCAAGCGCCAATCCGGAAGCCAGAAACACGGAAGTGTGAAAAAGGCTAATTGCCTTTGACATTAACTAGTCTGATAACACCCTATATTGTTTTGTCTTTGTTCTGCTTGTCAGAGATAAAGGAAAGAGTCTTTTTATTGTTGTCCGGATTCTTTGTATTCTTATTGCGATACTCTCAAGCAGAATGTGGTGTCGTGGTAATGGAATGAGATTCAATCTTCCATCCATTCAGACTGATGGGCATTTTTATGTTTGTAATTTATGAACTGTTGTACGGAGCTTCATGGAACACCGCACCTAAATTAGACCATTGTTTAACATTCATGACTACGGCTAGCATGAACATTTAATGGCTTTAGTCTTGAGAGAAGAAGAAAGCTTCTTGGAGCAAGGTTGAATTTATAATGTGATGGACCTGTACGGTACATCATTAAAAGTTTGTCTAGATCACTCATATAAAACAACGATTAGCGTTTGGTAACTCTTCATATATTGACTAGCAATGCGTAGGGAAAAGTTTGAAACAGATAGAACTTTTCCTTCATTAATAATCTATATCTTAGAGAGGAACAAGCCAGACAGGTGCATTCGCGGTCCACATCGATCGCCTGATGGAAATGCTGAGAACAGAACTTCTATACATCCTAGTGTGCTAGTTAGTTCAATATTATCCAATAATGAGCTTCCCGGCGCTGTGAACTTATTGTGGAATGAAAGAGAACTAACTAGGACACCACAAAAATCTAAAGTTCTGTTTTTGCTAAATAACATGGAAGTGCTTTCTTAACGAACAGACTTCACCGGCCAAATCTACAAAGATTTCTCAGGAAGCTTCCTGATCCTTTTTCTTTGGCTTCCTCTGAGCTGTGCACTAATGATGTGGTCTAACAGTGAGAGTACTGGAGACTTCCTCACTAAACCTCCACATCAAAGCAACCTTAAGAGAGCCCTAAGACCTCGAGAACTCACAGTGAGACTTCACACAAAAGAAGCTGTTAAATTAGAAGAGAACAACACAAGAGTTTAAGTTAAGAGGGAGGGTTTAAAAAGCAGCTCTGTACCACTATCTATTAGGCTGCGACGAATCGAAGCATCGCGAGTGACGGATCGATTCCGAGATTTTCCAAATGCATCGCGATTCTCTCCGGAATCGATTCTGAGCTTAGTTTTTAACAGCAGATGGCGCTTTAGGCTAGTTTTTAGTCACACGCTCAAATGCTCACAAAAAACAGAATTGGTTAAACAGTTGCACCACGGCGTTTATGACGCGAGATTAATGTAAACACAGCCCACTATAAACACCCTTGTAATTCGCTTCAACCTTTTAGAACTTTATTAATGATTCTTTAAGGTTTAAGTGTTGTGTAAAAGGAACTGGAAGCAAGCAAATTACGGCTGTTTCTAAACCACGCAATACCACCTGATGTTAAGAACCAAGCTCAGAATCGGTTTAAGAGAGAATCGCGATTCATTTGGAAACTCGAATCATTTCTCGATTCGCGGTGTATCGATTTATTGTCCCAGACTCGCAGCCCTAATTATGACTGACTGTAAGTTATATAACATTCATGCACTTTGCTTGTCATTGCCTGCAATGAACATAACTTAAAATATCACAAGAAACAACAAGGTAATTGTGCATCAACGCCACTGTAACTTCATATCTTCAAAAGTTCAAAAATGACTTAATGTCACAATGTGACCTGTCTGACTTTATATCTCAAAAATGAGACTTTATAACCCAATTTTATATCTCAGTGATTTTTTATCTTAAAATTGGATTTTATATTTGAAAATGTGACTTTATATGATAAATGTATGTCACAATCTGTTTCTCAAAATGATTTTTATATCTCTTTAACTTTAATGTTAAATGTAACTGTTACATGTATTTCTCAAAATGAGATTATATATCTAAAATGTGACTGACAAAAAAACTTGATGTCACAAACTGATCTCTTATCTTAATCTGGATTTATATCTCAAAATGTGACTTTATAATCTGACATCATATCTGTCATTTCATATTTTTGACTTGATATCTGTGTTTTTGAAGTTCTCACAGTTTGTCAGTTTCTTATCTGAGATTTTAATGCAATTAATTAAATCATTTATTTTCTTTAGAATTCTCATAGCACAATCAAAAAGAACATTAAATGTCCAAGAATGAATTAATTTCTCATTTATAAAATGAGGTTCTACTTATACATAGTCAATTAGCAAATGTTAAAGCCAGAAGTCTTCTAGGGTATGTTTTAGACTTTGGAATCGTGGCACATTCATCAAAGCAAATTTGCTGTAGCTGCCAAATTAGAGAGTGTTGGAGTAATTTTCAGGTAATACATATTTTCAGCTGGACTTTGGGCCATTACGGAATACTAACTTCCTCTTCTCATCTTTTTTCCTCTTTTATGCTTTAGGACATTGACCTACACTTAAAAAAAAAAAGTAATACTGAATTAAACATTACATTTTTAAGCAAAAAAAAGAAAAAAATATATATATATATATATATATATATATTTTTTTTTTTTCTTGTAAAACATACTACAATAATCTTTGTTTTCTTTACAACAAAAATATTAAAATATTCTTTTTTTAAGTATTTATTTATTTATTACAGTACATTATAAAAATAAATCGGCCTTTTGCAGATCTCTCAGCAGTCCGATGCTGCTGCTTTCATGCCTGACAGTAGGGGTGCCGTTATCCGGGTGTCAGGCTAAATTTGTTTGCGCCACACAGTGTTTTATCACACGGCTTCTAGCAAGCCAGTTTGTTTTCTTCTAGCCACTTTGTCAGAACAGAAGAATAAAAATAGGTAATTCCTGTTATGCAGTACTTTCTGAACTATTTAACTTCATTTGTAAGATGTAAGACAATATTTCTATAAAATGGTATACCAGACTCATGTTTCATAAACAAACAAATAAACATAAAACAGTTGGAAATAAACCGTTAGTCATTGCACGGTGAGGGATTGAGAGTTTGCATGCATGAGGGTGTGACCCAGAAGTTTTGACATTTTTTTGAACAAAATTTTAATATTTTGACAATGACCGTATGGTTTTGAGATCCATTTTTTAACACCAAGGACAACTGAGGGACTCATGCAACTATTACAGAAGGTTCAAACACTCACTGATGCTCTAGAAGGAAAAATTATGCATTAAGAGCCAGGGGTGAAAACTTTTGAACAGAATGGAGTTGTGTACATTTTTCTTATTTTGCCTAAATATCATATATTTTCATTTAGTACTGCCCTTCAGAGACTACAGAAGGTAATTACACGTTTCCCAGAAGACAAAATAAGTTAAATTTACCCTGATCTTCAAAGTTTTCACCCCCCAGGTCTTAATGCATGGTGTTTCCTTCTAGATCATCAGTTAGCGTTTGAACCTTCTGTAATAGTTGCATATGAGTCCCTCAGTTGTTCTGAAAGTGTAAAAAGATGGATCTCAACATCATACAGTCATTGTTGGAAAGGGTTCAAATACACAAATATGCTAGAAAACCAAAGAATTTGTGGGACCTCACTGTAAAAAATAATTTGTTACCTGGCTGCCTTAATATTTTGAGTTCAGTCAACTCCAAAAGGTATATTTAACTTGAAAAGTTAAGTTATGCTAAGTAACAACTTAGATATTTGAGTTGATTCAACTTAAAATTTGAAGGCAGCTGGGTTACTTGCCCAGCTTTTAAGTTTATCAAACACAAATATCTAAGTACAACTTAACATTTCAAGTTGACTAAACTTATTTGAGTCGACTGAACTTAAAATTTTAGGGCAGCAGGGTAACTAATTATTTTAAGCTGACATATTGTGTTTTTTGTTTTTTACAGTGCTGAAGGATTTTTCTGAAGAACAGCAGGCTGTTTCTGTTCAGGACAAACAAGGGACTCATGAACATCTATCATTAAAAAAAAAAAAAAAAATCAGCTGTGGATCATTCAGGTAAGAACAGTATTAAAAATCAAGGGGATGTAAACTTTTGAACAAATTCAACTATTTTCTTATGTGGACTATATGTAAACATCTATTATGTGAAATATCTTATTCAGGTCAGTACTAAATAAAAAATAACATGCTTTTTGCATGATCCCTCTTATTTTGGTAAAAGTAACATTTTGCAGATTCTGAAAGTGGGATGTAAACTTTTGACCTTAACTGTACTGCAATGAAAGAAAAACTAATATGATTTGCGTCTTTACCAAATTTTACGTTACATATTTTATCTACTATATTAAGAGGTGAAAGGAATATAAAATATACTGAATACACAACAGACACTTATAATAACTGAAAAAGCTGAGAATTTTTTGTACGCTCTAATATTACACTCCAAATACATTCTGAAGCACAGAACGTAGAATGAGACCAAATTTGAATAAAAAACACAAAATATCAATTTACACTAAGAAACATAGTCCATTTCAGGCAGAAAGATGAACACAGTATATAACCAAAAGAAAAAGAATCATTTATTCATTCAAATTAATATGTTAAAATGAGTAAATAAACAGAATTACAGGGATGCAACAGAGGACTTACGAGTAAAGCTTGAAACCTAACGTCTATTATGGGTCCAATGTTCACACAATTTCTATAAATTATTAAAATAAATAACACTTGTACAAGAACTCAAAGATGAAAGAGCAGCAATGTTACAGATGATGTTAAATAATCCCAATGAAGCATACATAGTGTCATTAAACCTTTGACGAGTTATAATTTAGTCTGTTGTTGAAAAAATTTGACCATGTGAAAGAACCCTGGGCATTATACTGAAAGACAGCAAAACATCAGATCTCGGAAAAACTGAGAAGAAACTCATGCAAAGGTTGTCTGATGAGTATAGGACTTCCTGGGATTTACAATAACGAAATCATTTCGAAACGTGGTAAATACCAAATTAAGAGTACATCTTGTATACTTAAAAATACCCTTGATATGAGCATGTCCACTTAACCAACAGAAAAGCTAAAAAAGGTCCTGTAATTTAATTCAGGGAGACCACCGGAATATGCCAAAGCTTACACAAATCTTATGGATAAACAGACACAGTGTATCAAAAAACAAACGAACAAGTAAATGGATACACAACAGGCTCAAAGGAACCAAAGACGGCTAATTTATAGAACTAAAAGTATTTCATTGTGTTATGGTCTTGTGCTTTGGCCTTAAATGTCTCGTAGCTCTTGTTCTGGCTAGAATTACCTCCAGTAAAGGTTTCAAAGGAGTGTGTGTCTTCTCCATGCTTAAAGATGTTCAGTTATTCACCCATAACTTCTTAATACCTTTATTCAACAATTTTATTCAAAAAGAGGCATTTGCGCCCGCCCCCCTGTCAGCACAAACAGGCCCTCATCCCAACATTTCACATACAGCGATAGTATGACGACGCAGAGTGATCGAGTCTTTTACAAATATAATGCTGATAAAAACCAGTTCTGCTGGTTGTTTCCTCTGAAATGTTTGCTTCAGTTCTGCCCAGCTTCAGCGCTTTTCCATCAACCAACCAGTGAAGCAACAGTTCTTTAGTAGGTTCACACCAGACCTTCAGACCAGCTCAAGTACCTAGATGGGAAAAACATTTGTGGTGCGATTCAGTTTAGAGTTTTGACTACAGAAGGACATAGCCTGCTACTTTCAGCGATAAAAATCAGCTCTCTGCAATGAATATTGACCTTTGTGTAGCTATTGAATTGTTTTACAGTACAACTCACCTTGATTGTTCCTTGACTGTTGGCTGCAATCAACACATTTGACTCCTGAGAATCAGAAAAAGGAGAAAAGAGGGCATTTCTGAGCATTGACAGAATGTCCAAAACAATATTTAGTTTGACAGCTTATTCGCCTGTCTGGGAAGGTTGGCCTAATCCTCCCAGGTCATTCCAGACTCAAAGACTCAGTTTGTGTTTCATTATTATTATACGTTCACAAAAAGGCCATGACATTTTATTTCTAAGTAATTTATGTAAGGATGAGAAAGCCAATTAATTAAGACCAAGACACTAAGCAGAAATTCAGCCTGGTCAGCGCATTGCTTTTGCACACAATTATTGTCGATTTTTTTGTTTTTCTCTTGGAAAATGTCAAATATAAAAGGTACGTAACACACAAGGGATCTGAAAGCAGCGGTAATGTTTATGAAGGGGTTTCAGCTGATAAAGCAGGCAAAACATGAATCCATGCGTTTCATTTTCTAATAATTCTGAGCTGATTAGGCTTGATCATAATTACTTTTATTACATATTAACTCTTTGGGGTACCATGATTATTGAACCTTTTGAATTCTAATATATGGAATATAATATAATACTATGGAAGCCTGTTTCCACCACTGGAAAAGGTTATTGTGACTTTTTATCTCACAATTCTGACTTCTTTGTTTTTTTCTCAGAATTGCATGATACAAACTCTCAATTCTAAACTTTTTTCCCCCCTCACAATGATGATATAAACTCACAATCAGAAGTCAGAATTGAGAGATAAAAACTCACAAATATGAGTTTATATTGCAATTTTGACTTTATCTCACAATTCAGATTTTTTTCTTAAAATTGTGAGATATAATCTCGCAATAATTAATAATTAATAACTGAGTTTATATCTCGCAATTCTGACTTTTTCTCAGAATTGTGACTTTATCTCTTAGAATTCCAAGTTTATTTCTCAGAATTGGAGGTGTGTATCACACAATTCAAAGAAAAAAGTCAGAATTGTGAGATACCTTTTTTATTTTTTATTCAGTATGAATACTGCATCATTTTATAATAATACTAAAATAATACTGGAATGCAGAGTGCTTTGGTTTCACATAATGGGAAATATTTTGGGCCATTACAGACATGTCTTGCAAAATTAAGTGGCACGAAAAAAGGTAACCCACTTACTCTTACTCTATGAAAGATGAGGAAAAGAAAAATATATGGAGAAAAAAAATAATCATTTAAAAATACACAGAAACTGAAAGGTCTTCCATCATGCAAAGTAAAGGCTCAAAGATTTAATAGGGATGCTTCAAAATTTCCCATTTTAGGATAGAAATATATTACCATTGCTAAAAACATTATCATATTCTATAATAATAACACTACCAGTCTGGAGTAATGATGCTAAAAATTCAGATTTGGAATCACAGGAATAAATAAAATTTTAAAATATAATCAAATAGAAAGCAGTTATTTTAAATAGTAAAAATATTTCAAATTTTACTGTTTTTGCTCTATTTTGGATTAAACAAAAGCAGACTTGGTGAGCAGAAAAGACAGGAATCTTCCTGTTCAAAAACGTTTGACTGGTAGTGTATCATTCAGTTTGACTGTGTTCTGACAATAAAACTAAACTAAAAAGGAAAAATTACTTAAAAAAAAAAAATAATATTTAAAATTCTGTGTGCTTTGGTTAAATTCTTACAAATCCTTACATGCTATCATATAATTCCAATATTTCAATCTTTTTAAACAATGAACATGAACAGAACAGTTATATATATATATATATATATATATATATATATATAGGATTGTGACAGCCCTGTTCGGGTCCTCTTTCTAAAGGGGAAAGCAAGTATCTCCTTGGTTAATAAACAGAGCACTGTGCCTGGTAAACTAGTCACGGACTAGAAGATGACTTTATAGCAATGCCTTGTCCTGCGAACCACATTATTTTAGACAGTGAAGCACAGGAGTGTGGGTTTAATAAGTATGGATTTCTAAAAAAGCAGATGCACACCAACCTTCTCCCAACCCACTGTACTTTGCTACCCTGCGATTACTTGTCCTTAATGTACCAAAGAGATCAGTTCGACTGTCCCTGTGTGCCCCCACGGCCCTTCTTGTCCTACTGCTGGCTTGGAAGAGTGATTTATCATGTCAAATGCGACTGAGATAAGTCTGAATCATACCCCATCAGGTAGCGCTCGCCAGCACACCGCACTGACAAACTCATTGGTGTCATCCTCTTTCTTGTCCTTGTCCAGGACACTCTTCACAGTGTCAAACTTGAAAGTCAGCAGCGTCTTGGAGAGGCCCTTGTAGTACAAGTACAACGAGTTGTTTTCACTTCCTGTGGGGTTTAAAGTGTAAGCGTTATTAAGGAGTATTAAGGAGTACTTTATAACTAGATAAAAATTACAATGCAAAAATGTCCCTTTTCACTTAATAAACCCTTCATTGATTTGAATTCAAAATCAGAAAAAGTTTAATCAAACAGCATTATTCCAAGACTGAAATTTTGCGTAGTGTCACTTACCACATGCTACATAGTCTCCATTAGATGCCAGACCCACAAAGTTCTTCTCGTTGATGTGTCCTTTGAAGGAGCGCAAACAATGTGGCTTGTTCACGTTCCAGAGTTTCAGCTGGCTGTCCGTTGATCTGTGAGGACGTTACAATTTAATGTTTAATGTTTGGTATTTAACTCGACAGCTGCTTGTAATTGGTGGTGTAATGGTTCAGATTTCCAATAGAGGAGTTTGGATCATGGTTCCATTTGAATAAGCATACAAATGTTTTGATAACCAATATTTTTATAACACAGCAAGCTGATACTGTTGCAGTAACTGGTGTTTTGTTTGGGTTAAAGCAGTGGTTCCCAACCACGTTCCTGGAGCCCCCCCAACACTACATGTTTTCCATGTCACCTTAAAGGGGTGCTATTATGCTTTTTCACTTTTTGAATCTTAGTCAGTGTGTGGTGTGTATCTTTGGGCATAAAAAAGATCTACAAAGTTACAAATCTCAAAGTCCACTCCAAAGGGAGATATTTCGTTTTTAAAAAATCTCTTTCCAAGAACTACAACGAACGGCTCCTTTGGACTACAGCATTTGTTTTCCACATGCAATGATGTCACAACGCGGTCCGTTAGAATATCATTAAATTAATTCCCGCCTATGGAAATTCGATGTGGATGGGGACGAGGTGGGGGATTAGCCTAAAATCAAGAGTTTGAAAAAGAGCATAATAGGACCTCTTTAATCAAACACACCTGATTCAGATCATCAGCTCATTAGAAGAGACTCCAAGACCTGAAATGGGTGTGTCAGACAAAGGAGAGATGCAAAATGTGCACTGTTGGGGGGCCTCCAGGAATGTGGTTGGGAACCACTGGGTTAAAGGGATAGTTCACCCAAAAATTAAAATTCTCTCATTAATTACTCACCATCATGACATTCCAAACCTATAAGACCTTTGTTTATCTTTAAAACAGAAATTAAAGGAGATATATAATGAAAATCTGACTTTTTCCTGTGTTTAAGTGCTATAAACAGGTCCCTGATGCATCTACGAACCCAGAAAGTGCGAAAAAGGACAACCCAATAACTTTTGCCATGGCAAAAGTTCGAGGAAAGCATGCTAACTGTTCTGTCGTTGACTGAACATAGTAGTTGCATTGCCATCTATGTAGAGCAAGAAAGCTCTAGGATTTCATCAAAAATATCTTAAATTGTATTCTGAAGATGAATGAAGGTTTTATGGGTTTGGAATGACATAAGGGTGAGTAATTAATAGGACTGCCCTCAACTAAGGTTTTTCCTGTTCGACTAGTAGTCAAAAAAGCTTGCCACAGCGCACCGGCAGATATAATAATTATGAATGTGTTAGGGAAAAACAGCAAGGAGACTGCATTAACGTTTTAATAATTCATTGATAATCTAGCTCTTTCTTTGTTTTCGGCTTAAGAGATGAAGTCGGCAATACTGACTTGTCATCTCCGCAGTAGTTGATGTGCCTGTATGCACATATTCATATGGATTACATAATCTGAGAATATTGGTTTCTATTTGAATTGGTGCATTCGAAAGTAGACATCTCACTCTCTATAGATATATTTTTCATGTTTGTAAGACAAGTATACAAGGAGTTTCAAAGTTTCACGCTCAAGTTCATAGAGACCGAGACGGCAGAAAGTGCATCCTATTTGCTTTAATTATTTTACAAAAGCGCAACGTTTTGTTGTTATTGTGAGTGCACACAAATAAACTTAGTCTTTATAAATTCGAAAGATGTATTACTTTTATCTGTATGACCAAAAATGACAGTATATTAAGAACAAGTGACTGCACCGGCGCCCCCATCTGTCATGCAATGAGCGCGCTACTATTCAGCTTCCACACTCCGCACAGACACTTGACGCCATGTAAAGTTGCTACTACATACATCTTTCAGACAAAAGGTCAATGAATGATAGGTGAGCATTTGGATGCCACATAGACCAGCCGTTAACAACCTGTCCATCACGGACTGACTTCGCCACTTCATGTGAATTTTCTTTTTTCCTGCGACTAAACGACTAATAAAATTTTGGTTGACCAAGCCTCTTTTCATCAACTAATGGTTAGTTGACTATCAGGGGGCAGCCCTAGTAATTAACGGCAGTAATGTCAAAAAAAAAAAAATCTTACATATGAGACATTGTAAGACATTTTCTATTGATACAGGATAAAAAGCACAAGAAACTTCAGTGTATACATACGCAGACACAATCTCTTCTCCGTTGACAAATTTGGCATAGGACACTGCTTTCCTGTGGCCTTTGAAAACCATGATGGGCTGCTTAGTGTTTCTCAGGTCATAGTAGTGCACACAATGGTCTGAAAAAAGATTTAGAATAAGTTGAAAAGTTTCATGATATTAACGGGAAGTAAAAGTTTTAATAGATCGATTCAAATGCATTATGCACCTGCACAACCGAAGGCAAGGTGATATCGAGAGGATGGACTGAACTTAACACAGCATACGTTGGCCTTCGCTTCAATGCTGGCTACTGAATTGTCCAGGTTGGTGGACCACAACTTGACTGGGGAAAAAGAGAATTCATTCTTAAGTATTTATAGAAGAATCTCTCTAAGAATCCCGAATCAAATAACTTGATCGGAACGGTTCAGTTGCAGAAATACCTTTTGCGTCATCCGATCCTGATGCTAAGAGCTTGGGATCCATAAGGTTGAAATCGACACTCCAACACCGCTTTTCATGCTCCTGTGGAAATGAAACTTGAAGGTCAGAATCCAACTAAGATTAAGTCTAAAGGAATTGCAAATCACAGCTGCATAAACAAACATATATATTAAATTTTAAGTTAACTCGAGTCTCAATGTAATTTGATATGGGCTGCAACAACTTATCCAGTTGATAATGAAAATAGACTGTAGTTCTGTTTTTCAAATATTTAATGATTTACACTTTTTCTTCTTTTTTCTGTACACAATGTACAGCATAGCCAGAAAAATATTTCAAAATATTATTATTATTATTATCTTCTATATATATATAAAACCAGTCTTAAGCAGCACATGTATATTTGTAGCAATAGTCAAAAATACATTGTATGGGTCAAAATTATTTTTTATGCCAAAAATCATGAAGATATTAAGTAAAGATTATGTTCCATGAAAATATTTTGTAAATTTTCTACCATAAATATATTAAAACTTAATTTTTGATTAGTAATATGCATTGCTAAGAACTTAATTTGGACAACTTTAAAGGTGATTTTCTCAATATTTGTTTTTGCACAATTCAAAACAATGACCCTTACGACTGGTTTTGTGGTCCTTGGTCACATAATGTCACTAAAGATTGCAATTTTACTTAAAGGAACCGTATGTAGGATTGTGGCCAAAACTGGTACTGCAATCACTTTCAAAATACTGTAGAACGGTGTATCCCCTCCCCCTCCCCCCTGACTCGAGGTTGCCAGCTAAGCTGCAGGATTCCGCAGGAACGTAGGCTGCTACAAGGAGCTTCCAATGGCAAGTGACGAGTCCTACACAATAAGTTTTTTTTTCTTCTGTTACTTATGTTTATGCTTCACGAGAGATGTTTTGCGAAGTAATTATGTGTCGCAAAAATTTACTAAAGGCGATTAGCCAAATATTTCGTAAAGATGTACTGTAATACCACATTTCAGTCGGAACATAGATTGTTTTCATACCGTGCTAGTGGTGCGATATAAAGCTTTTTATGAACGCATTTAGCACGGGCGACCGTGGAAAATTAGCAACGTTGGCATCTGTCTTAAAATTCTTCTCCGTTTTCAGCCGTCTCCATCTGTCAAAGGCCTCTCCTATACAAATCCTTGTTTTATTTCGGACTTTGTCACGACGTACTTCGGATTCATAACGAGGTCTTTTAGGTTTCGTAACTTTATACATGTTTTATCCGACACGTTCGTAGCTGCAGCTGTAACTAGAGCAGAGCTGCCAACCCGGATGACGAAACTCTACTGACTTTGTGATTGGTAGATAGCTGGAGGGTGGCGCCTCAGACCAAAACACAACATGGCAACATCAACATCAGTTGAGGGCTGCAACTTTCACTTTTAAATGACAATATCCTGGCCGGACCACTGTTGTCAGTGATATAAGTATTTGAAATGAACATGATTTCTTAATGTCTAGTGACATGTCAGGGCCATTTTATGATTAACTGAAATAAATTTCTTACATACGGTTCCTTTAATATAACAAAAGATGACAAGTGGATCTGTAATTGTCTGTGGGTTAAGAAAGAAATGTAAAAAAATTGCTCTCTAACTGAAAGGGGTGAAAGAGTAATGAAAGTCATCTGGTGCCGCCCGACACTTAAGGGTACCTGGTAGACTTTTGACCTCTGTCCCGTGAACCCATCCCAAAGAATGACAGTCCCCTCATAATCGCTGCTTGCTAACAGATTTTTGTGGTAGCTACTCCAGCTGATACAGCTGGAAAGAGACAAGACAGAAGAAAATGTGACGTTCTGTTGTGCTACTGCATAATCCACCAAGAACATTCAGGCCAACCCATGATTTCAGACACTCTTTATACCTAATTTTAGAGTTACATGTCATCTCGTTGACAGGATAATGAATGTCCACAGCATCCTGGATCACAGTGCCGTACTCAAACACTTTAATTTTCTTAGTGACACCGGCAATGGCAAAGTAATCACAGTCACGGTCAAACTCAATGCTGCAAAAGAGGGAAAAGAAAGGAGACAGAACAAGTGTTAGCACAGCGAGTTCTCCTGACTGTGCATGCTCATTATCTGCTCTACTTCCACTCAAACACAGACAGTGAAAGAGACAAGAGCTGTAATGCATCCAAACAGCCACTCAGACGCTTAGGTGATCAGATATAAGTATGCCTGAAAAATGTTGGTGTGATGAAATAATTGCTTTTTACACTAGCCGAGCAAAGTTATTTGGCTGGTTGAGGATTGGTGTAATATATCTGAACATTACATAAAACATCGAAATAACGGTTGGTTTAAGCCAATGATTATATTCGTAAATCCAATACTAGGCTTGGGAATTGAGAACTGAACCAAATGATTTTCATGATGTTTGGATCTGTTAACAGTTCCAAGTGTCCGCCACTGATGCGGAAGAAACACCATTCTAAAACACTCAGATCATATTTCCTGCACTGATGAATCTATAAAAAATACTTTAGACTAAGTTGAAAGCCTACAGTCTGAACCTAATGTGTTTCCTTTTTTTTTAAATAAAATATACACTAATTGTGGGGTTAGTAAGATTTTTTAATGTTTTTAAAAGAAGCATCTTATGCTCACTAATATTATTAGAATTTAATATATTTTTTTTGTTTACATATATGTTAAAATGTAATTTATTCATGCAATGGCAATGTTGAACTTTCTATCTATCTATCTATCTATCTATCTATCTATCTATCCGCCCTAGAACAGTGGGGTTTTGGACAATACTGGCATGAATCCTTTAATTTTGATAATTTTGCACTGATAAGGGACAACAAACTACGAAAAACATATTTTATTACATAAAACATTTTCGATTCATCAAAATATCCACCATTAGCAGCTATTACAGCTCTGCATTATCTGGGCCTAAATTCATTGTATTCTAAACTTAATTGGCAATCATTTGTTGAAGCTCTTAAGATGTGCTGACCCAAAAATCTTTAAAAAACCTGGGCCAAGTTTAAACCAGTAACCAGGCATCATAGCTTGCAAAGGGGCATGTCTGACTTTGACATGTATATACTGCCATTATTATGACAATGTCAATGATATGATAACTGATAACTATCAACGATAATGTAAAGTTACTTTAATGTATTTGCACCAAAAAATGATAAGGATTTATGCTGATATGGTCCAAAACCACACTTTGCCAGGGGTGTTTCCAAACTTTTGGAGGGCAGTGTACACACACACACACACACACACACACACACACACATACATATACATATATACACATATATACATATACATATATATATATATATATATATATATATATATATATATATATATATATATATATATATATATATATATACACACACACACACACATATACATACACATACACACACACGTTTTAGCAAACAAAAAGGATAGCACTTTTAGAGTTCATCCCACTATTTGATGTGAGCATAAGTATTGGGACAGTTGAACTTAAGGCAGATGTAAAAGACTAAAAGCTATTATTTTGTTGCAGATCCCTTGCGTGCAATCAGAGCAGTGAGTCTGCGACCCATAGACATCACCAGACTCTTGGTCTCATCCTTTGTAATGCTTTTCCCAGCCTTTAATGCAGCCAATTCCAACTGTTGCTTGTTTTGGGGAGTATAGGGGATTTTCACAGCTTTTATGATTTGCCTGTCATCAACTCCTGTTGTTTTTCTCAGCTGATCAGGTCATTGTTGTCTGCTGATGTCTCTGGTGCTCTCCAAACTCTTGATTTCTCCATGCCATGTGTTTTATTTCTATAGCTCTAATTGACTGTCTTTTCTCTTTTAGCATCCAAATTGCTTGCTTTTCTCTCAGAGTCAGCTCCCTTGTCTTCATTCTGGTTTGTGCGTGTCGTCTTCGAATGCAAGACTCAGAATGCAGAAGCAATGGATATAACTGATACAACACATTCCCTGCTTTTAATATCTGAACAAATAATGCAACAGGACAAAGCTGATCACTCAGAAAGACCTGTAAGGCAATACTTACGCCCACATCAGATAGTGGGATGAACTTTAAAAGTGCCGATCTTCTTAACTGGTAAAACGTGTTGAAACACCCAATAATAAAATGTGACATTCTGTAGTTTTGTCTCATATTCATCTTTTAATCATATTTACAGATTTCTTGACTCCACAGCAAACAGAGCAATTTTATCTTTACTGTTCCAATACTTATGGAGGGAACTGTATATATATATATATATATATATATATACATATATCCTACAGACCTCAAGCTTTTGAGCAAGCTTTTTTTAATGAAAAAAAAAAACCCTAAATAGTTATCTTATCCTCAAACCTCGCAACAAGCATACAGCGAGACATATAGTTCCATTTCTGGAAATATTGTTTTTTTGTTTTTGCAAATGTTACAAAGAATTAGTGAATGTGATTTACAAATAAGCCTGAACTAATCAGTAAACTGGCTCACACACAGTCAGAGCTGTTTAATTAACACCATTAAATCACAAGCCATTACTTTCAACTCTAAATACACCAAGAATGTTAATGTGATATGCTTAATGTGATATGCTTCACTCAAGTTTTAGCAGAAAGAAATCTGTGTAATTACTGACTTGTTAATGAGAATGCACAGTTAAAGACACCCATTTGTACATTTTGTTATAATTGATGATAGTTTATGAAACAGGGATGCTATTATATATTATAATGTATGAGCTGGCCACTGTTCTAGCTTTTGTAAAATCGATGGTATTCAAAATTTAGTCAATATGTGTGATGTTATTCAGTAATGCAATACTACCCTCTGCTGGTGACTTCAAGAATGGAACTGAACAAAGGCTAAAGTCCAACAACATGTGGTCTGAACTTCAATTAAGATTTTTGGAGCCTTACCTGGACACAATACTGGAGCCATTATAGAGGTCACTAGCATACGACAGGGTGGCCAGAGGCCTCACAGAGTTGTAACGGGTAAATTTTGATAGACACTCCATGAAATCATCCAGTTGGTTAACAGTCCTGCTGTCATCTGTTAACAAAAAAAAACAACTATGTTGAATAACAAAATATTAATGACTTGTAGAAACAAGTATACTGATACTTTTTATGAACAGATGCACAGTATATATTGCATTGAATCAACGAACCCGTTATTCGAGACATCCTATTAGAGAAATAACACTGCTCCAGATCTTCAAAGTGTGCCGTCAGTCTCTTTCGCCGTGACGCCAGAGTGCTGTTGTACCAAGTTTGTCTTTTACCCTAGTAAAGTAAAAACAACAATAAGCATTACTCAAAGGCATATAAACCAGCCATAACTTTAATAATTTAATAATAATAATAATAATAATTTACCTGTGAGCTTCCACCAAAAGGATGCTGCATGTATTCTGTGGGGTCTATTATGCTACTGCTGCAGAAAGAAACAAGATATTATTTATTAAATGGAAAAAATATAGCATAATTGTCAATAATTAGATGTGCATGAGTTAAGACTTTTTTTGAAATGGCATTCATTTATTTCTGTGAACTATTGCATATACCTTCATAGATGGTCTTACCTGGGTGCAGGAGACGGAGCTTCAAACTGGGGTACAGTGCTGTCTAAATTGGGGTCCATTTCACTCACTGTGTACATACCACTCATTTCCTAAAATAAAATAAATCATGCATCAGATGTACAGTACTTTTCAAAAGTAACGCTTTATTCAGTAATACTTTTATTCAGCATAAACATTAAATTGATTGAAAGTGACATTAAAAGACATTTATATCATTATAAAAATGTTATAAAATGAAATAAAAACTCCACAAATAATAAGCAACAGCCAAACTGTTTTCAAGAATGATAATAAATGTTTCTTGAGCACTAAATCAGCATATTAGAGGATCATACGACCCTGAAGACTTAAGTAACTGTTCCTGAAAATTCAGCTTTGCCATCACAGGAATAAATTACTTTTTCAAATATATTCAAATAGAAAACAGTCAACTCAAATGGTAATAATATTTCATAATATTCCTGTTTTTACTGTATCTTTCATCAAATAAACACAGTGAGCATGAGACACCTTTCAAAAACATTTTTTTTTTTTACCGGCCCCAAACGTTCGAATGATAATGTAAAACTGTATATATAAACATATTGCGAGTACATATCTCTACGCTAGACTACAAAAAAAAAAGAACAAAAAAAAACTAAAAACAAACAAACAAAAAAAAAACAAAACAAAAAAAAAAATCTGGGACACCATATTAAACTGACCTCCACTCGTTTAATATCCTCTTCTAAAAAGTTGAGCTCTTTTTGTAACTGCTCCAGTTGCTGTTGAAGTACAGAGAGGGAAATTTTAGGTTAAAGACCTCACTGCTGTCAACAGTGCATTATTCAACATTTTAAAAATAGATGTGGAGGTTTAACCTCTCTTTTATTTCTTCTGGCTTCTTTCAGGAACTCCATTAAGATCTGGCGCTGAGCAGCTTGTGATTCCTGTAGACAGAGATCATAGATGGATCAGCAAAAGAGAAGCAATCAGTCTATATGAGTCACAGTGGGTTTTTATTCCCTTTTACAAGAAAAATTATCATGACATCAACAATCAACCATGCTTCCAGGCTCTTCATCAGAGCTTTTGAATCTAATCTTTTAAGCACTATATAATCCGATTATGCTTGTTAACGTTATTGAAAGTTACTCTAAATTGACACCTGCAGTATGATTTATAGTGAAAATAAAGTTTTGTTTTTTGTTTTTTTCCCCAGACAAAAACAGTTAGTTTATTCAGCATTTTAATCGATCGGTCATGTAGAATTAAGTCTGAGAAATTTGGCCTTTAAAAATAAAACACTGCCAGTCAAAAGTTTCTGAACAGTAAGATTTTTTTTAACAATTCTCTTCTGCTCACAAAGCCTTCATTTATTTGATCCAAAATATAGCAAAAGCAGTAATATTGTACAATATTTTACCATTTTAAAATAACTGCTTTCTATCTGAATATATTTTAAAATGTAATTAATTCCTGTGATCAAAGATAAATTTTCAGCATTATTATTCCAGTCTTCAGTGTCACATGATCCTTCAGAAATCATTCTAATATGCTGATTTACTGTTCAAGAAACATTATTTATTATCAATATTTGAAACAGCTGAGTAAATTTATATATAAATTCATTGTTTTATTTAGATGTGATGATAAAGACATTTATAATGTTACAAAAGATTTCTATTACAGATAAATGCTGTTCTTCTGAACTTTCTATTCATTAAAGAAAGCTGAAAAAAATTCTACTCAGCTGTTTTCAATATAATAATAACAATAATAATAATAATAATAATAATAAATGTTTGGTATGTAGCAAAACATTTAGTTTCTGAAGGGACATGTGACTGGAGTAATGATGTTAAAAATTCAGCTTTGAAAGCACAGGAATAAATTACATTTTAAAATATATTCAAATAGAAAACAGTTGTTTTAAATAGTAAAAATATTTCACAGTTTTACTGTTTTTGCTGTACTTTGCTGATCAAATAAATACAGGGTTGGTGAGCAGAAGAAACTTCTTTAAAAAAACAAAAACAAAACAACAACATTAAAAATCTTATATAGTGTACATAGCAGACATGCAGTGTGTATTTGACACTGAAGATATTTTACCAATTACTGATTTTGATTGATGTTAACGTCACTTAAAAAGATAAGGATTACAAGATTTTTATTTGCATATTCTTTAACAAGACTTGTGCAATACAAATGTGGTAAAATAGTTGGATGTGTGTTACTTGGCCTTTTTTTTACATAAATGTACATAAATGTCACATAAAATGATTTGGAATTCAAAGCCAGGTGTAACTTAAGGTTTTGCGTGATCAGAATTTGTCAAATTTGGTTTATTTTAAAGGGGCCATGAACTGAGAAACCAAAATGCCCTTCATATCTTAACATATTAAAGGTCATTGTATTATAAAAACATCCAGTAAGTTTCAGGACTCAAAACTTTGTTGTTAGTCTAAAAACAACTCATATTGAAGCCAATCTTTCAAAAAGTACAGGTTGTCGAATGTGCCACTCTATGATGTAACAGTGTGGCTAAACACCGCCTCTGCAGAAGATCACCAACACCTGCTTCTACATCACTACCTGTTTAGCCCCGCCCACCGATTCACGCATGTAGTGTAAACAACGAGAGAGGCGAAAGCATGTCTACACTGAAACCAAACGATAAAGATGCTGTGCAGTGCCAAGTTGTGGAAAAACAGTCTTAGTATTGCCTTCCTTCTGATCCCAGCATTAGGAAAGAGTGGATAAACTCTGAAGAGGCTGTCAGAGCGAGAACTTTGTTAACTTTATTTTACAGCAGATTCGTTTACAAACAAGGAATAATTTGACGCAGGATTTTCAGAAAGATTGAAGCTAAAAGAAGATGCTGTGCCGGCTATATTGAATCTATTTTTATTATGTGGTCACTATTGCTTTACCTAGTTTTACAGATTGTTTGATATGTAGTGAGTATTTATGTGTTTTTGTCCTAAATTACAGCAGCGTCCATCTATAAAGGATGTAGGCAGTCAAACATACGCAACTCTTAGGCAATCACAGCAGTGGCCGTTTACTTCCGAGTCTACAATATGCCACGCCTATCAAAACAGAGGGCAGAAAATAGCCTGTAAGTTCTAAATTCTGTTGTTCTGTTAATAACATTATAAGGGGACCTCAAAGAACAGTACAAAACAATAAAAAAAGCAGGTCATGACACCTTTAAGCCATAGAAAACAACAGAAATCTACAGAATTCCAATCTCTGGGGTTTGAACACTCTAGGCGTCACATTTAGGTCATTTTCAGCTCAGTGTGAATGAAATATATAACAAAGCAGCTGAATTCAGGGTGCCTGAAGAACCCGGAAGTGTTGTGTATGCAACCGTGCAAAAGTAATGTTATCTTAGAATGGGTACCAACCGCCTCCAGCTGTTTCTTTTTTTGCAACAGGTACTCTAATATGTAGTTGACATTCGCTAAATCCATATTTTCTTGATCTGCACCAAGGACATCTTGGAAAACCTGCCATTTGGTTCCATTCTATAAACAGCATCGGAAACATAAACAACAAGACAACATTTAATGTGGTACAAACTATAAAATTTGTTTAAATAGTTTCCACACATTATACAAACGGAAAGCTAGATGCACTTACAGGGTGATCCCGTTTCAGACGCTTTTCTTCAGATCTTTGTTTTTGTTTTAGGATCAGTTCATTCACTGTAAAACCATTAGAATCATGTCAGCTAAACTTAAAAATTAGCTGACTTAAAAATTAAGTGGTTAACACTAAGGCTTGATGTTTTTTTTTATTTAAAAAAAGTAATTAACATATTATTAGAATATTATTTGCATGCACGTACCTAAGAAGTTGGGGTAGAGTTGATCCACATTATCAATGATATAATTACATTTTGGGCATCTGTTGCTGTCCTCCAAACTCTGTCGTATACATTTATAACTAGATAGAAATAAAGACATGATTGTTTGAGTCTGCAAGTGGTTTGGAAAATGCAACATGAAAAGACAAGAAAAAATGGTCAGTTTAGAGAACAAGTGCTTTCTTACCAGAAACTGTGGCCACACTTTGTCATGTGAGCTTCCTCTATCATCTCAAAACATATAGGGCTGTTAAGAAAAAAAAAGAAAGAAAAATGACATGCAAAGCTTGCTTCCCCTTTCCAACAACAAAACAACAAAAAGCTGAGACTTGTCTGTTGTTCTGAATTACACAATGGGATTCAAAAGTCTTAGACCATGATTAAAAATTATGTTTGAGTTTGTTTGTTTTTTAAAGTCACATTTTAACCACAAATCTATCATAATAATTTGAGTAAACATACATGTTTTGAATGAGTTTGCCAAGTGTCAGATATACAAGTTTAGTTTGTATTATTTTCTTACTTCAATTGGATTGTTGATAAAATGACAAGTTGAATCTGCCAGTCTCTAAAATTATATCTAATATCTCGTTTTGTGGTCCACACAAAAAGTTCATACTAGTTTGAAAACAACATGATTACGAGTAAACGATGACAGACTTTGACAACGATGACAGAACTACCCCTTTAACACCTTGTTAACAATTATCTTTGTCCTAAAAATTACAGGATTATGTGCGGAGAAAATCACAGGATTTGCTAGATAAACCTACAATTAAGCCCGCATGTGGGAAACAAGTACTAAAACTTCACTATCCAGTGAATTTAGCCCTCTGCAGAATCTACTTACCATACAAAATCATTACTCTTGTCCTCATAGGGATTGATCAGACCGTTATACAAGGGTCTTTTCCTGCTTGACGAGCCCATTCGAGCGCTCGGTCCCTCGGCTACCGAGCCCAGAGTCCGCGAGGACACCCCGTTACCCGAGCTGTTCCCGTTCTGAGCGCCGCTGCTCCCGCTGTTCGCTCCACCGGCGCCGCTGCCGCTACTGCTACTCATACTTCCAGAGCTCGTCCCGGGGACGGACCCCGCTGCACCGCCAGACTGCT
Source organism: Labeo catla (assembly GCA_012976165.1). Taxonomy (NCBI): domain Eukaryota; kingdom Metazoa; phylum Chordata; class Actinopteri; order Cypriniformes; family Cyprinidae; genus Labeo; species Labeo catla. Next base: position 255,379 of record VONZ01000717.1, on the reverse strand, counting down.
GCTGTTGCTGCTGCCGAGTGCTTGACATATTTGAAGCCGTTCGTGCACGTCGGAAGGCCAGAGCTGAAGGTAAAACTGCGGGGATTCACCGCATCCGGGCGGCTGTGGGAGATACGCTAACTAGCTAAAGCGACACAGATGAGAGAAAAGAGCCAGAAACTTCCACCAAGCGCGCTGCTAACACAGAAAGGCGCTTGTTTGAGCACAGCTGAGGCGGTTCTTCTGCATGCAAGAGTTTCACATTGGGTCTACTCGATGCTAATGTGGATATGCAGCTCCGCAGAGATTTGTTGACAACTCTGAGAGCTTTAGAAATTTCAATCCACTGTCTACAGGATGTTCACGCGAGAACTTCCCCGAATGGAACGTTTGCGTGACTCGGCACCGGCACCTATTGGCTTGGAGGAAAACTGCAGGTATCAATCAAAACAATTTTTCATTCTAACTGACCATCGTAGATTAAATCATCCAGAAACATGATCCAAGTACCGTCATTTCTTCATAAAACACACCGACTTCAGTGTGTCAGGTATGACTGCATGTTATTTATGTTTTGTAGAGCAAAATGTGAATCTTAATGTGGACAAGGGCCTAATTTTAATTACAAATATATATATATATATATATATATATATATATATATATATATATATATATATATTAATATAAACAGTATTCATTTATATTTATATTATAATATATATATAAACAGTATTAATTTTTTACATTTGTTAAAGTTGAGCTGTTGGGATTTATGCTATTGTTTTTTTAAATTGGCCTGAATTTTGTAATAATTTATGTATATATATAATATATATATATATACACTACCAGTCAAAAGTTTTTGAACAGTAAGATTTTTACTGGAATTTTGAAATATTTTTACTAAAATAATTGTTTTCTATGAATATATTTTAAAATGTAATTTATTCTTGTGATTTCAATGCTGAATTTTTAAGCATCATTACTCCAGTCACATGATTCTTCAAAAATCATTCTAATATTTCTATTTCAGATAGATGCTGTTCTTTTGAGCTTTCTAGTCATCAAAGAAACCTAAAAAAAATCTACTTAGCTGTTTTAACATAATGATGATGATAATAATAATAATAAACGTACTTGAGCAGCAAATCAGAATATTAGAATGATTTCTGAAGGATCATGTGACTGGAGTAATGATGCTAAAAAATCAGTGTTGAAATCACAGGTAGAAATTACATTTTAAAATATATTCTAATAGAAAGAAGTTATTTAAAATAGTAAAAATATTTCACAATATTACTGTTTTTGCTGTATTTTGGATCAAATAAATGCAGGCATTGTTAACAGAAGAGATGTCTTTAAAAAAACATTAAAAATCTTACTGTTCAAAAACTTTTGACTGGTAGTGTACATTTACATAAAACAGCAACATTTTATGTAAAACTCACTTTAAAGAAGATCTGCATTTTTCAGTTTACTTGGTGATAACATGAAAAAATTGTGGGGTCAGGTTAGACCCTAAACATCCTAAAAGAGGGACCTCTTTGACAAAAAAGTCACCAAGTTTTATGCCATGTCGATTCATTTAATTTTTTTTAAATTACCTGACCTGAAAAAAATCATACAGTTAATCATAATATTTTATTATATTATATTTTATTATGTTTTTATTAGTTAAAATCAAAATCAAAATCCAAAGACACCGCATAAATATGGTTACCAAATACAGGTAACACATGGTTGTTGTCTTGTGTCACAATTTTCTAACCAATACACAGTATTGGTGTTCTGATATAGATCAATTAAATTAATGCTTAAAAAGTAAAATGCTACGTTTTTTTTTTTTTAATTATTACTTTTATCACAATTATTACTTCAAGAGTTTACCATATTTGATGCTTTATTACCATGTTTGATGCTAAATTAAAAGTTTAGACTGAGATAGTCTAGCTGAATTATATATGACAGATATTCGCAATTTTATATATAAAATTATATATGAACGCTATCCACAATTCATACTGTTGCTTTTTTTCACAATATACTGTTAAACCCCTAATAGATACATGAACCAACATGGTAAAGTATTGCTGGTCTGGGCTGGTTCTATTCAGTAGTTTTATTTGTCTGTTTAAGCAGTGCAGTGAAGGCTTCAGCTGAACCTGAAGTCCTTTTGCCCTTTCCGATTTTTTTAAAAACCTCTTTACTTTGATTTTTCCCCAAAACCTGTCCTTATATCCATTCTGAGGAGTGTAGTCAGGATGTTTCCCTGCCTTAAGCTGTGGCTTTAGAAAAATAGAAACAGAGCCCCCCCCCAACCTGTCCCCCCTTCTTCGTCTACTTCAAAAACAAAGTGGTCAACATCAGTAGCCCACAGTTCTACACAACCCACTCTGATCCAGACTTTTTTTGAGACCATGCCAGATGAGAAGCTGCTCTAGCTTTCTACCACCCACCGTGTGACCACCTGCCCTCACGATCCAAAATATCTTCTCTGATCTTCTACCATACCTTCTCTCTGTCATCGGCACATCTTTGACCAGAGGATGTGTCCTATCAGACTTCATAAAGGGATATTTCATCCAAAAATAAAAATTGCTGTCGTTTATTCACGCTCATGTTGCCCCTTCATTATGGACCTAAAAGCACTATAAAAGTATCACCCATATAAATTTGACAGTATTTTCCAAAGCACACAATAATCTGAAGGCATACCCCCCCCAAAAAAAATAAGAGTTTGTTTAAAGGACTGAAGAAGTGTTTTTTTTTTAGCAACGATACATTTATTTGACCAAAGACATTTATAATGTTACAAGATATCTTCAAATAAATGCTGTTCTTTTGAACTTTCTAGTCATTAAAGTATTCTGAAGAACATGTATCATAGCTAATATTGTATCATGATAATAATAATAAATGTTTATTCTGCATCTTTGTATTTCAAACAAAACTGTTCTATGTCTTAAGAAGACTTGGTATGTAGTGCACAAGCGGTATGTGGTTTTTTTTTTAAATACTTTTATACTTTCATCATATCTTTTTATACTTTAGTCTGTATCTGAAGCATGAAGCATGAAATCTTACGTTTGAATTCAGTCCCCGCAGTATAGTCTTAAAAAAAATAATTAAATTAAATTAAATTAAATTAAAAATAAATAAACAATACATATTTGGAATGACCTGAGGGTGAATAAATAATTAATTTTTCAAAAGTTTTTATTTTGAAGATAGTCCAGAATAGCTCTTAAGTTATTTCTTCTTCATCTTTTTTATTTATTTATTTATTTTTCTTTCATTATTTCATATTCATTTCTGCTGTTTAGTCAGTAACAGTAAATATAATGTGAATTTTGTCTTAAAAAATACCTAATTTTAAACCTGACAGTTGTTACATATTTTCTAACTTAAAATGTCTGTAAAATTACAGTATTTATTTACGTATTTGTTCTGTTAATTACATTAAGAGACTACAATAGATTTTCCTCAAAGTGATGTTAACCAGGCAATCACTGAATAGCTTGAGGCCATTAGTGAAATTAACTAGTGCCAGCCTACATGTTCTGTCTTTGTATACAATTTGCATTAACATTGCATAGGGATTGGATGGCATATGATTAATCAGCTTCTCTTGCTTGTCTGTAATAGTTCCTATTGACACCAGTGGCTGAAATTTCCATTTTACACAGCAGGGGGAGTTAGTACTGTATCTTTAGAAACACCAGAACCAGAGATTCAAACCAGGACACAGGTATCACTATACATCAGTTTGAAAGTCAAATATAATTTTAAAATGCTCACTTACGCAATAAATGACTTACCACGTAACTAAAATGAAATGTTAACCCTTTTAAATTTCTGGCTATGGGTTTATCCTGGTTTGGATATATTAAAACAGTAAAGATTATTTATTTATTTGTTTATTTGAACTTTTTTTTTTTTTTAATAAAAAAAAAGGGATTTTCCCTGCCCATGATATTTGGAATCACCAGTTTCATATTCATCTTGCACAAGGTGGAAAAATTGTAATTTCAAGCTTGCAGATTTACTGGATAGCTTGCAGAGCGCATTAATTTGACCAAAGGACATGTGTAGAAATAATCTTCATATATATTTTTGACAGGTTACCATATGAAAGATGAGCTTTGCTGATACTGTTCTCATTGTACTTCACTATTATATGTTCTTTTGGCGGGACAAATCCTTTTTTTCACATGCAATAAGTTAATCACAGCACTGCTCTCCCTGCCTGACCTCCATAATGAACCACACTTCAAAGCCCTCCGACGCTTACTTTTGTTGATTCAGATGTTCTTTACTTGTATCTCGTTGGAAATTAAGCTCTAATAGCTGGCGTTGTTAACGCAGTTAACAAAAGCGTTTAAAGCCAACTTAAATTCCAAATGGATAAGCCCTCATGGGAGGGAATCGGGCAAAATGTCTGTATGAGTTGTGTCTGCTCTTACATTGGCCAGCGCTGTCTTTCAATTACAAATGGGCTAACTGTGGTTGCCATTTTAAACATTTATATATCTCTAGTGCTTCTATTATGGCTCTAAAGGGAGAAATAAACCCCTTTTAACTCATAATATACTTCAAATATATTGAAGATGCTTGACTGATCTGCCACTGTTGAGTACAATGTGTCTTTTGGAAGGAAAGTAATAAATTACACCACTCAAAAAAAATATCATGCTGAATTCATGTCTGTTCTTATAAAACGAAAAAATATGAGTTATATTTTTAATCTCAGGCTAAAAGGATAGCCTTGATTCATTGTATGACTTTGTTATATCTTTCTTACAGTAGTTAAAAATCATTTAATTGTTGAGAAACACCGATCATTTGCTTGGAGTGAGTATCCAATGGTCTAAAAAACAATAACAAAATTAAATCTTTTAAAACATTAGGCACTTTAATTGGATCAGATGTCTGTGTTTGATATTAATGGGCAGCGCAGGAAAATGAGTAACAAATCCCAGCTGTCCGCCTCCTGCCCGCCAACACACACATATGCACACACACTGTCATATGGATGCAAGCATGCGAAACAGATATAACAAATATTTATCCATTATAGCGCATTTAACGATTGAGACAGTACTAAAGGAGCCACTGTATTAATTTCTGACATTTTTGAAAATGCAAGCATTATTGAAATATAAAATGAATATTTGGGTTGATATAAAGTGGATGTATTTATTTATTATTTATTTATTTTTTCAGAGCATCAAGAAGACCTCATACAGTCCTGGCTTGTTGAAGATGAACTGCATTAACTCCCTCTGCAAAGCTGTAAAATCCACTGAGACGTGTTTTTGAGGTATATCTAGAACATAAGGAGGGGAAATCAAGGGAAAAAAAAAAAAGCTGTCAGATGCTCACTCCGAATAATCCAGTCTTAAAGCCAAGCCAGCCATGACTAACTAGGAAATGACGTTATAGTTCACACAGTGCACACCTGCTTCCCTCACTGTATCTTTTCAAATATCTATTCTGTGGAATTATTTCCTCTCTCGTGGAAATTAGTTCTGTCTCCCAAGTGATAGAATAACAGTTTTGTCACTGGTTGAAAATGTAGTAAATATCTGCTATGGATTAATAGTCTATTTTTGATTTTCTACCTCTGATGATGAGGGAGGCGGTGGGGTTGGCTTTGGACTTTGGACTAGGCTTCTTGGTTTTTTTTGTCCAACACATCAGGTTGGATTTTCCCATTGCGTTTCTGGTCATTTAGAACTGGGTTGGGGTAGGGCAGCCTCAAATGAAGGATAATCTCTTAGAGGTCCTTTGCGGTGGGGGGTGAGGCCCGGGAGCGACCATTCAATTTTTTTTTTTTTTTACACAGTTGCAGCTGTATCTCAAAGCACTTTGATACAAAAAAGCTGAATGTTTTGCAGGCAGATCCTTGGGCTGGTTGCAGAATTCTTACCTCCCACTGTTAGGGCCCTTTCTACCCCTAAAGGGGCCCCTGCCATAACTGCCAGTTACCCCAAGTCGGGGCCGTCTGCAAATTGAGCCTGACAAAAACGGTGAGGCGAAAACTGGTACGTTTAGGAAATTAAACAGTGGCGTGTCTAACTTTTTGACCATTTCAGCACGAGGTGTTGTATGTGGTTGCTGAGTTGTTTCGCGGTCACAAATCTACTCATTTGCAAGTCACATCACTCTATATGCACCTGCAGTGCTGAATGCCATTCAGGGCTATTATTCACTGTACAAAACGGTAAAGATACTCTGACCAGTGTTGGGGAAAGTTACTTTTAAAAGTAATGCATTACAATATTGAGTTACTCCCTAAAAAAGTAACTAATTACGCTAGTTACTTTTTATGGAAATTAATGCGTTACTTTACTTTTGTGTTACTTTTTAAATCTGGGCAGGGCTTGCTTGTTTGTTTTTAATATAAAAAGTTGTATTTTTGGCAAATGTAAAAGCCTTATTACACCAAAAGCCTCAGGCTTTGAGAGAAGTAAATTCATGTCTGTACAGTAGACCGCAGAAGAAAAAATGTGAACTCTTCAGCAATAAAAAAAGGAAAACAAATGTTATATTATCTTGAGTCATTTTTGCTTATTAGTATGGTTGAATTGCATCATCGAAGGTCTGCAGCAAAGACATCAGTTAATAAAATAGTATTAAATGCAAAAAAGGATATTTGTATTATTTAACGTATGTAATTATTGCAGGTTTGCATCATACTCTGAGTTGAATTTCACTGTTTTTATTCATTTTGAGAAATACTGAGTCTGTTTTTTGTGAGTGAGATGAATTAATGCATGTTCACATTTATTCTAGAACTAACATGTTACTTCTGATTTCTCTCAACATGGGGAAAGAAAAAGTAACACAGATATTTTCTTGTAAATTAAGTATTGCGTTACTTTACTAGTTACCTGAATAAAAGTAATCTGATTACGTAACTCACGTTACTTGCAATGCATTACCCCCAACACTGATGATCTTTACGTAATATCCTAATGATTTCTGGCATAAAGGAAAATCTATAATTTTGACCCATACAATGTATTTTTGGCTAACACAGATATTTTATGGTCTATTAAAAATTAATGCGCTGCTTTACTAGTTACTTGGAAAAAGTAATAATATTATGTAACTTGCGTTACTTGTAATGCGTTACCCTCAACACTGACTCTGACCACATAAGAAAATGTGGCAGGCGAGCTCTGATGTGTCTGTCGTTGACGTTTTTGAACTCTTAGCTGAAAGTGTGAATTCATGGATATTTTTGGAAAGAAATATGGCACACTAGCATTAATGTAAGTAGATAAAAGTGTGTATACAATGATACTGAATAGAACGAGATTAGTGTAAGCCATTACTCGCAAGCACAATCAGAAACATGATTAATTTTAAATCATTAATCATGAGATTTAACATATGACAAAAAGTCCTGAGGGAAAGAATAGAAATGGAATTTTCTACCTTAATTATCTTACAAGTTATCTTTGGTCATTATAATCGTAGTGGGAACCACTATGGCTTTCCCTAACTGCATGTACAAAAAATAAATTAATTAAGTAGTAATTTAAGTTGACTTGAGTTATGAATTCACTTGATGATTAAACTCAGACTAAGAAAGAGGTGACAAGAACAAACCACTCAGATTTTTTTAGTATGTGAACTCTCATAGGATGCACTACAAGTTAAAAGCACCAGAAAGATGCAAACTTCCACGCAGGGAAAATTTAGGCACAGCACAGAGCAAGCATTTTATTATATTAAAATATCAAATTACGTATTAGATTAAGCAGTCGTCTCCTTCCAGCCGTTTGACAACTGAACACAATTGTTAGGAAAGTCAGATGTTTAGTTTCAGTGCTTGTTAGTAACAGATATCTTGACGTTTTTTTGTTCTCTCACAAATAAATTAAAGATAATTTGCTGATAAATTTTCACATAGCGGTCTGATATAGAAGCTGAAATAGGGCTTTTCAATTAAACGGGAGAGCAGGAGAGACATACATGAACTGCTAATTCCTTCCAAACACTGAAGATTTTAATTATTTGTTTACTAGTCTAACTTGTAAGAAGTTTTTACTGCTATTAATGTTTAAAAAAAATAGAAGCAGGTCTTTTTTGTCAGATTAGATAATGCAGTAGATCCTTATTTTTATTTGACAAACTGCAAAAGGTTGACAATGGCCTCATTATTGTATCAGAATTAGCTATTTTGTTATATAGTGAGTGTATATTTAAATTCAGAAGATTTGGCCTTTTAGCTGTCATTTTTAGTATTTTAAAGCCATGCATAAAATGTAATGTTTGAAGGGTTTGTTGTGTAATTGAGCATTTCCGATATGCAGGTAGAAACAGGATCAGCAATAATATTAATTTCATTTCATGTTAGGGAAAATCAGATCCACCTGACTGTTTGCTTTTGATTGCCGCAGCATCTTTTAGTCATTTCTGTTAACTTCTCTCTAAGAGAGCGTTCTGGAATTGCTCATAGGGTCCATCCTTGTTTTTCAGTGTTTACACATCTCTCACTTGTCTTTTCCTGCATGTGCAATGTTTCAGCCCCGCTTCACATGTCAGGCAGATGTGCTGTCTCTTGCATTACAGTACAGAAGTAGGTGTAGCAGCTAGATGTCAATGGCATTGGGGGAGAAGAAAGTGAGAGTGGATGCATGCATGCAAGGGCTGGGTTGGACCTGGGTGAAGTTTTCTTTCCTAATGGTTGGGTAAGGGGCTGGGTTTGTGATGTCAGGCTGGAGGAAACAGATAAAACGTTTAGCGCGTTAGTTTGATCTGATGTGGAGATGTGGAGAGCGCATGCAGCGGGACTGAGCTTGGAAATACAGACACACACGGAGCGCAAGAGGAGTCTCCGCACCATCTCAAGGTGATCCAAAGAGCCGTTTTCACTTGGACCGGCATGCCAAAAAGACAAATCTCCTTTCAGTACCTTCACATTCTTGGATATTGATCCATATTTTGAGAAAATAAAATCTTTTAAGCGGACTTTCACAGCTCCCTGATATCTGAAACACTCCACTGTTAGAATAAACCTCGACAGACTTTTTGGCGGTTTATTCGCAGAACGAAGCGTGACCGCGAGCATTTTGGACGCGACCTATTGCGCGCCGGTGAAAGGTGGCAATCTCAAATAACCTTTCTCCAGCATTACATCTCTCCAAACAACCTTACACTGTACAGACAGCAAGCTATGTAAGTCTGCAACCAAACGCGATATTATCGCTTTCACTCGACCAGAATGAGGATACATTATTGCGCGCGTAAATGAATTATAGGTGAATGATAATTAGACTTTTACGCAGTCACTGCGCGCTAAAGAGGCAGCTTTGAGGAGATCCCCGAGACACGAGGTGTTTGAACCTGTGCATTTTAAAGGCAGGGAGGAAAGATTTAAAGTAAACAGTTTGTGATCAGTTACTCAAAATTTGCGCCACTTAAATGGTAAATTAAGTGAGGAACAGACTATCCACCGTGAAGCACTGGCAATTTCTACTTCCCTTGTCAATACAATTAATATCCTTAAAACTCCTTAACACACCTATTGCAGCTTAAACACAACTAATGTTATCATTAATGAAGAAAGGGCACTCGAAACAATTTAAGCGAATTAACTATTAGCTCCCCTCTCAAGTGCAATTCAAAACAAACAAATAGATGTCCACGCTCTGAAAGCTACAGCTTCACCTCAATAAAATGATGTTTTTTAGACTACTGGCTATTATTCTTGCAGTGTTTCACACATGGCCGCTGAACAGGGCTCAGCCAGATCATATCCAGAAGTATAAGCGGACACTGGCACAGAGAGCGGACCGAGCGCTTGCTGGAGAGCAGTGCGGTTCCATCAGCCGCAAGCGGCCGCCGCGCTCCGCGGCGCAGCAGTACCCTCTAGCGGGCGTCGCTGGAAGGTACACTCGCGTGATAGACTTGCACTTGAGGAAAACCAAAACGGTGAGGTCGTGTTCAGGTGAGTGCAGCACGAATGCGGCGTTAATTAAATTGGAAATTAATAAGAAGGAGACATACGATGAACCACAAGAAAAGACTTACATATGGAAGAAAGCAGGCAAACAATCACAGGGGGCCACTGATCCTAGCTCTACTAAGTCTCACAAACCCCTTCAATCCATATCAAAAGTACACCCTTTGCAGACAGAACAGGGTGGTGATTTGGCAGACAGCTCGTCCACGCTAAGAAGGGTTGCACGGAGCCTTCCAGAGTTCAACAAAGGAGAAGAAGTCCCAAAAGATGCGCAGCACACCCATGTCCACCACACTGACTTCTCTACAGAAAATGAGGAGTACTCCGGGGAGCAAGAGGGGCTGCAGAGCACTGCTGGGGAGCTGTGGAGGGCAGATGTGCGCAACATGCCCGCAAAGTGGATGACAGCCGTGTATTTCAGCGGTCAGGCGGAGCAACTAAAGGTGAACCCTGCACTTGGCATAGAACTGCCCCGCTCCAAGTTCACTTTGGAGCTGTGGGTCAAGCCGGAGGGGGGCCAGAATAACCCTGCCATCATTGCAGGTGGGTGTCTGTGCAATCATGTTCTCATTGTCTAAAATCATGTTTTTATATTGGAAGCAGGGATGCAGCTTTTTCTTAGGTTCTTTAGGAATTGGAATTGTCATTGGCTATTACTTACAGCAGCAGTTATAACTTGAAGGATACATAATTCACAATTAGCAACTGTCTAATCAGAATAAATAGTGCTGAAAGGCGTACAGCCATACAGACCAAAGTGATTATGGTAAGTCAGATTCATTCCTTGAACTCGGCTTAGTTCATCAAGTGCATCAAATGGTGTGCGGCGGACTCTGTGTTGTGTCACGGCTTTGACACGTTGTTGTTTCATTTGAGAGGTCTTTGTTTGAGGATATCAGCTGACGAGCAGATGAAAGAAGAATGGGAAATCAGCTGCTTACGAGGTGCAAACGATGAGTAGTGCTATAGGGGAGGAGTGTTAGAGGAACAAGTGGCCACCACCTGCTCAGTGTGTCCTGTCTGCTTTATTTAATCACTTGTTTAGTACATATGGCACTCTGCGTTTCCAAGGTTTGATTCATAAGCTGCATGTTCCGGACATTGTACTCATGTTGACAGCTAGCTGCCATCCAGCTCAGTTGTTTTGTATATTTAAAACATTTTCGAAGCAGAAACTATAGGTGATTTTTCAGATGCAAAGCTGATATGCATAATAAATATGAATAAAAAGTTTTTATTTAGTTTTTATAATCTTGTCTTCCAACACATTGGCGCTGGGTTATTTTGCTGTGTGGTTTTGACAGGCATCTGAGTTGACTTTTTCAATATGCACATTGCGATTACAAAAAAACACAAATAAACAAAATAAGCTGTGGAACATCACAGAAGGTGCAGGATCCCCCAAGGGAGCTTTCATAATCAGGTAAATGTGCATTTTTGTATGGCTGCTGAGGAGGGTCAATGTGGAAATGATTATATCTGGAAGTGCTTCTGAGACTAGTTCCCAGTAAGGAGAACAAAGCCCAGAGATCTCTGGTTGTAACCTGTGCGAGGCTTTTCCTCTACCGTGGATGCCAAAATACATGCTTTTAGGCGAAAGGGGGTGCAAATATTATTCATCTGTTTCTAACACTGATGAGTCATCTATCAGACCTCAAAGAGAGGATTAGATATTCCATTTTAAAATCATCCACCACTTGGAGAAAATCAGTATTCCCCAATGACGACAAATCTCGCATACCTCTTAAATAAATGAGGGTTTCTACCATCTTGCTATTGTTAAGATTGTATTATTTCCCTTTGACATATTCATCATCATCACTAAAATCATGTGGACATTCACTCCAGCTCCTTCTGAGGTCAATAGCTTTCTTTTAACAATCAGTGCACAAATCTATTGTTATAAAGCCAGTTTTTAAAAATCCCTCACTCTGCCAAATGAGCGTTCAAAGGCTTTACTGGAAGTGCTCTTTTGAATGCTAACTTTTCTTTCGCTATTAAGCGAAACTAACTTTTTCTCTGTCTCTCATAAACACTTATCATATCGAAGCCATCAGTTATACAAGGTTACTAAGAAAGTATTTGTTCAGCGCACTTCGTCTCCAGCCAAACTCAGCACTCCGGGCCAGTCTGAGGTACTACTATTAGGAGTCTTTTATTTAGTGGGAGACAGACACTATAAAAACAGTAAGATAAGAACCTAGGCTTTGAAAATGTAGTAGCATCCAAGTGGAATGGTTTATCTTAAGAGCTTAAGGGCTGATACGCGCACAAATTAGCAGATGTTGTCACACGCAGTACACACATCGGCAGGCTTTTCCAATGAATGAAATTTCAGTGTGGTCCGCGTCCCTCAGGATATTTTGTTTAAAGCTGCCCATCTCTCGTTCTCCCGTTTGCAGGGAATAATGCACCCGAGTGTGTATGTGCTCGCATGTGCGTGTGTTGTTGGGAGGGTGAAGGGGTTCCCTGACCTCTCTCTGTCCTTCGATGGTAACATCTGGCTGCCAGATGTGACTGCTCCTAAGGCGGCTGGGAATATCAGTGAATTTGTTGAATGGAAATGACTTAAACTCCTAAACTCTTCAGATAATTACACACCAATTACTCTGTGCTTGATGAAGCTACATTTCTGCTCATTGACTCCTTCATTTGTGTTTTTTTTTTTGTCTAGGCGTGTTTGACAACTGCTCGTATCCCTTGAGTGAAAAAGGTTGGTCTGTTGGGATTCGAGCAGCAGACCCTACAGGAAGAAAAGACGGCAGGTTTTTCTTCTCGCTTCGCACGGATCGGGCGCTCAAACCCACCACTATCATCGCACACCATCGCTACCAACCCAACAGCTGGACTCATGTCGTGGCCAGTTATGACGGCCACAAGATGGCGCTGTACGTAGACAACTCCAAGGTTGGCGAAAGCAGAGAACAGTCAGGTGACCTATACAGTCCCTACATCAAAGCCTGCCGTCTGTTTCTGCTTGGCGGGGATCTGTCGGATCACAAGCACAGTTTCCGCGGGCATTTGGGAGGCGTCACGCTTTGGGGCTATGCACGCACTCATGAGGAACTTCTTAAAGGTCACCAATCCCATGCAGAGAGACAAACTCCCATCTTGTCCCAGTGGGCAGATTTCCTCGAGGTCGAGAATCAGTGGGCGCCTTACAAAGACCGTCACAACCCAGTCATTGCGGCTCTTCCTGTCCCAGAGCGCCAGCTCGTTTCTCCATTTCTTCCGCCTACATGTGGCGTGACCGTATGTGACAATGCCGACGTCGCCCTCAGTTATAACCAGCACTGGGAACTGCGAGCCGAGAAGCGCCTACGTTACCGCATCGTGAACATCTGTAAGGATGACGGCAGTGATCCTACAGTCTCTCTGCAGCAGATCCAGCTTCAACACCAGGCCTTGGAAGACGCCTTCCGACCTTACAACATCACCCTTGAGCTCAGCATTCACACCATCTACAACTCTTCCCTCCAGCGGCGCTTCATCCTCAGCAACTGCCACATCGCAAAGGTGGGGAACCGCCACTGCGATCCCGAGTGCGACCATCCTCTTACGGGCCACGATGGGGGCGACTGCTTGCGTTTGGGACCCTGCTACAACTGGAAGCGGAGGGATGGAATCTGCAACCCAGAGTGCAACAGCATTCACTATGATTACGATGATGGTGATTGCTGTGACCCTGAGGTCACAGATGTCGCAAAGACCTGCTTTGATCCCGAGTCTTCTCAGAGGTGAGCTTGTACTTCAATATGGTTCCACTTTGGCAACTAACTTGAACCCAGGCATAATTTTAGTAGGATGTGCAAGAGGGTTCATGTTTTGGTCTTAAATCGAGGATTGCAAAATCTTTCCCCTCAGGACGATATTTGACCGCCTGCTTGCTTCTATAGAAATTGATACAGGTAACATAGTCAGCTACCACCATGTCATTACATCAACTATGTACATTTATGTCCTTAGCAGATGCATTCCTACCAAAACTGCTTGCATGAAAGTGCTAGGCCTTAAAGGCCAAGCCAAAATGATTGAAAGCATTCCCTATCCCTCGCACAGGATCTCTGAGAACTGAGTTCAAGAAATTGACAAAAGTTATGTGCTTGTTAAATGTTCTCACAGCAGCATCAGGAAAAAGGAAACCAAAGTGTCTTATTGTGAAATAGTGTTCACTTTTTTTTCAAGATTGTCAGAGTATTCTGTATTACTCAACATGCAAAGCATACAAATCGGCCTTCTGGAATAACTTTAAAAAGCATGCAAAACTTGGATGCAGAACTGAGCCAAAGTATACACTTAATGTGGCTAAACAACAAAACCAGAGGTCTCGGCACTATTCATTGTCAAAGGCAGGACAGTTCTGCTCCCGTACAGACTGTTTGACGGTGTGCCGCAGTGTCGTTCATTTTTCTGATGCTACATATATAAGTAGATGCTCACAAAACTGTCCTATAGCTTAAAATCTTGAAAATGCGATCACGTCTTTGGTCTTTTTTATCGGCAGGATGAATTTGCTACATGTCAAATTTCCAGATGCAGTCTGGGAAGTGTTGTTCCAGACTCAGTGTGCAACGAGTCCTTGTGTCTCAGCCACCTGTTGTCATTTTATGGTTGCTTGAAAACAAGCTTTCTTCAAGAGCCGCCTATCTCTTCCTGAAGGGCTCCTATAGAGATTAATAGGGCCCCGATGATACTATTGGATGGTGGTCTAAAAAATACTCTTTTTGTTGTTTTGCACTGGGAGAAATTTAAAGAGGACAACAGCGAGTTCATAGCTAAAATCCACAGGCAGAACATTTTTTTCTGTCCATGGTTTGTAAAAAATAAATCAGTTGAACGCCATCTCAGCGCTGTTTCTACCAAGGGGTTACAACTTGAGTGGTTAGTGTAGCTTGGTCACCCCAATTAATTACATTTTAAAATATATTAAAATAGAAAAATGCAGTCTTGGTGAGCAAAAGAGACTTCTCTCAAAAGTATTGTTCATATTTCATTGTTTGAAAGTGTGAAATGGATAATTCTCCCTTTTAAAGGTCAGGAAAGTCACTAGTAAGGGGCTTGGGGCTTGTTCCAATCAGCATGATCATGATGTAAGTTTCCTGCGTTCCTGTGCCAGCCGAGCAGCTGCCATTGAGATGAATGGGAATACTAAAAGATAGCTTTCTTCAGGGAATTTCAGACCTCCTTATTTCTACCAAGGCCAAGAGTTTGTAGTAGTGGTGACCTGGAGTAGCATACTGTCCTTGGCAGGCCATATTCAAAAAGCAATCCAAAGGCACTGAATAACCCGAAGGTTCGTTTACTGGACTTGTTTTCCTCTAAATATGATGTGTCAATAAGTATAAATGCTAATAGCCAACGGGACCGGATTAACCTTGGGCCCATAGACTAAGCCCTTAGAGAGATCTTTCCTTACCATGCTGGAAGTGTGTATCGCTAAGGCCGAGGTCCAGAGTTTGCAGAGAATTAATGCAGGGATGACATTTTGATGGCAATTGTATAGCGTGCTTTTTATGTGGAGGTCTGGGATTTTAATGTTTTGCTGTGTGAGTTATAGCCCAGGTATCTGCTGCTGGGCAGTGAAGCTCGAGTACTTGCCAATGGCTGTCACTACGCAAATTTGTTGTTGAAGCAGAGAGAAACAGCACAAGGGAACCACCAGGTGCTTTTTGGCAAGCTCCTGAAATGGAACGAGAAGAAAGCAAAGACATTGTAGTCCAGACATTTAAGCCAATAGAACTGAACTACCTGATAACTCTTCTCTTTAGTAATTAACTTTGATAGATGCTTAGCAATTTTTGCGATTTATGATGTATTTATTTCTTTATTCATTTTGCTGCCGGCGAGATAGTGGATCGGTAGTTTTGAATATTCTTTTAAGAATTGTTTTCTTTTTTTTCTGTTATTCAAAAGGATTGTGTCCACTTGAAAGTGAAGGTAATGCACACATAAAATAATTTATTGGACGACTTTGGTGGAGGTATGAATATGAAGAAAATGTGCTTTTAAAACATTGTTTGAGTTGTCCAACATGTCAGTGGTGCGCAGGTCCTTAGAAAGTCTTAAATAACGTTTTCCTAATAAAAGGCCCTACAAAGTCTTAAATTCAGATTTGATTGATCACATTACCGCTAAAATATCTTCAGTCTGACGGACCTGACGGACTGTTTACAATCATTGGACAGACCGAAAAAAAATTTTTCTCCCCCCGCGGTAGTTACTGCGTCATCATCAGACAGAACAACTTTTTTCTGTATGTTCTCAATAATAATAATAATTATAGGTCGAGCTACAGCTAGCTGACCATCAGCCTTCGAGCTAGTTTATTTTTTTACTTGCCCGACCAGACAAACAACCTGATTAAAACGTAAGTGTCAAAAAATAACCAGCAAAGCATTGAAACTCAAGAGTGATTCTTCTGATTTTAATACGTGCAACGTAAACAGCGATTGATAGTGTATTTCTGGTATCGTTCTGCCTGTCTCTTTGTGAAAGACTTCAAAACAAATGAGCGTAACAGCACACATAAAGAAACTCAGGAGAAACACACTGAGGTAAAAATTCTAAATGAGTAGTTTATTTATAACATGATATAGTTATGTAACATACCAAGAGAGCTATTTTGCTGACTATTCTCACGATTGCAAATGTTACATTGGTTTTAGTTCAATAAACAAGTAGTAATAAGTAGTTATTCCGTTACTTACATTTTAGACACAGTATTTACTGTTTTGTTCTGTTTCACCAACGAAAATAGTTCCAAACAAGGATCACAGCAGAAGTATAGGCTAGCACATTCTCCAAGCAACACACTGTGGTGTTTTGTTACTGAATGATTCAGAGTTTCTAAAGGAATCATTTGTATGAACGACTTAATGCTCACTCATTTAGTGACTTGCCGCCACCTACTGGTAGTTTAGTATGTTTAAAAGTATGCACCCCCCCCCCAACATTTGTTATTTGTATATTCATAAATGTATTTAAAACATTAATCTCATCACATTATTTACTGCAGTTGTAATTTTGCACTGTAAGTTATTTAATCTGACTGGTAACCGCTCTATACAATTTATTGATAAATTGTAATAATTTGACATGAAAGGTGATGCATACATTTAAAAAAAAAAAACAGACCTTGAGCTCAGCATTCACCCCATCTACAACTCTTCCTTCCAACGGCACGTCCTCAGCAACTGCCACATCGCAAAGGTGGGGAACCGAGTGCGCCCATCCTCTTACGGGCCACAATGGGGGCGACTGCTTGCGTTTGGGGCAGATTTATGCAGATTTAAGTATGTAAAAGCTGATGAAAATAAAGTGTAAAAACACTGATGAAAATATTGCTTCAGAATAAGTTGTTTACACCACCAAAAATCTCAGTGATGTGGTACTTTTGTGGGGATATTTTGCATGGAATATTGTCTGCTGATATTAAAAGTTCACTGTATATCGTAGTAATAAATATCATTCATGACAGTGATAAAATGTAGTTTTCTTTTTACATTAAACACAATAAATATTACATATATGTATGTAATATGTGTATTTACATTACAGGTTTAGGTCTTAAATTTTAATACGGTGGTATTAAAAAGATCTTAAAAAGTCTTAAATTTCACTTCTTCATATCTAGAAACCCTGGTTTAGGACAGAAGTACTTGTTTGTCTGAATAATGGACAAAGGGGCAAGGCGAAAAGGGCAGTAGGATTGCTTAGCAAAATGTTTAACCCAACCTTCTGGGTAGTAACCCAACAACTGGAAACCACCATATTTTGTAGTTTGTCCATATTTTACCCAGCGCTGGGTTGTATTTAACCCAGAGTGTGGCTGCTAACAATTGGCTGCTTTGTCATCACAGGAATAAGTTATATTTTAAAAATATTAAAATAGAAAACAGTTTTTTTTTTTAAAATGTAATGATGTTTCACAATACTACTGTTTTTACTGTATTTTGTATTTAAAACTGCAGCCTTGGTAAGCACTAGAGACGACTTTCAAAACTTTATTTATTCATACAATATTTAATCGTTTAGCACTTTTCGACAAAAACGGACTTACCGCACTAGGTTTTGACCTTGTAATGTCTGGACAGAATCAGTGAAGGCAGGGTAGGAGGGCAAATATTCAGATGCTACATTTTTGTGGCAGAACCCACTTCCATCTTAGAATTTAACCCTGTGCCAGTCAATCCCCGGTGCTGACCAACACGAGTTTCCTTGACATCAGTGGTTGCTCTGATTAGAGGACTGTGCTGACAGTTGAACATTTTCATTTGCTGTTGTTTTTGTCATGTCGTGTTTGTTTCCTGAATAAGCATTTTTGTGGCATCTATTGGTTTGTGGTTAGTGTTCGATTCCTCGTTTGTTAGCTTTGGAAACGTAATTTTTTTATTTTTGTTTATTTATTATTATTATTATTTTTGTCATTTATTTGATTCATCTGTAAGTATAAAACTATGTTCTTCATCAGACATTTTCAAATGATTGGACTGCTAAATGCTGTCAGCAGTCAGTGCTTACAGTTATTAGTTAACCACTAATGTTTGGGCTTGGAGAGAATATTTATTTAAGAAAGTCGTGAGCCTGAGTGTTGTGTGATCAAACACACTGATCATTGAAGCCACTAGAAACATTATTTGTTTTGGCCTCTTGCACTGTAAAATGTGATTTGTTAGAACCTAGTCACATTGACTTGAGTTAAAATTTTTGGTACTGTTTAAACCAATATTATTTGTTGACAAATTACACACTTAAAGGCATAGTTCACCCAAATGAATGAATGCTTTTCAAAAAATCAATTCATTCTGTCAAAGTTTAGTCACACTTAGTTGTTCCAAAACTGTATGAATTACTTTCTTCCGTTGAACATAAAAGAAGATATTGTGAAGAACCTGATTAACCATTGCTGGTCCCCACAGTACAAAAAGAACAAATATGAACAGTTTGTCTTTATATCCAATAAGACAGCAGAGGAAGCAGACAGGATTGAATCACGGAACTTGCCTGTGGCCTTGTACCATGGCTCATGCTTTGTTTTTTACTTAGTCTTATACTTTATACCTTATTACTTTACCCCTCATAATCATTTGCCAACATCTACCATTATTTACTATAGATTTGTTTAAACTGCACATTAATCCTATTTGTTTTTCAAATCCGGTTTTTAGGACTGACTGACCTCAAAGCCAAATTGCAGTTGGTGAAATCAGATCTGTTCAGTGTATCTACATCAGTTGCAATTGTGATGACTTAAGTGTCAGTGGTGAGATACCAAGAGACACAAGAGAGTCATTTTGAGAAGAGAGGACAGAGATTTGGTGTTTTCAAAATTTGGTCTAGCACTTCAGTGTAATCAGGAGGGTTTTGAAAAACACTCAAAATTCATGGGTTTACAGACATCATAAATCAAGTGATTTCAAACTGCAAAAATAAAAATTCTTCATTTTAATCAACATTTTTGTATCCTTTCCATTGGAAAAATAAAATAAAAATATAGCTGCAAGCAGCGATGACGGGCCCTCGCCGCCAGCGCATCCGCAACCCTGGTGCCATCACAAAAAAGGTGCCCAGCGGGCACATGCATTGACAGTAACCCTGTGGCAGTTTGCATTGAAGGCTAACAGCAATAAAAGGGTTAAAAGCAAAATGCTTTTAAGTCATTCTAATACAGTGAGATTGAGCTGGTAGGATTAGAGCTAAAAAGATTCTTTATCCTATGAGGTCATCTTGTGTTCATACTTGGTATTACAGTCTTCATCTTCCAGTTTATATGTGTGATATTTGAAATGTTTTTGCTGTCTCTGAAAACATGATAAACATATTTCCTAAGAATGAGTTGTTTTTCATATGTAAAAAGTTGTGAAGAGTTAGAATGCTCTCTCTCTCTCTCTCTCTCTCTCTCTCTCTCTCTCTCTCTCTTTCACACACACACACACACACACACACACACACAGCCACCCCCTCACTTAACTCTCAGCGTGAACACACACACTTAACACAGCCCACCACCCCTCCCCCAATACAGAGAGTTAGAGTGAGAGAGTTAGAGTGAGATAAGATGTTTAATAGTTTTTTAATTTTCTATTTTTAGTAGACTATTTTATATTGATGAATCTAAGCATTTATTTCTCAGAATGACTAGTTCTATGTATGTAAAAAGTTTTGAAGTGATTGGATGATGCATTTTAAAATTACGGTTATGTTTTTTTATTGATAGTTTAAAAAATCACTATAAATCAACCGTTCAAGATATCCCAAATCTTGATCTACATGTGTACCGAGTTTCATAAGTATACGTGCAAGTATGTGCGTGATATACATCAAGTTTTCGGAAGGTGTTCCAGGGGGCGCTGTAGAGCCCCTGTGCCACGCCCGGGTCCCAGTCTCTGCGGCGTCCTAATGACCGCAGATTCCAATTTGCAAGAGTTTTTGAGCATGTTAAGGCCCCCAAAATGCCCCGGATAATCAAAAAAAAAAAAAAAGAAATAATAAATAATAATAATAATAATAATCCGAATAATCCTTCGCCCTTTTAGGGCTCGGGCCCTAATAAGTCAACAAGCATATGAGAAGATAAAGTATATAAATAATAGAAAAACATTAGGGCTGCGATTAGTCGATTAGTCACAATTAATCGATTTAAAATAAAAGTTTATGTTTACATACTATATGTGCGTGTACCATGTCTATTTATTATGTATATATAAATACACACACAAATATATGTATATATTTAAAAAAAATATATTTGTATGTATTTATATGCAAACACTTGTACTGTATATAATTTATATTATATATAAATATAACATTTTGCATAGAAATCTAACACATTTTTTCCTTAGTATATACATATATGTGTGTGTATTTATATATACATAATAAATATACACAGTACACACACATATAGCATGCAAACATAAACTTTTTAATTTTGATTCGATTAACTGTGACTAATCATTTTGCAGCCCTAGAAAACATAACTAGTTTTTAGAGAATGTATATCTCAGATGAAGTTTATTTTTCTTACACTACTGGCAGCTATTTTACTTTCTTTTTAAAGAATAAATCTAATAAAAATTTTGTGACCATTATTATTTTTTTTTTTAAGAAAAACAAAATACTGATTAAGAAAGTTTTTTTTTATTTATTTACTTTTTGAACAGTGCATTTAGATCACCTCCATCAAAATGTGCAAACTTTACTCTTTTTCTAAACATCTAAACATGTTTTATTGCCAATATTCTGCATCTGATTGGCTTTACATGAGTGTCAGCAATTCACAATGTGAAAAATGAAATGGTCCAAAATATATTTGGTTCACTTATTCTCCAGAACACATTTGGAACGACACATAAGTAATGTGAATATAAATTGTTAAATCATTTGAAATCTATTACTGAATTAGCCCTGTAGGAGAGATTCAGGCAACTAGAGCACTTAAGAACATTGGCTCAGCCTTTGCTTGTTTAATAAAAAGAGATGTAAGAAGTACGATATTTGGTTTATTCTCTCATGGAACGGGTCCAAGAAACAGTAGGTGGTTCAGCTAATAGGCCCGACCCTTCGGCATGATCCAAAGGGCATTAAGAACCGGACCTCTTCAAACCAACAGCTCAATGATATGAGGTGCATAGACTTGAGCAGCTATGAAAGCAAAAGAGAAAAATGACATGTGACATATTCCAAAGTGAAAATAAGTTAACATCACACATCAAAGCGCCTCTATGGTGATTTATCACAGCTGGGAGTGGAATAAAAAAGTGGGTAGTCGTTTAATGCGCCATAACCAGTTCAAACAATTATAATCCCTAATCATCGTGACATGAAGTGATTTTTTATGACTGTTGTTATTAAAACCGGTAATAAACGTCAAGATGCGATTTTAAAAACATGTATATGACATCGTACCTCAGTAAATTTTTATGTTAGTTCTTTAACAAATTCCATTTGCTTACTTCAGATGACATGAATGAAACGATTTATACTGTTGTTGTTTTAAACGGTTATTTTAGTAACATTCTTTTTTAGATCTTGAACAAACTTAGTCCAATAAAGAATACTGAGTAACTTGCATGATGTTCATTCATGTTTATGCAAGTTCCCTTAATAATAACTTGTTTTCTATGCAAAGTTTCTTGACTGTGTCAATATCTCTGATGCAGGGCTTATCTGAGCGTGAAGGAACTGAAGGAACTGCTTCATCTGAGCAGTTCGGACACACTCAACGTGTTCTTCGCTAATAATTCAGCACGCGAGGAGCTTGCTGGGGTTGCCACCTGGCCATGGGCAAAAGAAGCCCTTACTCATCAAGGTAAGCTGCATCACAAGAGCTCATGAACACGATAAAGTGATCCAAGATGTTCATGCCTTTTTTTCATCAGTCGTAAAGAAATTATGCTTTTTGAGGAAAACATTTCAGGATTTCTCTCCATATAGTGGACTTCTAAGGTGTCCGCGAGTTTGAACTTCCAAAATGCAGTTTAAATGCAGCTTCAAAGCGCTCTAAACGATTCTAGCCGAGGAAGAAAGGTCTTATCTAGGGAAACGATTGGTTATTTTCTAAAAAAAAATTACAATTTATATACTTTTAACCTCTCATGCTCATCTTGTCTAGCTCTGCGTGAACTCTGTGTATTCCGGTTCAAGACAGTTAGGGTATGTTGGAAAACTCCCATCTTATTTTCTTCTCCAACTTCAAAATCGGCCTACATCGCTATTCTACTTTTTTTGTAAAGGGCATTTGATCTTATTTGTACGTTCACTTTGTAAACACTGGGTCGGTACCTCTGCAGCGATGTAGGACGATTTATAGGACGAAGTTGGAGGAGAAAATGAGTTGGAAGTTTTTTTACCTACCCTAACTGTCTTGAACAGAGTTCATGCAGAGCTAGACAAGACGAGCATTTGAGGTTAAAAAGTATATAAATAGTAACATTTTTTTTTTTAGAAAATAACAGATTGTTTCACTAGATAAGACCCTTCTTCTTTGGCTGGGATCGTTTAGAGCCCTTTGAGGCTGCATTTAAACTACATTTTGAAAGTTCAAACTCGGGTCACCATAGAAGTCCACTATATGGAGAGAAATCCTGAAATGTTTTCCTCAAAAAACATAATTTCTTTACGACTGAAGAAAGACAGACCACATCTTGGACATCTTGGATGACAAGGGGGTGAGTAAATTATCGGTAAATTTTTGTTCTGGAAATGAACTTCTCCTTTAATTATTCACCCTCATGTCGTTCCATAACCGTAAGACTTTCATTCATCTTTGGAACACAAATTAAGATATTTTTAATGAAATCTGAGAGCTTTCTTATTCTGCATAGACAGCAATGCAACTACCGTGTTCAAGGCCTGGAAAATAGTAAGGTCCATGTGTCATCAGTCAGCAGCACTACGCGCGTGCATCGAGGTACTCTCGTGAACATGCAGCAGAGACTGACACAGAAGAGAAGAAATTGTTGAATAAAGTTGTTATTTTTGCTTTCTTTTTGCACAAAAAGTTCTTGTAGCTTCGTAAAATTACGGTTGAACCACTGATGTCACATGGACTATTTTAACAGTTTCCTTACTACCTTTATGGTCCTTAAATGTGTCAGTTGTGCTGCTGTCTATGCAGGGTTATAAAGTTCTCGGATTTTATGTCTTACGAGTTACATATAGAAAGACATGAGGGTGAGTAATCAATGACAGCATTTTCACTTTTGGGTGAACTATCCATTAAATGATGAAAACATGGCTTATGACATGATTTGACTAGATTAAACTACATGAGATCAGACTATGGCTCAGTTAGTCCCTGCTGCTAGATGTTGCAACTACACCGTCTAGTTTTTTTAAAAAGCATCTTTTGTCTATTGATGCCCTTTCAAAAAACAGATATTTGCAGATAACATAAATCACAAAAATTTCATCACATTAGGGCAGATGTTTTATTTCTTTTTTTTTTAAATGTTCTTAAAAGCATGAAATGGATTTATATTTTCCACTATATTTGACATCACAGCTCAGTATTGTGAAGAGTGAAAGGGCTGGGGCTGTGTCCATTTTTGGAAGCGATAAAAAGCAGGCAAGATAAAATGAGAACAGAACTTTAAAATAAAAGAACTAAACTAACAAGAACAAACTAATATTTCAAAATAAAAGACTGTTATGCTAGATGTGCCTCTTGGCCTCCAAATCCAACTGGGTTCATTCTACCATGGACAATGTCAAGTTAAGAACTTAAGAAAGTTGTTTCCCGTCACTACATTCCCCACCGCACATGTGTTTTTTGTACCTGATGCCATACATCTTCTTGTTCATGACTTGCTTTTTTTGATCGCCTTAAATCTTTTCTTTAAAGAAACACATTCTTGTCTCTTCATCCTTGTTGTCTGTATTTGCCTTTACAAAATTAATGGGCCGTGATCTCAAGCATAAAAGAAAACACTTGCAGCACGCATAGATTTCCCTGTAGATTGCCCCTTAATCATTAAGGTCGTCCACCGGGAGAGAAGAAAAGGAACTCGACAACAACCAAACAAAAACAAAAGAAGGGTATTACGCTGTTGCCATCTCCATCCAACTGCCAGCTGATTTTATAGTACTCGTCGTTGCTGTGTTTTAGAGCTCATTAAAGCGGTCTCAGTTAAGTCCAGCTCCTTTAAAAAGGAGATTTCTCTCAAGCAGGAAGGTTTCTTATATAAGTCCCCCTCCCATTGGTTCAGGATGCATGATCAGACATTGTGGTCTTGGCGTTTTGGGTTATAGCTTTTGTTAATGAGATCATTTTGGCCTGTGCGTAGAATGTGAACTTTTAAACCAATATTAGCATGAGTAATTAGCGCCAACTTGCTTTTGTGAGCTTAAATTTGGTCATGAATTTTCATTAATTAACATACAGTCTGTTTCTAATGTATACGTAATAACACTTTGCATTCATGCTTTATTTGTTAACATTTAGTTAATTTTTCAGGTATCATATAAACAATTTAAGAGCATTTATTAATCTAGGGTACTGATAATTTCTTAAAGGGAACATCGGATGCCCATTTTCCACAAGTTGGTATGATTCAGCAACATACTTTGGTTAAAATGGAAGTGCAAAGCACCCTTTTTACATTGTCAAAAACAGCTCTGTTCACAGAGACCTGTTTCGGTGCATGTCTCTTTAAATGCTAATGAGCTCTGCCCCGCCCCTCTCTACTGTTTTTTTGTTGGCGTTTTACCATCAAAAACAAAACGAATCCACTGTGTATTCGTGGCTCTAATGCATGAAGACTCTTATGTTTACTTTTACGTCCAATTACAAAACACCTGCATTGTTTACAAGACATTGTTGTCGCTACAGCTGCTCAAGCATGGAGAAAATGGCGGGTTGAGGGTGGAAATATGCAAATACGGGACAGTCCGTAAGCAGCTGTGGGCGGGGTCTGGGTAATTTGATGTCATACTGCTCAGAAAGTCAAAATGTCTTGATAAATGAGACTGTTTAGGTTCTTGGGGATTAAAAAAAAATTGTGAATGGATTTTTTAGCAATATAGACACATTTATATGCAAACACCATTTAAAAGTATTTAGAATTTTATATTCATTTTTGTTGTTATATTTCTACACCTTGAAAATATATTTTAAGGGGTCCTTAGTGTCCATATCACCTTATGTTTTATTTTGCTCTCAATTGTCCTGTTAATGATGTGAGGAGAGAGGTGCCGCTTTGAATTTTACAGTGATATGGCCCCTTTCTTATTTCGCAGAGATATGGCTCCATTCTTATTATGCCCATAATCCACCTCTGCTTTTGATTTACCATCATGTCAAAAACAGTCTTTGGTGCAAGATGATCTTTGTTCACAAATGTTTCGCTGGCCCTGCATGGAGGTTAAAAAGCAAGATTAGTTTCTCATAAATTAGAAGACGTGGTACAGTTTTATGGTTTAATTTCACATAAATCACAAGCTTATTTGCGAGAGTACCTTGATGTCTTATACCGAGGAACAAGGTCAAACTACTGCTCTGAATGCTTTAAGTGAAATCAGACCATAGCATGGACTGCTGATCTTGTGGTGTAACTGTAAACGATCTGTGTCTGTCAGACGTGTCTAGCCAAGCTCTGTCCGTTTGGCTGAACTCCCATAAAACATGGATATTTCCTAAATAAAAAGGTTGTTCGCTCAAATCTTGTATATCCGCTGTAAATGGCCTGTCTGGGGTGGAGCGCAGATCACCAGAAGAGAAAGATTTTCGCAGATGCCCATATAAACCGACTTCTGTTTTTAATTAGTAAACAAATTCTGTTTTTGCTTTAAAACCTAATAACTTATATAAACTACAAGTTTAGTATAACCAAAATTATGCAAATTAGCCTCACAATGTCATTTCATATTTGTTCTGAAACAACATCTGCATGGATTTTAAAACTGTTATAAATGTCACATTGTTTTAAGCTTTTTCTTACATTATTTGGATATAAAACTAGATGCCAATGTGTTACTTTTCAGCAGGTGTGGGATCTTAAATGCATTTTAATGTTCTGAATGTGGTTAGAACATTATACAACACTGATAACCAGATGTACCGTTCTTTCTGTTAATCCTAGCTGTGGTGGTCTTGTTTTACAGGATAGTGCACACTGTTTTATGCAGCAATATTTCAGAATTAATTAGTTTCATATACCTACAGACTCCTGGCTTAAAGATTAAAGTTAGCTTGAGCATTTACACCTCAGTGTTCTGTCAAGTTAAAGTTTATATTGTTAGATCAACTGCAGAGATGTCGATTTGTGTCATTTTTCAGGTGGAATGATTCTTAACCCCTCCTACTTTGGCACCAAGGGACATAACAACACCATGATCCATGAGATGGGTCATATTTTGGGACTATACCATGTGTTTAAGGGTGTGAGTGAACGCGAGTCATGTGATGACCCCTGTCGAGAGACCACCCCATCTATGGAGACGGGAGATCTGTGTGCTGATACAGCGCCAGCGCCAAAGTCAAAAGTTTGTCACGACCCTGATCCAGTCAATGACACGTGTGGCCTTACCCATTACAAAAACACACCCTACAACAACTACATGAGTTACACAGGTAATCATGATCAGAATAAAGCAATGTGAATAAACCAATGAAAATATCAAATGTGAAAGAATGTAACTTTTTTTCTTTTACAGATGATGACTGTACAAACCACTTTACACCCAATCAAGTAGCGCGGATGCACTGCTATATTGATATGGTCTACAAAACCTGGGTCAATGGCAGAAATCCCACCCCCGTTCCACTTGCACCAATGGTGATTGGTCAAGATGCAGATTCTGTCACCATTCATTGGCTAAACCCAATCAGTGGGCCACTTGCCCACAGGTAAAGTAAGAAGCATATATATAACAGACAAAATGGAAATAAATGTTTCTCAATACAAATATTTATTCATTCACATTACACAATTTCTTGTATTCTCAACAATGTTATGAGAAATTCACTTAGTTTTGTCATGTAACTGATTTTTATTTGATTTGGTTTACAAAATCCATTTCTACTTGGCCACATGAATAACAAGTTCTGTTATGAAACTCTAGATGGTGCAAACTAATGATTCACAACATTAAACTACTTGGCACAAGCTAATTGGTTCATACTGCATACGCAGCCAATGAACATGCTGCTTTACATTTAAATTGCCGGTTAGCATTCATTAAAGCATTTCATAGCACGCTTTCACAAGTTCTTCTGAAACCCTTCACCTCCCCAGCTACACCTGTACAGATCTGCTATAGGATATTTTATATGCTACTTGTTATATGCTCCATGTCATGCAAAATGTTCATGTCTTGCTTTCTTCAGTTGCAAAGAAATTAAGTTTTTTGAGGAAACATTTCAGGATTTTCTCTATATAGTGAACTTCAATGGTAGCCAACGGGTTGAAGGTCCAAATTGCAGTTTCAATGCAGCTACAAAGGGCTCTACACGATAACAGCCAAGGAATAAGGGTCTTATCTTGCAAAACGATCAGTCATTTTCATAGACTGTAAAAAATATGGACGTAGTGGCTGTGACGTTACCCATAGGTTTCTGAAGAGCATTTTTGAAGCTCTTAGTGGGCTGGAGTCGGCCGTCGCCATCTTGGAATCGCGTCACTGCACGTCACTCCCGGATAATTGAAAATGGGCAACGAGGCGGGACATGGGTGGAGCTGGTTGCTAAAACCACGCCCACCTAGCGCAACGGTGGTGACAGCAGCGGCAATCCACCTGTCACTCAAGTGGCCACACCCTAAATTATGCAGAACTTTAAGGCTTAATATAAATTACACGGATGAGTTATGAAAAAATCACCCCCCTCACAGTTGACATGAAGGGCAAAATTAGCTATATAGACCAAAACCACTTTTTGTACCAGGCAGTGAACATATTTTTTTCTGCTGTAAATTTGGCATTTTAACAATTTGTTGGCCATTTTTGGCCATTTTAACATAAGGAGTCTATGGGATTGACTCCCTTTTGGAGCTTCTAGCCTTTTTTTGTAAAGGGCATTTGACTTTCTTTGCACATTCTCTTTGTAAACACTGGGTGACTGCCTATGTCATGCGTGACCTTTCCAACCTGACTACTTAATGTGTGAGGTCGAGCTAGTGAAAGAGTAGAATCTGTGGTTAAAAAGTATGTAATTTCTCATTATTTTTAGAAATTGACCAATCGTTTCAGTAGATGAGACCTTTATTCCTCAGCTGTAAAGCCCTTTGAAACTGCAATTTGGACTTTTAACCCATTGGCCATCACTGAAGTCCACTATATGGAGAAAAATCCTGGAATGTTTTCCACAAAAAACTTTTTCAAACATTCTTTGCAACTGAAGATAGAAAGAGATGACCATCTTGGATGATATAGGGGTGAGTGAAGTTTTTCGTAAGTGAACTATTTCTTTAACTGGGTGTTAAATGTCCTCAAATCCCACAGCATTTAAATTCAAAATAAGTTATTTCATGGAAATGCACCTGAAAACATTTAAACTTGTCATGTTTTATATGTGATTCCATTGCTACTGAAATCAAATAGCTCACGCTTAGCAAAAACACATGAAGTATTTTGAGTCCCCCACTTCATATGATATATCAATCTCTTTGTACACTTTTTTTAAAAGGCTATTCTCTTTGGCTGTGTAGGGAAGGTGACATGAACTGTCATCTCTGTGATGAGAACGGAGCGCTCCAACAGTACGCCCATGAGGCCACTTCTCCTCACGCCTGTGATTCCACTGGATACTGGACACCGGAGGAAGCAGTGGGTTAGTACTCAGTCAATCTTTATTACAATATTAGTCATACAACTTTACATGTGCAAACACAGACAGGCGGAATGATACAAACCATAAAAAAGTCTCACTGCTGTTGGGCTGTATATCAGCGCTGTTGAAATCCCATTAACATTAGAGGAACAGAACTAACTCCTGTATAATAGTTTTTATATCACGATCTAACAAAATTCTTCCACGCGCATATGTCACGAATTGTAAGATGGTAAGCGTATGACTGAATGCCGTCTCTGACATAAATGTTGTTGGACGTGTGCTTGATCCTCAACACACCACTGAATATGTCACGAATGTTCGTCGATGTGAAAAACAATACCTGCGCTTTGATTAATGAGGATAGAGAGAATTTAGCCCTGGCTTCTTTCTCCAAACTTGTGCATTCACATTCAGGTGGATCGTTCAGTCTCATGCGGGCCAGGCGCGTGCAAGTCTGGAAAAATTTAAGGAATAAATCATTAAATCATAATTGCCTGGATAAAAAACACTCTTTTTGCCATCAATGAATAAAAAAGGCCCTTGGCACGGCTTCAAGTTTTGGTAATATTGGGTGGCGTCCAGAAGCGGCCCTTCATAAAAAGCGATGTGTATCCTGTGCAGCGTTTCAACTTTATTCCTCACGTAACAGATGTTACTGATTATTTTAATCAGAAATCTCTTAGCATCTGGCCTGCCCACTCACTGACGTGTCACGGATAAGACCGTGCTTTGAAAAGTCCGCCCAAACTGTGGAAATCCTCCCCTGGTATGCAGTCGTTTTCATAAAGCACGATATCATGAGAGAGGTCAAACATAAACTCATCCAGCTAGGTGGTAGTGGAGAGTGATTTTTGGCCCCGAGTCTTGTTTTAAGAAACAGATTAATGAGAAATGAAGCCTTAAATTTGAAAATAAAAATATATATCTCTACGAAAACAATATCTTTGCGATATTAATGATGAATGAGATTTAATACCGTCGGTTCAGGTCTATAATAAATTTACGGTAACCTATTGTTTTTGGTTTATTTTTAAAAACATGATAGAGTGCATGATGACTACCTAATGTGAATTATTTTGTCGGTCAGTTAATCATGTCAGAAAGACTTTAAGATCAATATGACAACACTGTTTGTGTAGGATGAAATAATGCTCATGGTAATACCACGGTGAATCATTTGATAACTGTATTAGCGCAGGCCAATTCAATACCAACAAATCATAAGGTACTTGGACCGCAGATCTCACATCTTGTAGCGCTTGCCCCTGCTTACCTGTACCGTACACTCTGTGTGTGCTATAAGGCAGCTTTTTTGAGAAATAAGGCTTGAGCCAGGGCGAGCAGAGATCTGGTTAAGGTTGCTGAAAGAAGGAAGGATGACATGCTCACAGATCTCGCCGCATTGCTCCTCCCGGCGGGAGCATTACGCCACATCTGATACAGTCATTAATTCTACCCTGTGTGGAGGCCCTCGCTCTGTTTATCTGACCAATTGAGTTTTATGGTTTGCCTTGGCCTGCTGCTGTTTACCCTGTACACATCCACACATGTGAGGCCACGCTGGGTGCAAAGGAGCGCTCTGTGACTCAAGGCTGCTGTCTGTCTATCTGTCTCTTTCGACCTGGAGTACAGTTTAATCTACCATTGTAAAACCTTTCGGAGGCAGAGTTCACATGGCCTGATATTAAGACTTGTGCTCTTTACATTAATACACAATAGTTCACTAATAGTGGCTGACCTATTAATTAGCCTCCTGAAGGTTGTATTTATCTCCTTTCTATGTAAATGATATGTATTATAGATAATTTATTATTACAGGTCTATTAAGGGAAAAACTGTGCTTTTTGCCTGGAGTAATTATTTTGGCTACAAAAAAGAAGGCTGAGATTGCTTTAGTACTTACATCCAGTATAAACAAGCAAATCAGTATAAATTATCTAATATCCTAACAAGATAAAAACCCAGACAAGCACACTTTAAGCCTTATTTCTTTCAATTTTTGCACGTTTTGCTACATTTCTTTATTGTTTGTAAAGTATAACTTTTATTTTCTTTTATATATAAATATATTTATTTATAAAGAGCTGATTTACACTGTTGTTTTAAGGAAATTTAAGGAAATTAACGCTTTTATTCAGGGTGCATTAAATTGATCAAAAGTGACAGTAAATGCATATATGTGACCCTTGACCACAAAACCATAAGAATCCATTTTTTGAATAAATAAGCTTTCCATTGATGTATGGTTTGTTGGGATAGAACAATATTTGGCCGAGATATGACTATTTGAAAATCTGGAATTTGAGGGTGCAAAAAAAAAAAAAAAAAATCGCCTTTAAAGTTGTCCAAATTAATTCTTCATGGAACATGATCTTCTATTTTTGTCAAATGTAAACACCCTTTCACAGAAGAAGAAAAACACAAGTAACATTTACTCCTGATTTCTCTCCACATGGGGACAGGAGCGCTTTCAATCAATAAATGGGGGGAAAAAAGTAACTGGCATTACTTATTTGAAAAAGTAACTCAGATATTTTCTTGTAAATTAAAATGTAATGCGTTACTTTACTAGTTACTTGAAAAAAGTAATCTGATTACGTAACGCATGTTACTTGTAATACATTACCCCCAACACTGATGAACTTTACGTAATATCCTAATGATTTTTGGCATAAAAGAAAAATCTATAATTTAACCCATACAATGTATTTTTGCCTATTGCTACGAATATACCCGAGCTACTTAATACTGGTTTTGTGGTCCAGGGTCACATATAATGTTACAAAAGATTTATATTTCAAATAAATTCTTTTGTTTTCAAATGTCTATTCATTAAAAATCCCCCCCAGTGTATTGCAGTTTCCACAAAAATATTAGGCAGAACAACTGTTCAGCTTTGATTATATAAAAATCTTTTATTTGACCACCAAATCAACGTATTAGAATGATTTCTGAAGACTAGAGTAATGATTACAGGAATACAGGATTTAAAAAAAAACAGTTATGTACAAATTTACTGTATTATTGATCAAATAAGTGTTCCTAATCCACCCCAAACTTTTCAACTGTAGGTGTCTGGATCACAGTAGTGGAGCAAGGCTGTACAGTTCTGTCAAAGTGTGGCAGATTGCAGTGGTCTGCTGCTCAGGCATTGATTGTATGCGCAATTAAATGCCGCTATCAGTGGGCGTAGTTAATTCTTAGTGATGTCCCCCCGATGTGTTTGCGAAAGTGCCGCCCCAGGGCTCTCCTGGGATTATCTTCTCCTGTCTCGCTCCTGTTCTTCAGGCCACCGAGGGCATTAACTCTTAGTTTAATAAATTATTTTGTGAGCCCTGTCTGTCCCAATTAAGGCGCCAATCTGTCTCCTTTGCCAAGTTGCACCTGGGTCTTACGGTCGATTGAGGTCTGGGGAAATGTGCTTCACATCCATTGCCAAGACATGTGGTTTTTCCCAGACACTCTCTCTCTCTGTTTTCCCTTTCACTTGGTTTCTCCCTCCTTGCCTCCCATCCTGTCTTTTTTTAAAATTGTCATAACAAGATTGAAGATTCAAGAGATTAAATGGTTGTTCATAATAAACGCAGAATTGCTCAGTTCCAAAACCGAGTGAGGTTTAAGGTGTGCTCCCAACACAAATGCTGTTCTATCTAGGGATAGTTCACCCAAAAATGAAAATTCTGTCATTGATTACTTACCCTCATCTCGTTCCAAACCCGCAAGACTTTCGTTCATCTTTGGAACACAAATGAAGACATTTTTGATTAGGTCCAAGAGCGTTCTGACCCTCCGTTGATAAATTAAGGTTGAACCACTGATGTCACATGGACAATTTTAACAATGTCTTTACTGGCTTTCTGGGCCTTGAAAGTCTCAGTTGTGTTGCTGTCTATCCAGTGTCAGAAAGCTCTCAGATTTCATCAAAAATATCTTCATTTATGTTCTGAAGATGAACAAAGGTCTTATAAGTTTCCTTACTTCAGGACAATTAAAATGCTCCCTTAAAAGCAGGTATGCAAAGAGGCAGCTCCCAGAGATATTGAGTGTGCGTATAAATCCAGTGTACAAAGCAGCCCACTATTTTGTCAAGTTTTTGAATGCATTGCTATGGAAATGCCCGTTTTAGGGCTAAAATGCCAGTTCTATTGCAATGAATTATCTCATCCTTCCAGGTATATGTCCCATTTGCCAAAAAGATTCTTAGCTTTTGATGGCAAGTTACAGTATTTTCTTTTTGGCTTTGAATGAGGTTTGTGTGTGTGTTTTTGCAGGGGCCCCTGATGTGTACCAGCCATGTGAGCCCAGCATGCAAGCCTGGAGTCCTGAAGTTAACCTGTATGAGCCCAACATGACTACGCCGTGCCCACAGATCGAGGGCTGTGTGTTGGAATTGCACTTCCTTCACCCGGTTGTCCCTGACAGTTTGACCGCATGGATCACTTACACCTCGGCCAGTGAGTACTGTCTGCATATATATAACACCTGACATTGTGTTGTGACACCTGACAAAAATCTTACTGATCCCAAACTTCTGAACACTTCTATTCCAAATGAATACTTTTATTTAGCAAGGGCACATTAAATTGATCAAAAGTGAGAAATACTTTTACATTGTTATTTATGTTTCCGGTAAATGCTGTTCTTTTGAAATCTCTAATTACAGTTTCCTCCAAAATATCAAGCAGCAAACTGTTTTCAACATTTATGATAATAATGAATGTTTCCTGAGCAGCATATTAAAATAGTTTCTGAAGGGTTGAGATGCCAATCGAATCGGAATACAATTGACCCATTGCAAGAATTTTGATTGACTGGCTATCTGACCAATCATAACACAGATTTTTGTCCGACAAACAAGAGATGATCAGTTCACATGCTGCTTGAATTGAGGCACTACAGCAATCTGTTACGACACATTAAAGAGCCACAAAACAATATTTATTGTTTGAATTTCTTACAAAATGTCAAAATTTGAAAGCTGAGACTTTGTTTTATACCAATGGATATCAGAATGCATTTTATTTCTACCGCGGAAAGATGTCATTAGCACAATTTTTCAAGTTTAAGTCCACCGAAGTTAATCTACTCTCCTGTCTAATTTGTTTGTCAGACATAATGGCGAATTCTGCGTTATCATTGGTCATATCGCCTGTCAATCAAGCTGTTTGCGAAGGGTCAATTGACTAGATGGTATTTTCTTTGCAATCTACCTCCGTATAACGCATATTAAAGTAGTGTTCATAAGCACAGCAGTGCTTTGTTTACAGTGGCAAGTGAGGAAACTCTGTATTGCTGCTCTTCCATAAGCGCCACCTGCTGGCAGTGAGGGAATTTGTGTTTTCATCCAGCCCGTCTGCTCCTTTTGTTGCTGCAGATATGTTTTATGACGTATAGCTTCGTAGAATTAAAATCAGACCGTTCTGTTTTTGCTTCAAATTTTGAAATTCTACAATCTAATTTAGATTAAAAACTGCTTAAAATACAGCTGTTGTCTGTAATTTTAAATGGAAAGAGGTGTTTATATGAAGAGATTTCCTTTATTTTTGTTATTTATTTATTTGATGTGGGCTTTGTTTTAAATATTCAATTTAGTTTTGTTGTTTGACAAATTCAGATTTATAAAGAAATAGCAGCATTTGTCCAAGCAATAATAAAAGGATGCTTTTTCATTTATAATTTGTCTTAAATCTCATCGTATCGTTAAAATCAATATTGTGAAGCGAATCGCATTGTGAGTTGACTTAATAGTTACATGCCTGTTTACATGACTGTTTTTTCTGTATTTTTGATCAAATAAATGCAAACTTAAGGTCCTTGCGCACTGAGTCAAAAATTTTTGTATGTGTTTTTTCATATTCATCAAAATTTGTCATGCACAGAACGTCACAGTGACTCTCTAAATGCTTGCTTTGGGTGGAAATGTGATTGACAAAAATTGCAAAAATGCAAAAATTTCAGATGAGAATTTCAGACTTGGTGTGCAAGGACCTTTAGTGAGCATAAAAGATGTCAAACACATTAAAAATCGCACCAACTCCAAGTTTATGAATGATTGTGTACTAATGTTTTACATGTATGAATTCTTCTGTGTTTTTTTGGTTTTCCACAGATCAAAAGGCAATTGCTAATATCGCGTTCATAACTGAGAACGGCGAGATGATCCACACAGGTCCTCAGCATGCTTTCTGTGACATTCCTTTGACCCTCCATTTACATACTAGTAAGAAGGTCAAGGCCGTTAAAATCTCCACCTTTGATAAGAAGCTCGAGATCGATGCTGTTTTGCTGACCTCGCGACCCCAGAATCCTCTCTGCTCCGGCTGCCGCCCGCTTCTCTACAGAGTGCTTAGAGAACCACCAATCAGAGAGGAGCAGAATCCCGTCATCGTCAAAAAGCCCACATACACTGACAGGTAAGAAAATACATCTGCGTATGATTAACAATAGCACTTTATTTTGTATGTAGACACTGTGAAAGACTATATTTTGAAATATTTATTTAAAATTGTCAAGTGCTTTCAAATAATAATGTCTCTGTCATGTTTTTATTGTGTTTCTAGTTGATTTACAGCGTTTCTGGGAGTATTATTTTAAGTGTGGCTTAAGTATAAATGCTGGACATGTTGTGTTTCTAAAACTGTCACTGAATTGTACCTTCAACGTATCACTGGTCAAGTATTGTGCAATGGTTTTTCAAAGGAATGCCTGAAAAAATCATTTCCACAGCCAAGACAATAATAAGAATAACAATATCACGGATTTGACGTTGTCATTTCGTTAGCCATTAATTTTACAACTATCAGCGCAAAGCCAATTTCTGTTCGGTTCCTGTCACATTTTATTCTGCTTGTTTCAATACAAATTCATCAACGGGCACTGGATTGTTGTTCAAGTACTTGCAATAGGTCAAAATGTCCAGAGATTAATAGTGTGGATCAGAGAATGTAACATATCCAGAAACGTTCCTTCCACAAGTTCTGTAAGCTCAGAAAGATGGAAACTCTACTGGGAATTGAGCTATGTGGATAAGGAAAGGAAAGAAAGACAGATTGGATCCGAGAGAGAGAGGTAGAGAGAGAGAGACAGACAGAGAGAGAGAGAGAGAGAGAGAGAGAGAGAGAGAGTGGTACAATGAAACCCTGGAATATAAACCAAATGTAACCGCTTTACCCGTAGAAACAGTAAACACCCGTGGCTGTTTGTAGCTGCTCTGAAATTGTTTCCAGTGTCTCGCTGAAGGGAGTTAGTGTGCTTGATGTACTTAGTGTGCAGTAAGGGAGAGACCTGTCATTTGGCATGGGAGACAAAAGAGTGACAACGAGAACAGGGGAAAAAGGGAGTGGGAGTGAAGATGGTTTTGTGGGAAAGTAGGCTACAGTGCCACCGTGAGGTCTGCAGCAAAAACAAAGCACTCTCCATCAAATGGGTAAGGTAACAAACTGGTGCTTAACCTTCAGAAAATGTTGGTCGTTAACCTTGGGAGGACCCGTACTAAATATTATATGAGCTGTTTTATTCTGTATGCATTTTATGTGAGGTTTAGGGATTTGGACAACATTAAGGGCATGTTAATATTAAACTCCAATTTCGTATGATATTTCTGTGATTTTGTTATATTCTAGCAAATTAATTAATTAATTAATGCTCAATATGACTGCATTTATTTAATCAAAAATACAGTAATACAGTATCATAGTTAAATATTATTTTAAAATGTACTAGATGTCATTTGAAGTAACATTTTTAGTCTATTATATTTAATTTATATGTGATGGTTAGAAGCTTTAAAAAGAACAACATTAAGTCAATGAATAAATAAATGCTCACCAACATGCATTTATTCAATCAAAAATACAATAAAACAGTATCATGTTTAAATATTACTTTATTACTAAATTTAATTTAACATATTAACATATTTTTTATATGTTTAATTTATTTCTGATGATTGGAAACTTTAAAAAGAACAACACCAATGAATTTATTTGAACAAAATAAAGTAAAACACTATCATAGTTAAATATTACTTCATTACTAAATTTAATTTAAAGTAACTTCTTTTGGTATAATATATTTAATAGATTTCTGATGTTTAGAAACTTTAAAAAGAACAGCATAAATAAATAAATAAATACATTCTCACTAAGACTGCATTTATTTGATCAAAAATACAGTAAAACAATATCATAGTTAAATGTTACTTTATTACTAAATTTAATTCAAAGTAACATTTTTGGTTTAATATATTTAATATATTTCTGATTATTAAAAACTTTAAAAAGAACATAAATAAGTAAGTAAATAAATTCTCACTAAGACTGCATTTATTTTATAAAAAAACAGTAAAACAGTATCATAGTTAAATGTTACTTTATTACTAAATTTAATTCAAAGTAACATTTTTGGTTTGATATATTTAATATATTTCTGAGGATTAGAAACTTAAAAAATAACATAAGTAAATGAATAAATAAATAAATTCTCACTAAGACTGCATTTATTTGATTAAAAAATAGTATCATAGTTAAATATTACTGTATTACTAAATTTAATTTCAATTAACTTTTTTAGTTTAATATATTTAATGTACTTCTGGTGATTAGAAACAACAACAACAAAAAGAAAAACAAAATAAAGAAATAAAGAAATAAATAAACAAATGCTCACTAAGACCTAATTTATTTGATCAAAAATACAGTAAAACAGTATCATAGTTAAACATAGTTAAACATAGTTTTACATTAAACATAGTTAAACACTTTATTACTAAATTTAATGTAAAGTAACTTTTTTAGTTTAATATATTTAATTTATTTCTGGTGATTAGAAACTTAAAAAACATAAATAAATAAATACATACGTGCATACGTGCATACATACAATAGGGCTTAGTTACTCAGGGCTGAAATATTGGTTTGTTGTTAGTGATAAACATTTATTTTCCATGAACTGAAATTATTTATTTTATTTTTTTTTTTTTTAATCATTATTTCTTTAAGTAACTTTGGTAAAATGTACTTTTGTTGCCAAACGTAAGAATGGCTTATTAGATTCAATTATTCACTTGTGAAAATGGCTTAAATGTTACTTTTTGGATGCTGTTTTTCATTGAATGCTTTACATAGTTGGATACAGTCAAGAAGGTCAAAACCTCTGAGGTTAGACGAGGCCAGATGTGTACAGATATTTGATGCGTTTAAGCTCAAGTGTGTTATGTTCTCCTTAGTCACCTAGATGAAGGTTTCGTGGGTCTAATGGCTATCCTAGTGTGCATTTGCCAAATAAAACATGTTATACCTCACCAGAGGAGGTCTTGTGCTGTAGGTCACCTCCTTTCTCTATAACTGGCTGTGCTACGAAGAAAGAAATATGACTTTGTCTTATCACTTGCACAGAATCCTTCATTGGATCTCCCTTTGCGACCTCAGAACAATAGCTTTAAGTAGTATCTCTCCCCTTGCCTGTCCCTGGAAGTAATCCATAATTAATAAGGGCAATTTGTTGAGTAATAAGACCCGCCGGAGAAAGTAGATGATGCTCAGTTAGCTAGGCATCCTCTTACCCCCGGCCGGAAAACGACTGAAATCAAACAAGCCTTGGCAATCATGGCGAGACTCTTTTTATAGGGTCATTCAATCAGATCAGATCGATTCCCCCGAGGTACATCACAGTGTGACATGCAGTGATACCCTCAACAATAAAAGGTCATTTCCATTTTTAACAAGGTTAGATTTGAGATCACCCTGAGAATAAATATAGCTTAGATCAAGTATTTCTGCTGCATGTTTCAGATTCATATTGAGCCGTTGTGCTCAATATCAGCACGTCTGTGATTCTTTAATATGGTTTAAGAGCGCTTTCAAAGGAATAGTTCGTCCCAAAATGAAAATTAGCTGAAAATGTACTCATCCTCAGACCATCCAGGTAGATGTAGATAAGTTTGCTTCTTCATCTGAACAGATTTAGCATTACATCACTTGCTCACAAATGGATCATCTGCAGTGAATGGGTGCCTTCAGAATGAGAGTTTAAACATCTGACAAAAACATCAAGTAATCCACTCTAATCCAGTCCTGTGAAATGAAAAACTATATGTTTGTCCTCTTTCAGTAATATGTGACCCTGGACCACAAAACCAGTCTTAAGTAGCACGGGTATATTTATAGCAATAGCCAAAAATGCATTGTATGGGTTAAAATTATAGATTTTTCTTTTATGGCAAAAATCATTAGGATATTAAGTAAAGATCATGTTCCATGAGGATATTTTGTAAATTTCCTACTGTAAATATATGAAAACTTAATTTTTGATTAGTAATATACATTGCTAAGAACTTCATTTGGACAACTTTAAAGGCCATTTTCTCAGTATATTCAAAAACATTTTTAAAAACATTTAAGCCATTTTCTTTCCATAATATGTGACCCTGGA
This sequence comes from Labeo catla, assembly GCA_012976165.1. Lineage (NCBI taxonomy): Eukaryota > Metazoa > Chordata > Actinopteri > Cypriniformes > Cyprinidae > Labeo > Labeo catla. Next base: position 215,717 of record VONZ01000717.1, on the reverse strand, counting down.
AAACAAAACTTAAGTCTTAAGAAGCACAGGTATATATGTAGCAATAGCCAAAAATACATTGTATGGGTTAAAATTACTCATCAATGGATCATCTGCAGTGAATGGGTGCCGTCAGAATGACGTTGTTGGGTTAAAATTATCGATTTTTATTTTATGCCAAAAATCATAAGAATATTAAGTAAAGATCATGTTCCATGAGGATATTGAATAAATTTCCTACTGTAAATATATCAACACTTCATTTTTGATTAGTACTTTGCATTGCTAAGAACTTTTGTACAACTTTAAAGGCGATTTTCACAGTATTTAGATTTTTATGCATCGTCAGATTCCAGATTTTCAAATAGTTGAATCTCAGCCAAATATTGTCCTATCCTAACAAACTATACATCAATGGAAAGCTTATTTATTAAAATCCCAAACCCTTATGACTGGTTTTGTGGTCCAGGGTCACATATTGTTTTCTCTAGTATATTCACAAAATCAGTATAATCATAGTATGCATGGAAAATGTAACTACTTGCATTTAATTTACTACACTTTATTTATTATTATTATTTTTTTTTTATGTGTTCATAGTTTATATGGAGTACCTTTCAAAATTATAAATATTTTAGACGCAGTATTGCCAGTAACTTTGTTTTTGTTCCTTCAACAAAAATAGTTTCAAACAAAGCCACAGCTGAACCACTACACACAGTAGTGGTGTTTTGTTCCTAAATGGTTTAGTGTTTTTGAACAGTGTTTTGACAAATTGTTTGAAGAAATAATACAGCGACTTGCTTATAAAGACGGTCAAATTTCACTCCTGGATGAATCAGTGTTATTAAACAAAATGGATGAATGAATGATTTGATTACTAACTTGCTGAGAAAGTCACTAAAAAAACCCCACCGCAAAGCCATTATTCATTCATTCATTCATTTATTAATGAATTTTTTAATTCTTAAGGCTCTCACTGTTTACTTAACTATGTATGTTTTGTTCTGAATGTGCTTAGTGATGTGCAGACGGACGTTCAGTACCTGTACAGGATCCAGGTGGAGTCAGATGGTTTGTTCAGTGAACTTTCCCCAGGCCTGGTTTACACTCATGGAGAACATTTCTGTGGTGATGGCACACTACAGGGGTCAGTATAAACTTAAAGGGTTCTTCAGAGGCTTTGCGTGTTATGTGCCTTAGTCATTTTTAAAGAATGTTTCATATTTTTAAGTATTTGTTTGAGTCTTTTGTGTTTTGAAGCATAGCCAAAGACCTTCCACATATTTCATAACTGTAACCCTTGGCATCGCTCTCTCTCCCCCACAGGACTGAGGATTGTGATGACGGGAATCTCTTAGATGGAGACGGCTGCTCAAAAAAATGCCAAGTTGAACCAGGTTTCAAGTGTCATGGTGAGTCACGCTCAAAAAAACAAATACCCTCACTGTCCACTGAGAACTCTGGCCCTCAGACTGTAAACACCACAACAGAAGCACCAGAAAACTTCCACACAGGACAATAAACCCGAGTAATAATCATAACCAGCTCTCAAAACAGACCAGACCAGACCAAACCAAACCAAACCAAAACAATATAATAATGCTATGTCTCCTGTAGATTCCTCTGCTACTGTTTTTTCTCTCTCATACTGAATTAAGAAGTCAGTTTATCATAGTGATATTGAAGGAAATATGGAGATCGTCATATTGTGTTTTTAGCACCTATTCCAAAAATCGCAAAGCCCCTCATAATTATTATACCTGTATTCCTGAAACTCATCATTAGAGCTTCACGGTTAATCGTTAAAAGATTGTGATCTCGATTCAAACACCCACGCCATCTCATTTCTAAATGACAACGATTCCCTCTGTCTATTAAACCTTTGTAAAAGTCTTACCGGAACATTCGAATCTATGTTCACACTGCCGCTGACACAGAGAGAAGACAGTTGTCATGTTTAGGTAAGAAACAGCTTCACCAAACAGTCTTTTCAACTACCCAGTATTATTTCTGTTTTATAGTCATTCATATTATCACAGAAATATTTGTATTAAAGGAGAAGTCCACTTCCAAAACAACAATTTAAAAATAATTTACTCACCCCCTTGTCATCCAAGATGTTCATGTCTTTCTGTCTTCAGTCGTAAAGAAATTATGGCTTTTGAGGAAAGCATTTCAGGATTTTTCTCCATACAATGGACTTCATTGGTGCCCTGATTTTGAACTTTCAAAATGTAGTTTAAATGCAGCTTCAAAGGGCTCTAAATGATCCCAGCTGAGGAAGAAGGGTCTTATCTAGTGAAACAATCAGAAACAATTTTTTTTTTTTGAAAAATAAAAATTTGTGTACTTTTTAAGCACAAAAGCTCACGTAGCACAGGCTCTGGGATGCGTGTCCACGAAGCTACGAAATAGTAATGGGTTGTTCTTGAACGATTCTTTCATTTTGAACGAATCTTCAGTGTGACTCGGGAAAAACGAGTCGTCTCAGGGAGTGATTCGTTCAGTCGCGCACGCACAACATCCTATTGGGTTCTGTTCTGGAATTAGTTCACCTGTTTCGAGTCTTCGGGTTTTTCGAGTTGTTCGTTCATCTTATGGGGCTGTCACGTGATGACTGAACGACTCAAACCCGAAAACTTGTCAGATAAGAGGTGAGCTAATCATAGACTAAAGACCCAGGTAAACAATGAATTAATCTTTTCCGTTTCTTATAGCATTATAGTTTTGTCTTGTTTGTAGTGTGATCAGCGTTTGTGTAAGCAGTAGATGTGTTAGGGAAGTAGCACGTAACATTTTAATTATATTTTGCTAAAATGAAAGAAATGACTCGAAAAAAGATACATTTGTAAAATTTGTAATAAAAATAAGTACGTCTTTGGTGAGCATGAGAGACCTCTTTTTTAAAAGCATTAAAAGTTTACAGTGCTGTTTTATATTTAAATGCATTTCTTTTCATTTCTTTCCATTCATCAAAGAATCCTACATTTTTTTCATTGTTTCCACAAAAATATTAAACAGCACAACTGTTTTCAGCCTAGAGAATAAGAAATGTTTATTGAGCACTGTATTAGCGTATTAAAATAGTTTCTGAAGGATGACGTGACACTGAAGACTGAAAGCTGCTGAAAATTCAGCTTTGCCATCACAGGAATAAATTACATTTTTAAATTAGTTAAGAAAGCATTCGTAGGTATGTGGGATGAAAGTACAATTACAATTAGAAAAAAAAAAAAAATAATATATATATATATATATATATATATATATATATATATAAGGTCTGAGGAAGGTCGATTGACCAAAACTTTACTAATAAAAATATTTTTGTGATGATGCAAGTATAAAAAATATATATATTATGCAGGATTTGTATAGGTTTTTTTTTCTATTTTAAAATAAATTAAAAGCAGTTTCTATTAAATGTATATTATTGAATTATTTTTACATTCTAGTACATTAATACTATTACAGATTTAATTCTAATAATATTTCACAGTGTTACTGTTTTTACTGTATTTTTGTAATAAAAATAAATACATCCTTGGTGAGCATGAGAGACTTCTTTCAAAGGCATTAAAATTTTACAGCCCCCAATCTTTTGATCGGCAGTGTTTGAATAAATATTTTCTGGAGTAACTTACATAGTAAGTTCAAAAAATAAAAAATCAACTTCCCAATTATGAATTATGAGTAATTTCCTTGACAGCAAAGTCTGTGATGTTTGATAATTTGGTCCGAGTATTTGCGTAATACATATGGAGAAGTATTCAAAGATTCAATCCAGATTGCAAAGGATCCAGTCCAAATTGTGGATTTTAGGTCATTTACTGTAACACAGCGGGTGGTAATTCATTTAATTAAAATCATCTTATTCAATATTGTCATAGCTTTATATCATCACACTACTGTAAGCGGTCCAAAGTATTGCATGTACAGTATGTCGTAAGCTGCAATTGATCTTGACAACTGTACGCCATTGTTACATAATGCACTTGATTGAGAGTTAATGCAGTAAAGGACGGAAGACTCACAGGAAACGCTGGGAGAAAAAAAGGCAAATACTTCAGCAATTTAGTCAATGTTGTTTTCGTGACTGAAAGCGCTACATTTTCTGTGAGCGTGAAGCATGAGAGGCATCTAATTCAAACGCGAAGCAGCGACTGACTCACATGCCCCAAACTTCCCAATGTTTTCATAGTAGCTCGTAACCGCATTTTTGTGGATTTAGGGCATTCGGGAATTTTTTTTTTTGGTGATATTTACTCTAATGCCACATTAGGGGCACTCATATATTATCTCCACGAGTGTATTTGGGGAGTACACACCAACAAAGCTTAGGAGTAAATCCTTTGGCATTGGCATGTGTGTTAGGTCAGCTGTTCTGCAGCCGGGACGGCCAATCAAATGCTTGTGTTTTTAAGTTGTTGTTAGAACCCTTTTGAGCCCCTCGCCTTTGATAAGCTGTTCCCACCGATGAGTCATCTTCCTATTACCTTGCAGCATTCTCAGACGAGAGCTCATGCAAGACTCTGATGTCATTCACACGTGTCCCTCTCTAACGAATTCGCTTTCATGACATGCTAATTCTCCTTTTAGCCCCACGTGTGCTTCTGTCATAACTCATTCGTATGCCATGACATCATCTGCATATTTGTATGATCGCTTATTTAATCATCTCAGTGGAATCACGTTCCTCTTTATTTTCAATTCACACATAAGTGAAGCCGAGCCTCACTGACTTGCCATGAAAACACAATTACATCTTGGCAGTGGAGTCATTGCTTGTTACTTATGAAGAGTTTGTGCTCGCCCTCTCTTGCTTTTTCTGTCTCTCTCAGGTCTGCCGAGCCTATGCTATGTTTTTGAAGGCGACGGAGTGTGTGAGGAGTTCGAAAAACATTCCAGCATCCAGGACTGTGGTTTTTTCACTCCCCAGGGGTTCACTGATCAGTGGGCGTCCACTGCATCAGGCTCGCATCAGGACCAGAGGTGCCCTGCCTCGAAGGTCACCGGGGAGCCCATGCTTGCTCAGGTACAGAAATCATTAGCTGTTATGAGCGATTTATCTGCCTCACTACTGAGCGTCTTCTTAAAGGGATAGTTCACCAAAAATTAAACGAAAATTCTGTTGTTAATTACTCACCCTCATGCCGTTCCAAACCTGTAAGACTGTTTTGCTTATCTTCAGAACACAAATTAAGATATTTCTGATGACATCCGAAAGCTTTCTGATTTCAGTGCGCATTCATGAGAGTACCACAACGCATATGTGTGCATTCCTGCATCGCGAACGAGTGTCAAAAAGCTTTTGGATTTCATCAAAAATATCTTAACTTATGTTTCGAAGATGAACGAAGGTCTTACGTGTTTGGAACGACACAAAGGTGAGTAATTACTAACAGAATGTTCATTTTTGGGTGAATTTTTCATTGTTTTGAATGAAATTTTACATTTTAAATATCCTTCTATCTATATCCTCATTAGATGTGCAAGTCGCAGTATTTTGACATAAATGAAGTAGTGGCTCATGACGCATGGACCCCCTGTACTGCCCATCAGAACGGCTACTATACTCAGGATCAGCCTGTCTGGCTAAAGGTACAAACACACTTGCTCAGTGAACAAACACTGAGTGTAAAAACGTTGAAGTTCACAGATTATTCAGTCTATACTGGGACATGTCAGACAGCCTTGTCTTTAAGTGATGTACATTTTGTGTTTTCAAATAAGCTTAAAGGGGTCCAATTATGCTCTTTTACAAAGTCTTTTTGTACTACAACATGCTTTCATGCTTGGAGGTTCGAAAAACGCATTATTTTTAACATAATTTACATTATTACAATACATCTCTTCCAGCCTGGCACATAAGGCTCGATTAGTTCCGGGTTTAATGAAGGCCCACCTTCCGAAAAACGAAATGTGTTGTGATTGGTTAGTTGTCCCACTGCATTGCGATTGGCGAACAGCTTAGACGGTGTTTCAGTACTGCCACGCCCCTTGTCAAAGAAGCAAGTTCTGTGTACAACTGTTAGCGCAAGCTAGATTAAAGTGATTCTTACATTTTAAATATGGAAAATTTTTCTTACAAAATATCCATGTTACAAAAATGTTTCGACCCCCTGTACTGCACACGTCTGCGGCGCGTTAGAGCTCTAAAGTGGTTACTCTAGTCAATGCTTCTGTTTATACCCGCCGCGCTGCAGCTTGTTGAAGCGCTTCTAAAGTTAGACTAATCCCCCACCTTGTCCCTACCCTCCCTCCAACAATTCAAATTTCTGTGGGCGGGATTTATTTTAATGATATTCTAATGAACCGCACTGTGACATCATTGTACTTTGTAGATCTTTTTTATGCCCAAAGATACACACCACACATTTGAATAGATATAGATTTTAAATATATTTTAAACTTTTAATATTTTGAAAATGTACAAGCATTTTTGATCAAATAAATGTATGTATTTTATCTAAAAATAAACAGCAATTAAATTCAGTAGTTTGGGCTTTGTTGTTAATTGTAACCTTTAATATTACAAATAGTTGCGATAGAGTTTATTTATCCTTAAGAAAATTGTTGAATTTGTCTAACTCTGTTTGGTCATTTTTTACTGATAAATTTTGTTTCAATTTTTTACTTCATCATAAAGGTAGAAAACTTGATAATGTTTTGGCACTTACTGTGTGAACACACACCAGATAAATAAATAAATACATACATACATAAAAAGATTAAATATGAATGGAAAGCAAATTTCATGTACTGGAAATGTTTGGCACTGCACTCAAATAAAATGTAACAAAAGCTTTTTTTTTGTGATATCAATTTAAAACACACATTTTTTAGATTTGTGGCTTGCAGTTTTAGCGTAAAACATTTTTTGGAGAATATGTATTTCATATGAAAGGGATTTTTCATGTTAATAAACTTAAGCTTCTAAAAACTATTTTTTTTTCACTTAAGCAAAAATTTGCTAGCTGTCTTCTGTAAACAGAGATCAAACTTAAATCTGTGCTTTAAAGCATTCAAGATGTATGGCAGTTTAAGCTGCAAATTACATTTTCAGGTATATACTTGAAAATTAGTAATAAATGGATCATAACTGTTCTGTAAATATAATTTAGTACCATAAAACCCCCTAAAAGTACAAAATAATACATTTTAAAATATAGTACATTAATTTCATTGACGTAAAAAAAAAAAAAATTGACCGCCTCTTGAAAAATAAGAGACGCCTTTAAAAAACATTAAAAAACCTACACACCCCAAACTTTTAAATGATAATGTATGTTTATATTTACTCTGTATTTATAGCACATATATGTGACCCTAGATCACAAAACCAGTCATAAGGTTACATTTTTTAAATTGAAAATTTGGAATCTGAGGGTGCAAAAAAATCTAAAAATTGAGAAATTCGCCTTTAATGTTGTCCAAATGAAGTTGTAAGCAATGCATATTACTAATCAAAAATTAATTTTTGATATATTTACAGTAGGAAATGTGCATAATATATTCATAAAACATGATCTTTACTTAATATCCTAATGATTTTTGCCATAAATGGAAAAAAAAAAAATAATAAAAAGATAATTTTGACCCATACAATGTATTTTTGGCTATTGCTACGAATATACCAGTGCTACTTGTTGTTTTGTGGTCCAGGGTTACATATTTCTATCTGCCATTTTTGCCCACTCACAAGGTTCATAATTTATGTTAGCTAAGAAGCCATATATTAATTACTTAATAATACAGATACATTGTGTTTGCAGGTAGGATTTGAGCGACCGGGTGTAGCAGCCTCTGTAATTATCTACCTTGTCTTTGATGGTAGTTGGCATGGAGAAAATTGCAGGAAAACAGTGACCGTTGAACTATTTGACACCACCGGAAAAAAACACATGCTTGGTAACACATAATATCCTTTAATTTGTTTGGGAAGCATTGTAAACGTTGTATTTTTAATGTGTTTTCGTTGTGTGTGCTTGTCCACAGGTTCGTATGAGCTGTCATGTCAGTATAACCCCCTAGTGGTGAATGTGACTCATAACCTGAGTGTGCCGTTCTACCAGACTTCAGCAGTGCAGCTGAACTTCTCCTCTTCTCAAGTGGCGGTGTTGGCGGTTGCATTGCGTACATCTTGTCACTTCAGCGCCTTTGCCCTGACCGGGTGCGCTGAGGGTGGGATCTCCCACACATGTACACACACATGTATTTACATATTTACATATGGTAGAAACACTAAAAGATTGGGATAAGTATGATTTGTAAAATGTTTTTGAAAAGAGCCTCTTCTGCTCACTAAAGGTACATGCAAAGACCAATTTACAGTAATGTCACAGTTATGTCACTTGCAGCTGCGTGTGCATTGTGATTGGTAAAATACATGGAATAAAAGAAAAAAAAATGTATTGTTGTGCCTTTGAATGTCAGAATTCAGAATGCAAATCATTTTTATGGAATACTGCCATCAAAGGCACTATTTAAAGCTAAACGCAGATGTTTAAATGGGCAGACTATGGATGAAACCTCTACTTTTAAAGCATAATTTTGATATAACCAATAGGTTTTCATAATATTGACATATGCAATTCATAGGGGACATATTGTATTACAGTTACAGCATGAAATACTGTTTAAACCTATACCATTTTACATAACATTTACAGATTTTATCTCACAATTCTGACTTTTTTTCTCGCAAATGCACGTTTATATCTCCTAGTTCGGACTTTGTAACTTAATTTAAGTTGACATATAAACTCAGATATACCTTTTTTTATTCGTTTATTCCATGGCTTCCATAGACTACTACTTGAAAACTGTCATTGTCTGCCACCAGACAAAAAAACAAAACAAAACAAAAAAAAACATCATCACCAAAATTGGTCTATTTTATCAAAAATACAGTAAAACACTACTATTGTAAATACTATTACAAATTTAAATGTTTTATTTGTTTTATTTATTTTATTTTATTTTATTTTATTTTATTTTATTTTATTTTATTCTTTTATTTTATTTTATTTTATTTTATTATTATTTTTTTTACTATTATTTTTATTTTTATTTTATTATTTTTTATTGATGATAAAGCTGAATTTTAATACCCCAGTCTTAAATTCTTGAGAAATTATCTTAATATTCTGATTTTGTGCTCAATAAACTCCCTGATTTCATTTTATTTTATTTTATTTCATTTCATTACTATTGTAAATATTATTACAAATTTAAATATTTTATTTTATATTATTTTATTTTATTGATAAAGCTGAATTTTCAGCAACTATTACTCTACTCTTCAATTCTTGACAAATCATCCTAATATTCTGATTTTGTGCTCAAGAAACTTCCTGGTTTTATTTTTTATTTTATTTTATTTTATTTTATTTTATTTTATTTTATTTTATTTTATTTTATTTTATTTTGTTTTGTTTTGTTTTGTTTTATTTTATTCATGGTAAAGCTGAATTTTCAGCAACTATTACTCCAGTCTTCAGTATCACATGATTCTTAAGAAATCATCCTAAAATTCTGATTTTGAAACTCCCTGATTATCAATATTGAAAACATTTGCTGCTGTTTTTTCTCTGATTGTTGTAAACAGAAAGTTCAAAAGAACAGCAATTATTTGAAAAATAAATATTTTACAACATTGTGATTGTCTTTACTCTCACTTTAATCAATTTAATGTGTTCTAGCAAACAAAAATATTAGTTCTTTCAAAAAAAAAAAAAAAAAAAAATTATGCATCCCAAACTTTTGAATGCTAGTGTATATGAAGACAAAAAAATCTTACACAGAGACAGATACAAATACAAACAATTTCACCATGTTTGACGGTGGATATGTTGTCTGTCAGTGTCTACAAATAATAATTAACTAAATATGTGTTTTTCTCACACAGATGTGTGCGTAGGCTGTGCAGTACTGAGTCATGCAGTCCTTTAAGCGTCGAACACGCTTCAGTCCGCTGTGCTCCAGTCATAGACTCGAAACACTGCTCAGTTTCTTGTCACCGTGGCTATACGCTCACTGTTCTCCATGGCCAGGGCCTTTCTTCTCATCAAGTGCGTGCAAGTATTGTTAACAGCCTGTCTCGCTCTCTCTCTCTCTCTCTCTCTTTCTGCAGTAACCGTTATAAGAAAGAAAAATCACATTCCTTAATATCCACTTTCTGCTAAACAGCAGTGAAATTAAATGAGAACAAATTACTTTTCCTGAAGATTGTTTTGCTGAAAACACATGTTCAAATGCACAAGAATGTTCTGATATTAATTGAATTAGTCATTTTCTAGTTGTTCAGGTAAACATGTTTACATGATCCAAAATTTTAATTAATACAGCCATATGCCAGCAGTCTGATTCAGATTTCTAAGAATATTGGCTCAGTCCTTAACAAGAGGCCAATTTATACAGTATGTGCGCATGTCCAAACAAAGATAATTTGGGGTGATATCAGATATACACAGTGTTTATTCAATAGTTTGACTTTTCACAACTGTTTTGGAGCAGGAAACATTTTGCAAGCGTAAAAAGGAAGGTAGTGGCCTACTTTTGTAAGTCTTGTGACCTACATTTTCCAAATCATCACGTTGCTGTTTGTTATTGTGAAAGAGTTGATTAAATTATTGTGGAGGATTGCTAAAATGCATTGTATGGGCAAGAGAGTGTATGGGCAAGACAAGAACAGGAACCCACATGTCTTAGTTTATTCAGATTTATCAGAATACCAGCATATTCCGGTAACTGTGGAGAACATAAACGCTTAAAATTATGTTCACATGTTCGTTGTCTCGAACTGTGCTCACAATTACCAAAGTCTGTAAATTCGAACATTTCTTGTCAAATTACCTCCAAAACTGTCATGTTTTATAATGAGCCTAATGAAACGATGACTTTATCAGTGGTTTCTCTTTGTCTTTTGTCCTTTTCTCAGACGGAAGCAGAGCTGATTTGTGTGCATGGAGTGTGGGACCGTGTAGTGAGCTGTCAGCCAGTGGACTGTGGCCCTCCTCCTCAGTCTCATGTCTACTTTGCCTCCTTCTCGTGTCCCTGGGGCACCACGTTCGGCAAGCAGTGCACCTTTTCCTGTAACGCCCCGGCGATCCTGCAAGGTGAGGACGGGAACTGGGCTACAGTGTGAGACCTGAGGGTTTTTGGCTTCCTTACGTTTAGTGCATGTGCCTGTTTCGGTGAGACTTTGGGCTTCCTTTCTAAAATAATAAGACTGTAAGTCAATAACAGTATATTTGTGGATGATATGAGCCCTTTTTGCATGTTTGCCCGTGTACTCTGGAAAAAATCCAACAAATAGTTGTGCTTTTTGGCATTCCTGGGGCCATTTGACTTGTAACAGCTAGTTATGCCAGCACTAACAAACATATAAATATTACTGCGAACACATAATATGTATTATCATAAAATAATTGACTAATTGTACTAAAATTTGATTTAATAATAATCTGAAACCATAAAACATTTTTGTTACTTGAAACAAAATAATATTGAACTGAAATAAATTAAAATATACAAAAAACACACCCTTAATCTTATTTTATTTTTAGCTTATGGGCAAGGCTAGTTATTATTTCTGTTTAGCTTAAGTACTAAAATAACTAAAACTAAAATGAAAATTAAATAAATAAATAAAAATATTAATAAAAAATGAATACTATCTTAAGAATACTAAAATAAAAAATAATACAAGTATTATTATTTTTAGTTTCAGTTGTTGTTTAAACATAACATATTGATTTTATTTTAAATTATTATATTACCATATATGTTACTTTATATCCGTGTTTCTGACTGTCCATGATATAATCTTTCAAAAAGATAAATCCGCACAGATATTTTATTATATTATATTATATTATATTATACATACAATTGAAAATGAAAAAAAAAACCCAAAATATTAATAAAACAAAATATCTTAAGAATACTAAAATAACAGATAATAATGAATTTATTATTATTATTAGTTGTTGTTGTTTAAACATAAAATTGATTTGATTTTAAATTATGTTACCTTATGTTACTTTATATCATTGTTTTTGACTGTCCATGATATAATCTTTCAGAATGATAAAAACATCATTGTTATATTATATTATATTATATTATATTATATTATTTATAGTAAAAAATCATAAAAAATACATATTTAGAAAATCTAATAAAAATGACAAAAACACACTTTAACACAATTTTAGTTAAAACTTTAACTAATTAAAATGATAAATAATGAAATCAAAAATATTATCTCAAGAGTACTAAAATAACTGATAATAACGAAACTGTTATTTTTATTATTAGTTGTTCTTGTTGTTGTTGTTTAAATATAAACTAATAATTTGATTTTAAATTATATTAATAGATTTTATCGTATGTGTCACCTTATATCATTATATTATGGACAGCCAGAATCAAACTTGCAAAAAGATAAAAACTGCACAGATATCATTATATTATATTATATTATATTATATTTTTTGTGTTTTTTTTTTTTGTTTGTATTCTTCATGATTATTGTCTAATTTATGCTGTCATTATTTTCATCTTTTTTTGGTATATGGTGATATTGATTCGTTTGCTGTCACTGCTGTTTTTTTTAGTACTAAGCTAAATATTTAGATTTTTGTATGTGTGTGTGCTTATATATGCATACAGTATATAGTCATTTGTATGTCAGTGTTGTTCTTGCACTCATTCAGGAACTGTGCATCGGTCTGGCCGTAGTCCCAGCTCTCTTTCCTGGCTGTGTAAATAGGAAAGTAATCCCGAGCTGCAGGAGAACAGCACACAGGTGGAGATAGGAAACATGCAAGCAGGCGAGAACAAGAGTGCGTTTCATCCCATACTACTGAAGCCCCCAGAGAGCCCCTCATTTCAGACAGCATAGAGCAGGCTGGCTCATGGCCCTCTTGCCTCTGGGTAGCAGGAGCCCTACTAAAGCAAGGTGGCTCAGGGGTCGAGGGGCCACTCCTCATACTCGCACTATTTGTTTTTAATGCAGGCTTTTGATGGATCGGTCCAAATTTTTTCTTTGGCAGGGAGCGGAGCAGTCTGTGGTCAGTGGCTTCCCTGAAGGTCCAGGACATTGCATCACTGAGTAGCTATGCTTATTGGTCTTGATGGCAAGGTTCTTGCTCTGTAGTGTGTTAAAGTGATGGGCTATAGTGCTCCTTTGGGAGTTTTTAAAATCTATTTATGACTTGACATTAATTGAAACACACAAAAGTAATGCAGTGATTTATACACCTAGTGAGAGCCTTTTTTTAATCTGGAACTTTTCATGCATGTTGGAAAAACAGTTTGCAGCCATTTTTGGTATAGCTAAATTTAAGCACAGCTACAAAGTAGACAGACACCTTAAAACTTAGCAAAGGAATCATTATATTTTATTGACTAATAAAATTGCTTTAGAACTTCAACTAAATCTGATTAGATGTGTAACTAAAATAGTACAATGAGAGAGTCCTATATCACATGGGCCCTAGGCGCTACTAGACCATGTGCACAAAAGGCATTTTTGATTTAAAAGTGAGATTTTATTAAAAACCAGTGTGGTACTTCTCTTTTTAGTTAATAGAAACATAAAGCGTTTTAAATAAATGACTTTTAATATTACTGGAAAGCATTTATGCCTACGCAAAGGTAAAGTATTCCAAGTATTCCAAACTCAATAAAAGTCAATGTTGTGAACTTTTTAGTTGTCATATTTATTAAGTTATGAATTTCAAATTTTAAAATGCTTTTCATGCATAAAATGACTTGAATACACCTCTTCTTTGAAGAACATGTTTTTAATCTCTGTAAATTGATTTAAAATTGATTTTGGGGGACATAAAGATAAAAATAATGTCAGGGTAGAATATCAGGTTCTGTTATGATAATGAAGTAATGAAAATTGAAAACAAAATTAGTTTGGCATAATATAAAAATATTTTAAGACTCGTATGGCTTAATATAACATAAATGATGTCTCTTACTAAAATACGTAGTAGAAAACCCATGAAAGATTTACATTATTTTAAAAAATCCACATCGTTTTATACATATTTTGAACTAGTTAATCTGTAAACCTGTAGTTAAGTTAATCTGTAAACTGTAGTGTGAAGGCACGCAACTAGCCGTCGCTTTGTCTCACACACACGCGAAGAAAGATAGAGAGCGAAAGATACTTGCATACCATGCTGAATTGATGCAGAATTGACGTGCTACAAGTAAATGTTATTCTTTGTTGTATTTTCCTGTCAAAATAACAGAGCTCCTGTTGTTGTGCAACTATTGTGCAAACGGCAATCTCATTGGTTGGTGCTCACCTATTATCGTCCCTGTTTTGATTTCAGCAAATCAGTTCGAGCGAATACAGACAATGTGATTAATATTCATGAACCCAGCAGCACATTTATTCTTAGAGGGTTTTATATTGTTATTAGTAGTAGAATTCGTAGTAGGTTTGTTATCTAAACTATCATAATGTCATATTATAATGCTTGACTGACTGATGCCAAGTGTACTTTCAGATATTTAAAAAACTGTACCATTAAGCTTAATAAATGTATAGTAGTCAGCATTTAAAATGGACCAAACCTTTCATCAAAGTTGTCCTAAAACCAAAACAATACCCATTCTTGTCTTAGGACAACTTGATCCACTTTAAATGTTGACTACGATATAATAGTATATCAGATATTTAATATTAGTCTGATGAGTAAACTAAAAATTATTTTCATTTGAATTTCATTCATTTAACATATTTAATATTGGGGGCATCCAAGTTATTTGACATATTTGAACATTTTTTAACACATATTTAACACAATAGTTACTTTCCCTGGTAATTAATTACTTTTATAATGATGCAACACAGTTACTAACACAGTTACTATTTGTGAGAAGTAACTAGTAACTATAACTAATTACGTTTTTAAAGTAACATGCCCAACACTGATCGTCACTGCTTTCTTAGCCATAAGAAGAGGAGAAAACAATGGGAAGATGCTTTTGGACAAATAAAACTTCCTAAAGTCCTGCTTCTTTGTTCTCTCCACTTCAGCCCTGATGCCTTTAAGACTTTAAGTAGACCACAGCTATGGAAAGAGCTTGTAAACGGCAGAGACGAGAAACGCTAGATGCCATCCTGGCAGGATGTAAACGTGCTGACGCTTGTCATGATGTCACAGCCACTGAAGGAGTTACTCAGCGCAGATTTCACTCGACATCTGTGGGCATTTAGACTCCTTGTGGAGAAAAATTGATGGTACGGCATTTGGTTTAAGTCTACGCTTAAACCTGTAAGCTGTTTCAGTAGCTGTGGTCATCGTATCAGTATTTTATTTTCTGAGTTGTGTTACGGTAAAAATAGTAACAGGTGCAACCATTTCACATCATCGGAATAATGATGCCCCCCATACTCTTTACTGCGTATTATTTAAATTTAAGTTAAAGGTGCAACCCAAAAAAAATCATGTAGAATGCAAACCACAAAGTTTTCTCTTTGGGATGTGTTTTTCAGGTGAAAGTGACACATTGGTTTGTCTTGAGGATGGACTGTGGTCATACCCAGAAGCTTACTGCAAGATCGAGTGTCCGGATCCACCTTCCGTACCCAATGCCACGCTTCTAGTTCCTCAGTGTCATGGAGGCGGGCATGACGTGGGCACTGTGTGCCGCTACAAATGCAACCCGGGATATTACATCACTGGCACGCTCAACAAAAAGCCAAGAAAGTGAGTTACAGTCCGTATGGTTTGAACTGATTTGTAGGCATGGGTTACTGTGTTGACAAATTTTGAAGGAAAAATATCTGTTTCCAGCGTCTAGGTTGCTCACATGGTTCTAATAAGATCAAAATCTCGCTCCATGTGTTTCCAAATATCTTTCAGCAATGGAGTCCGCAGTGTACTTTGATGAATGGTTTGATGGCGTGTTGTTTTGGTATTTCATCCAATCAAGCTATAGCATATAGCATATTTTAGCACATCTGAGGGGACTAGCGTTTGCACCTGCCTTGTCTTTATGAGTTATTAAAATGGCTGGTAAAATACCTCAGTGTCTTTTAACTGCTTTTAATTGGGCATTAATACCAGAAGCGATAGCCAGCGTGTCTCATAAAGCCATTTAAATGATCCTGTTTATTAAAACCATTGGCATGTTTGTTCTAAAAGGCATTTCATTATGGAGGTTCAGCAAATGGTTTATGACGGTCTAAAGAGAGGTGTTATGCTATTATCAAGGTAGTTTTAGCCTGTGCTTCCGTATGATCTTTCTCAATGAACACTACACTCCAATTTATTTCCTCAGGATTTATTGGCTATTTAGTCGTACCAGATGGTTTGTCACATGGCTTAGATGTGAAGAAATCCCCTGTGGCTGGAGGAGAATGTCATTCAAGAAACGTAGTAACTGCTGCATTCATGTTGTGCAAAAATTCAGACTGAAAGCAGATTGAGAGCCAACAGTTTAAATTTCAGTGTGTTTAAAGGAATAGTTCACCCAAAAATGATTTACTCACCCTTAAGCCTAGGTGAATATGACTTTTCTTTCAGATAAATACAATTGGAGTTATATAAAAAAAAAAAACTGTGGCTCTTCCATGCTTTATAATGGCAGTGAATGGCTGTTTTTAAAGTCCAATAAAGTGTATCCATCCATCATAAAAAGTACTCCACAATGCTCCAGGGGGTTAATAAAGGCCTTCTGAAGTGAATTGATGTGTTTGTGTAAGAAAAATGACCATACATCAGTTGAAAGCTTATTTATTTAGATTCAGATTTATAAATCAAAATTTTAAAAAGCTGACCCTTATGACTGGTTTTATGATCCAGGGTCACAGTTAAAATATATATTATAAATTGCAATACTTGTGATAGGATAGGGTTAGTTTGGCTGTTTTTACTGTATTTTTATCAAGTAACTGCAGCTTTGGTGAGCACAAGAGACTTCTTTCTGTTTTGAAAACATGAAAAAGTGTAGTAGCATAGACCTTAAGATAGCGAGTCAGCTTACTAGATTTTAAAACTCAGCCAAAGTAATGACTTTGTACAGGCATTATACTGTCTGTGCATGTATTTGTGTGAAACTGTTTTACTGCTCCTTCATGTGAATGACTTGTTTTTCTCAGGAAGTTTCTGAGGTTGGAGTGTTTGGAGGGTGGGATGTGGCAAGAGGGCAGCTGTTCACCTGTCACATGCCCTCCTCTCCCGCTGATGTTTGAGGGCATGTACACCTGCACCAACAATTTGGACTTTGATAGTATCTGCACCCTACAGTGTCCTGATCCAACAGAAAGGGTACTGTAGCACTTCGTAGACCAACTCTATCTGTGCCTGAACTCTGCAGTCATTAAACACTTACATACGTTTGTCGCTGCAGTCCAGCATTCGATGCACCAAAGATGGCAAGTGGACTGATGACTTTACTATGTGTAAGATAGAGGGACCGTGCCAACCTCCTCTTGACCTCAACCTGGTGGAATACAGCTGTGAGGAAGGCTTTGACGTGGGTGAGGATTATTGTCTCAATCATTGTCAAAATATAATATTAAAGGGATAGTTCAGCCAAAAATGAAAATTCTGTCATTAATTATTTACCTTCGTGTCGCTCCAAACCCGTTAGACCTCCATTTATCTTCAAAACACAAATTAAGATATTTTTGATGAAATCCGAGAGCTTTCAGACCCTTTATAGACAGCAGTGCATCATCAAAAATATCTGAATTTGTGTTCTGAAGATGAACAAAGTCCTCACAGGTTTGGAACCTAATGAGGATAAGTAATTAATGACAGAATTTTCATTTTTGGGTGTACTGTTCCTTTAATGTGGATCTTTTTTTTTTTTTGCATTGCATTGCATCATTTGACTGTATATTTAGGTCGCTGCATTTATCATTCCTAATAAGAGGTCTAGACATACCTGGGCCGCAAGACCACAGTGAGTTGCATGCAGTAGGATACTCTGAGTGCCAGCCTGCCAAGCTGTTCAACTATGGATGACTAGTCCGGAGCTTGGCTATTCATGTGCTCACATGAATAAATTCAACAGATGCAAATGATGGTTAAAGCAAAGCTTGCTTTGTGCAATGGCAGGTGCAGTCTGTTACCCAACATGCATTGTGGCCTTGAGTGACCCTGTGGTTTTAGCCAATGGCTCCAGCGCTGATACAGTAGAGCACTGGATGCTTCCCAGCAAGGTTCAGGTGAGGTGGTTTGCCACAAATTGTTATTTGATAGAATTGGCTGTTCTAGTGCTTTAACCAAACTCCAAGTTTAAGAATTTATGCACTTTCTGTTTTCACAGTTTATACTATTAGCAATGCTTTGGGTAGAATTAACTAACAAACAAGAGTTTTTACAGCTTTTATTAATTAAAAAGTATTAATTTACTGCAAAGGAATCATTCAAATTTGCTGTGATGAAGAAACAAACTTACATACATAGTTTTTTGGTTGAACTATGGCTTTAATGTTAGTTTCTACATACTAATATGATTTTAACATTTTAAGTTGTATACAATATGAATGGGCATGAATTACCAAGTAGTATATTTATAAATTTAAATGATTATAAATATGATTTATAACACTAACTTAGATTAACTAGTATATTAAATAGTCTTTATTTTAATGTTGTAAGAAGCTAAGATAGATTGTTTGACTTCAAATGCTTACTTTTCTGATCTATGTTTGGGGAACCTTATTTGGCTGTAGGCAGAGGAGCTTCCAGGCTGAATACTTTGGACACAAAATTGGAATCACATTATTGGCGCATAAGTGTGATAAGTTGGATTGAATTACCTTGATTCTCGCTCCAAAATCAGGTTCAACTCACCATTGAAATCTCCCTGTGAAAGTGTTGAGTCTGTCTCTCACTGTCATATCAGCTCATGAGAGTAATGATTACAGTGTGTTGTTTTTATAAGAGACACTTAAAATGCCACACGTCAAGCATGACGCCTCTGAAGGTGTCGGACTCCCATTGTTTATTATGATACATCAGCATGCCTAAGAACAGCCTGCTTTCCAGGAATGTTGTCCAAAGTATTGCAGATTGGGTAAGAATGATGGAGGAAAAGGTCACAGTAGGAGGGAGATGAATAAGAGATAAGTACGTTTCTTTCCAGATATTCTGCGTTAGAAACAGGTCAGCTTTCCAATTCGTAGAAAACGTCAAATCAGTGAAATATTTGTTTGAATTGAAAGGACAGGAGGAAAAGGCTAACCCTCATTATATGTCATAGTTATCGGATTTTAATGTGCAATATTATTTTTAGGCACCACGTCTCATTGTTGTCTTTTAAAATTAAGTTTGATATGATTAGATTTCTAGAAAAGTCTAAATAAAATAGAAAGAAAAAAAATAAACCTCATTTTCAAATTTCCTCTTGAGGATTTGTTACAAGAATATAAGTAATTGACTCTTTTTTCCCCTTCCCTCTTTATTTCTCTTCCTTTGAAAGAGTATTGTCTGTACTGGCATGTTGAAGTGGCATCCAAGTCCATCACAGATCCACTGCATTCAGTCCTGTGAGGTAAGTGCCAATTATATGATGTGATGTCTTCTGTTTTCTGGTGCGATTTTGTGCAAGATAGAAATCATTCTAGATTCTTTCTAAATTCTAGATGATTCTGTCACCCTCATGTTGTCACAAGATTTTCTTTTTTTCAGTATTTATTCAGTATTTTCCAGTTTTAACGTATATTCATGCAGCTCTTTTCCATAGACCAACACATTATGTTGACCAAAAATTAGAAAAAAAAAAAAAAATTAAAACAGATACACAATACAAGCACCCTAAAAGTAGTCCAAAAGAATTGATCATTATATCATATTTCTGAAGTTACACAATAAACATTTTAACCAATAAAAGTCAAATAATGTTAAAATTAACAGTTCATTTTTTGTTGCAAAAATAATGGGGAACTGTTTGTTATATTTCTGTCAGTGATCTCAGGGAATATGAAGGGTGAAAAGGTGTATATATGTGTATATATATGTGATATATATAAGGGATCAAGTTATTATTGATTTAACAATGTCAAAATCTCACGATGCGATAATATTGCGATATTATTTGCGATAATATTGTGACGTTATTTATTTCAATAATAAAAAAAGACAAATGAAGAATTAGAAAAAATAGAACATTTTATATATTTTAAAGTTAAATTCTTCTATCAAATGCACTTTGAGAGTTCAAAATTAAGAGATACTTTTTTCTTAATTTCTACACTTGAAAGACATATGATGAATTTTGACTGCAGTAACATTACCCATTTAAACCGCTAGTTGTCAGCAATTCATACTGTGCTTTTTAAGCTTTTATTTTGACCGAAACGCAGTAGTGCTTTTTATTTAAAGGAAAACTCCAGCTTCAGTTAAAACAGGGCTTACAAAAAACGCATCTCCACAAATCTAGTAAAATGCTGTAATCATCTGTCATAAAAATAAAGCATAACTGGCGTTTGTTGCATTCCCAAATGCACACCAAACTCACAGCACATGCAATAAACAAGTTCACTACATTCATTCACTGTGAACGGAGACGTTCTGAGGTGGGGAAAACACTGGAACCACGAGCTGATCGCCTCAACGATGTACCACTGATAAAAAAAAATAACAGCAGCATATGGGTTTGGAACAATATCAAGGTGCATAAAAAGATGAAAGAAATGTATTATAGTACTGATTTGTAGTGTACGCCAGCAGAATTTTGGTGCACACTGGAAGATCTCACGTCTGCCTCCTGTCAGATCAAGCAAAAACAAGAGCGCTCTGACAGATAACCACCAGCAGAGCATTAAGGTGGTCCAGGAGGATCAGGGAGCACCATAATCAGTGATAAATGATAACGGTGTTGATTTTTTTAGTTTCCAATTATTGAGCTTCATGCGTAGATGGGGAAACCTGTTTTGCTCTTCACTATCTCTGTAGTCATAACTACATGTTCTTCCATTAACTGGGTCGTTTGACCAAACTGGAACTCGCAAATCAAATCCGTGAACATTTTTTAAAAGCATGTATAAATAAAGCCTAATAGGTCGTGGTAGTAGCACATAATATGTCTCAAGAGTGACTTTGTCTGAAGCCATTTCAGATCTGGATGAACCCAATCCGAAGGGTCGAGAAATACAGTCATTTAGTTTTCTATTTTTTTTGTCTGTGTAGGGTTTGCACGTTCCCAGGTTTACATTTACGTCAGTAATGAGGCATTTTGTTGTCAGAGATTTCCGACACCATGCACTCTCATATGGAGACATCTTTAACATTTCCCGCTGCCAAGAGAAACATTTAGCGCGATGGTTGATGGACTGCATGCCACATCTTCCCACAGCATGCTGACAGATTGATTCTCACCGGTTCTCCTTTTATCACAAAAATAAAAGTGAATGAAAATATCATTGCCACTGTAAAATGTGGTATATACATGATCATAAAACATATTATTCCGGTTTTTGTTCCTCCGGAGTCCTTCCCGCAATTCACAGAATCCTGCTTAAATTCACCCCGAGCACTAACTCATCAGACGTTGTCGACAATTGTAGTGCTGAGGTGCCAAAACAAATGAATGATCTTATTGGTGTGTGTGCAGGTCAGTTAGACGGAGGGAATTTAAAGGATGTTATGTAACTGATGGATGCGTTAAACCAGTTGTAAAATAATCACAAATGATATGTGACGAAAGTAACATACCAGGCTTCGCTAAAAGTCAACAGAAGTAACGCAGCAGAGTCGTGTGAAGTCTGGAATCGGAAATAGTGTTGAAATTACCAGTCGAGTGTTTTGGAAAGTAATGGATGACTGTTTATCGGAATTTTAGCTCTATCAGGAAACGTATCTTGAAAGCGAAAGGGTGGAGCGCTGTTTTGCACAGTGTGCCATTCATATGTGTGAGACAAATAAATTAAGCTTTTTTTTTTTAATACAACTATATGTCTAGTTTTATCATCAGTTGCACATCCAAGTTTTTTTTTATTCTCCATGGATAGATTTTATCATTTTTAATATTGTTTCAGAGTAAAGCAGACAGGTTTTATGAACTATTCATTCTACTTTGGAACACACTAGTCCTGTAGAGAGATGTTTTATGATAGTCAAATACCCTTCATATCTGCCAGACCCTCTCATCTCCTCTTGCCCTCATTTGTTACCAAGCAAAACAGTTGCTTTTATATTGGAGACTCGGCATAAATTATACCACAGCACATGTTCCAGTTGCTCTGCAGCACATCCAGAAGGTCTTTTCCCGTTATAGGCTGATGATAAGTGAAGAGGTCAGCTCAGGTTATGCTTTAGTTTATGTGTCATTATTAATATTTTATTTTTAACCACCAAGGCCTGTCATAAGTAGACTTAAAGTCTGCTTTTGTAACCCATGGTTCTGGAGGAGATTCTTTTTTTTTTTTTTTTCCAGATGAGTAAGAATGCTAATGGAAAGCTTTATTCAGGTATAGTAGTTCTCCATGTATTGGTCAGCCTGTTAAAAGTCTTGACCCTCACTGATTAGGATTTTCTTTATTATCTTCTGAGTTTTGGACTGTTGCTTTTGTTTCTTTTCTCCTCAAGTGCGATTTATTTGACTGCTTCGAACCAGATTTTCCCCCTTTTTGTGTAGCTCCTTTTGAGAAAACCTTACAGATGATGCCGTAGGTTTACGAAGAACCACTGTTCGCATTCCTTGCTGCAAATATGGTTAGAAGAATGGTCATCTGATTCCTCTCAGGGCATGCACTGGGTTTCTTCATCTTAACATTATGAAAAGAGTTGACAAGACACAAACACAAAAATCTGGAAACACTTCATTCGGCCTTTCGCTGTTTTGATTCGTTACCTAAAATTTGTTTTTCAGCATGTTCAGCTAGCATTTTACAGACAAAAAGGAAAGGTTTACATTAGAAATGAAATGGAGGGGAAGATAATTAGTAGTCTTTTTTTCTCTGGAGAGAGCCAATCGAGGGGCACATACTTCAGTGAAGTGAGGTGCCAGCACTAACATGGGGCCTCAAAACAATGTTGTCCAAGAAAATATGTTGTTACCATAGAGTTTATGTTTATTCTATCTTTCGCTTAGCATTAGATGTGGTCAGTCAGGCAACCTGTGGAGTGTGTCCTCCCTCGCTCCAGTCGGTTGTTTAGGGATTTCATTTCTTGATATTATGTTCTGTAATGGACATCTTCACTCTTTGCTTCAGATAAGATTTCAGTTTGTTGTTCTCCGGTATCTCAGATTGCGAACATTCATCGCAGAAACTGTTGCTACGGGTTAATTGTGTTTTTTAAAAATACATCTTTTTTAAGTGACTCATAGAGCGTTTTCAATAAATTCATGTAATCTAAATCAAGCTTTGGATACTCCCCAAAAGCATAGCAGGGTTGCCTACTAAAACCCCTCTTTGAGAGGAGGCCAGGAAAATGAATTTTAGGATGGATACCTCAAAGTGGACAGCCTGAACTGACACTAAGCAGAAGTCGATCTGAAGAGGCATTTTGATTTTATTATCGGATTACAGTAGGTCATGGTGCTACTTATGACAAAAAAAAATAAAATAAAAAAATAATAAATAAATAAAAAATCTATTTAATTACTAGTTCAGTCAGTTAAAGTTACATGAATTGTAACGGTTCTACATATGGAAGGCTATAGGTTGCCTGTTACACTCTGTCTACACTGGACT
The DNA here is from genome assembly GCA_012976165.1 of Labeo catla. Lineage (NCBI taxonomy): Eukaryota > Metazoa > Chordata > Actinopteri > Cypriniformes > Cyprinidae > Labeo > Labeo catla. The sequence continues at coordinate 192,049 of VONZ01000717.1, read as the reverse complement.
CAAGTGGTGCGACGCTACGTGACAAAAGACAGCCCACCTAATTTTTCCTTTAAAGCCCCCATGAAATCAAGAATAAAGTTTTATGGCTTTTAGTATGAATATGCTAGCCTTCAGGGTATCTATAAGGTAGTGTGTTTCAAAACAATGACAAATTTGCATTTACAACATTTAATATTTACAGTCTCTAACTTTCACCAATGTGGATCAACGATTTTGATGACATTACTCTGCCTTTCAGCTTGTCATCAAACATTGTCCAATCAAATGCTCTCTAGAATATGAAGTGACCCGCCCACTCCACTATAAGCTGAAGCTGTGGCTGAACTCAGTCACTTATTAACCACACATTAGTATTTTCTGTTCAGTGAATGGGGGATATCTAGGGGATCGGGAACGTATCAGACCCATTTGAATTCTACATGGAATGGTAGGGTACAATGGGGCTAAAACTGACCCAGGGTAAAAGGCGCCTTTGATTTTATTTTCCTCCAAACAGCTAGCAGAAAAATGTGGCGTAGCACTTTCCAAAACATCAGCTTTTCAAGATACACGTGCAAATTTGGTTGATCCTTGACGCGATCACGGGGAGCAGCGCAAAGTCGATTCTGTGCTTACTTGATCTAATATTTGATGTTTTTAAAACGTTGTAGATTTAAGTAGCAAATGAGAATTGCTAAAATGATTTAATATATCTTGAGACAAAGGTCCTCTTAATGACTTTCAGTTTTTTTAAGATAATTAAAACAGCAGTTTTTAAATAACGGAAGAATATGTGAAAATATTGTATTTGGGGTAAAAAGCGCCCCTGCTGTTGGGGCTAAAAGGCAAAATAATTATCATGATAATTAATAGAAAGCTGATATTTCCATTTGTTGACATGACATTGTTAGATTCAGATGGTAAATATCATATATTATGTTGGGTGTCCATTTAGAGATAATCACCATGTTTAGAATGAAAACATCATATTTAAAACGTGCTGTTGATCATATAATATAATAAAATATCAGTTGTTGTAACTACTGTAAATCTGTATTAAATTATATGGGATCTCCTTCAATGCTTTCAGAATCTTTACATTTTAAAATGATTTTGTTTCTGTATTTTAAAATATATGTTTTATATTAACCTATTTTAATGACAGTATATTTATTGGACTTTTTTTTTTTTATTTATCAAATAAGCAGAAAAAAGTACAAACTTTGCTAAAGTCATTGTTTTGAACAAGTATTAACTTAGACATTATTAAATATATATATATTTTAGCTAAAAAATTTGTATCAATGCTGTGTGCCTTTTACCCCATGCTGGTGAGCCTGTGTGGGGTAAAAGGCCCCCGTTGCCACCTCATACATTTATAAGATTTTTTAAACAAAATAACTTGTTTGATTTATTTTCACACAAAATCTGTTGCTCCATAAATGCTCAATACAAACGTATATATATTTCTGCAATCATACACTTTGGGCGCAGTGAAAAGAACCTTTTTTTTTTAATAGGGTGTGCCTTTAGCCCCGTTGTACCCTATATTTTATAGCGATATGAATGAGATTGTGGTTTTCATGCGCTGTCAAAGCGGCTTTGCTGAGCTCAACGGCTATAGCCCAAGCTGTAATATAAACAAAACTCTGTTGGCTATTTTAAAAAAGGGGGTGGGACTGCTGGATGTCCCGCCCTGTGTTCCTGTTTCTGTTGAAATTACTTAGAATAATGCTGTGAGTTTCAAAGCACTTCAGTGGATCTTTAAGGTCACGTGTCCACAAAAGCATTTCAGAGGCTAAAGTTTTTTTCAAAAATTGTTTTCAATGGAAGCGCCACATTTTTTTTTTTAATGCGGAGTGTTTTTCACATTTATTTTCTCTGGGCACCGTGAGTTGAAGAATGTACAACTTTGCGTAAAACTTTTTAGTCAGCCGTCCAATCACAGTGGAGGAGGAGCGGGACAAATTCTACACCAACCATTCACCACATCCTGCATGTGCAACAGCAACAGATTATTTCTGCTGTAACTATGATTCAATAGATTCATTTGACTTTATTTTATTGTTTTACATTTTATATGTCAATGTTATTACTGACAAATGAAAAAGTGATAGCTATTGAAATCATATACTATTTTGTAAACCTTAATCTTTCAAACGCTGGCGTCTTTGAATCAAAGCATTGATGAAAACACCTAACACATTTCACTGCAGCTCCTTCTGATTAAAATAATCTTCTGAGCCAAAACAGACAAAATTTGGAAGCAAATAAGCATGAGATTTAAATGTTTAAATATGTTGGCAGATTGGATTTCCATTATATTGTCTATTGTTTTGGTCACCATTGTTTGAGTGTCTGTCAAGGTGGTGGTCAAGATTTGGACTTTTTTTTTTTTCTGACTATTGTTTTTTTCTCAAGCCAGATAGTATACGTGAGGTCAGGGTCAGATGATTTTGTGTAGCGCTTCAGATGGTTGACTACAGCGTTGTTTAACATTCACTGGCAGTGTTCCTGTGCTGGCCGGAGCGGATGCATTCCACACATCCTTCCCATTTACTGTTACACGACTCTTTAGTTTAGGCATTAGGTCATTTTTCTTTTTCCAGCCTTTTTTAAAACAACATTAATAATGCATGTGTTTTAGATTCAGATATTTAACTTGCAATATATAACACGTTAATTTAAACACTAAATGGTAAAATTGGTTTAAAATTGTTATTGCCAATAAATTCGCAGTGCGCTTAAGGTAATAAAACGGACGGAGAGTGAGCATAAAGAAATAAACGATATATACACCAGCTTGAAACTGAAGAATGAAAAATGATATTGCTTATGACTTGGAGAATGAGACCACGGCAGGAAAAACATTTTGGATTGGGTGTAGTTTTAGCAGGGATAAATTCTACAGAGATCTCCTCGCCAGCTGCTCTTGCACAGGGATGTGGAATCAGGTAGAAGCTGGACTCTTTGAAAGGACTCCACATGCACAAGAGAGCCAAAAGTATCTTTGGCAGACCGCTCTAGTTTTCCTGTTTTTGGCATCCGATCCTGTAGGTTAGGTAGAATCCTTTAGGAAGGCATTATGACACATTTAAAGTGTTTATGCATATTAAATTTGATAATTGTTGTCCACTCTGAAAGGTTGGATTTTGCTCCCTCGGGCATTGCAAAACAGGGAACCATGCTCTCACACAGGTGAAGTAATGACACCGAAGGAAGCACAAGGAAGTTTTGTCTGGAATAAAACATTCCGTTTTATTTTATTTGAAAGGAATAAATGAGAAATACCACCTACCATAAGGTATAACAGAATTCCTTTTTGGCATGATTCACGCATTTCTTTCCTCTGAGATTCAAAGAACATCCGTACAGACTCATGTTCAGAGAAAACTGTTAATTGTACATAATAAAATGAACTCATGCTTGCATCTTTAAAGGACTTTAAGGACAGTTTTGCTAGTTCAGTGAGTTCAGGTTGTTTGGATGTGTTTGGATCTATTTTAATGTTATGACTGACAACTAAAAATTAGGGCTGTCAGTTAAACGCGTTAATTAGTTATGAAAAAATACAATATTTTAACGCAGTTCATGCACTGGCCCAACCTCCAGAACTGTACATCATCTTACTTTTCATATAGTTGACTGCTGACAAAAATGATGCAGGGCAACAACTCCATCAATGCAGTTATGCACTAAAATTCAAGATACTGGTGCAAAAAATGTCCCTGTATCAGTTTTTGTCTCATGTCATATACGCTATCACACGAGCAGGGAGAGTGCTGATTTTGTCTCGAACATCATGAGTTTAAATGTGATTTTATTTAACAGTTCAGTAAATAAGAAGTTGATACTGTTATATTTTAAACACAATATTATGTGTTTTTGCTCAATTTTGCAGAGAACATATTACCTTTGCAGCCATAGCAGAATTGCTGTGTGATTGTGCGTCTCTGAGCAACACAGTGTTGTTTAGTTTCTGAATGAATCCGCATTTTGAACGAATCGTATGAACCAATGATTCAAAGGACCGTTCATAAAAAGAGAGCCGTTTACTGAATTCCTGAATGAATCAGCCATTTGAACGAATCGGATGAAGACATTTACCGCCACCTGCTGGCAGATTTAGTTTATGCAGAGTATCATTTCATAAAAAATAAATAATAATAATACAAATAAAAACATTAAAGGGATAGTTCACCCCCAAAAATGTAATTCTGTCATTTACTCACCCTCATGTCATTTTAAACCTTTCTTTGTGGAACATAATAAAGGTATTTTGAAGACTGTTGGTAACAAAGCTATTTTTGTTACCAATGATTTTCATTGTATGAACAAAAAAATACTGAGATGTTTCTTTTTTTATGTTCCATAGTTTATGCCTAAATGTTTATGTGTGATACAATTTTACGCTGAATCAAATAAAATATTTCTTCCTAAAGCTACAATTTGTGATGTCTGCTTGACACTTTCCAACAAAAATAGCTTTAAGTTTTTGTGAGTATTTTTACGATGTATTTTGCGATTAATTAATCAACACATCATGTAATTAATTAGATAAAAAATGTAACTGACAGCCCTACTATATTTTAGCATATTGAATATTTTCTGATATTAACTTTGTATTCTATTTTGAAAAAACTAAAAAAAAAACTAAAATCAGTAGTTTAAAGTGAACAATTGACTGTGCAATTACAACAATTCACTACAAGTGAATTTACGTATCACAACATTTTAATGTATGAATAAATGAATATTTATTTGATCACTTTTAACAGTGCTATTAGATTATGGTAATACTTTACACTAAGGTCCCATTAGTTAACATTAGTAACAATTAAGTAACGGTGAGAAATACATTTGTTACAGATTGTATTAATCTTTGTTAAGGTTAGTTAAAAAATTGCATAAAAATGCAATTGTTCATTGTTAATTCATATTTTAGCAGAGGTCTGTTGAATAATATTAATAGACACAACTTTTGATTTCGAAATAGACTTACTTAAGAACGAACATTTACTAAGATTAATTAATACTTTATGACTTTATGATTTTTTTTTGTTCATGTTAACTAATGTAACAAATAGAACCTTATTGTAAATAGGGGAAACCGCTATTTTCTGCCGCTCCAAAAGCGCCTGAATTTGCATTTTCAGTGTTTCAGTGCATATTTACAGTAAAAAAAAGTTAAATATATAAAAAAACCTATATTGTGCGATATATAAAAAAACCTAAATATTGTGCGATAAATCAATATTAATATAATTAACATTTTTTAACATTTTACATGAAAACTATTAATAATACATGGATCTAATGTGAAAACTATACATTTATGGCATTCAGCTTTTAATGTTGTGTCATCTTTTCTAAAATCTTTGTAAAAAATTGTATTATTATTTATTTACCTATTATTATTAATTTATTTATTTTTTGTATTATTTTTTTAAGGTCTACATTGTATTTAATTTTATATTTTATCTTATTTGTTTTGTTTGGATTTGTTTAAAGTCCACCAGGGTTGGGTTCTAAATTTGCACAGCTGCTTTTTGTTTTATATTACTGTTATTAGAAGAAAATTTAATAAACAGTTGTTAACAACAACAACAACAACAACAACAAAAACTATTAATAATCCAGTGTTTCCAACTACATAAAAACTGACGCATTCAAATATTTTTCCAAAAGACTTTGCTGAACGAGCACTGCATGGTTTTCAAAATCAAAATGCAGCGTGGGTGTTTTATGTGAATGTATTTTTGAGGGGAACCAGCTGTCTTCAGAAAAGCTTTGATGTCATTTCATCTTTTTTATCGCAATTTGTCAATTTAATGTGCGAGACTTTCGGACTCCATTTCCAGCTGCAAAATAGTTAGTTTAGCTGCTTAATATTGCTATTTGGTGTTTCTTACCATTTTTTTTAATGTAATATCTTCATTATGAACACAGTAGTTTGTAGTGCAAACAGTTTTGCCGTTTACTGCACTTTGTTATTCTTCTCGCTATTTCCCTAAAGCAGCAAATGAAAGTAAAGTCTCGCACATTCACAGAAAACGGTTTACTTCTGTGCTGCAAAATAAGATGGATAGTGCCTGATAAAGTAGCATTTGTGAGACAGCTTTGATTACATCTGGGGAAACTGCTATTTCTGCCGCTTCAGAAGCGCCACCTGCTGGAAAAGAATCATTTCAAGCATTTCCCGTCTGCTGGGAAACACTGTAATACAAGCAAAATTTTTGTTTGTACAGTAAATCTACATTTATTCATATATTATTCCATGTGTGCTACTCAACCAGATGTCTGCAGTTTTTGTTTCAAATTTGATTTTGATACATTGCAATTCTTTCTTTGCAGCCTTTCGGAGGAGACGGTTGGTGCGACACCATTAACAACCGAGCGTACTGTCAGTACGATGGAGGAGACTGCTGTCCGTCCACCCTTTCATCTAAAAAGGTAAATCTCATCCGAAAGGCTATTCCTCTCATCCGCATTCACCCTACGTTGCTTTCTCACAGTGCCAATCTCCATCTCACGTGGTGCCGCCACATTGTCAGCCCTTTCCACGAACGTCGCCCACATCATTAGGCGCTCAGGTGGCGTGTTCTCCCATAGAGAGAATGAGCTCTGGGGGGAAGTGTCTGTCATAAATAAATGACTGGATAGAGCAGCTTTTATTAGCAGAGGGCCAGGTGTCAGCGGTCACGGGCAACTGTAAAACAAGCAGGGTCTGAGAAAGTGAAATAAACCGTGAGGAACAGCATCCTGCCACTGTAGGTCCGACAGAGCTGCCATGCTTCTGTTTACGCAGGCCATGGAAAAGTCCGAGTACGTCGGTGGGGCAGTCTGGTTTAAGAGCGTCTAGGGCGAGAGCCAGAGAGAAGGTTGGACAGTAAAGCACAAATTCCTCTCATCCCTCCGTCTGCTTTTCTAGCCTCCAAATACCCGCTACATGCACAGGAAACAATATCGTATGCGCGGATACAATTGCGGATGATTCGAAAGCAAACATGCGGATATTTTAAAAAGCATCTATGGTGATTATTTAGCATGAAACCAAAGCGAAACTTCCATCAACTCCAAAAAAATGCAATACAAATGAGTGGATATTCTCAAAAGTACCGCAGTTAGACAATTGCATCCTGTAAACATCAGGTGAAATCAGAGCTTAGCCTGTAGTTTCATATTTACTTTTCCTGCAGTAGGCCGCTTAGCTGGGAATTTGGGTTTATTTTGCAACCTGTGGTGATGGCACGGATCCTGGACGAGAACCTCCTCCTGTTGATTCTTAACATGTGTTCACCTCCTTTACTCATCTGCTCACAGTCAGGCTTTCTGTCTCTCTCGTTTTCGTTCCCTTCAGCAAAGGTGACCGTCCTGTCCTAATCAACCCTAACAATCCTTCTAGTGTGAAAACCCCCATCTTCTGACTTTCCGGTTAGGAAAATAAACACCCGAACGGGCCGTCGTCCAGGTTTTTACATATTTCATCAATAGACTCTATTGGTTATTGTGAGTAATTTGGTCAACAGTTGATATCGATCATACATCTGGAAAGAGGCACCGCTCATTGTTTTGATCTACTGCGATGCCTTAAAGTATTTTTGAGGCGAATTATCCAAAGCGCACTTTGATCTCTCGTTCAAAGCCTACGTGTGGCTCCCACATACCATATCAGATGATTGTGGCCGAATGTTTTTTTGGATGCTGTTTGTAAAAGCGTGTCCGATTGATTGACAGGTCATTCAATTCGGGGTGGACTGCGATCACGATGAGTGCACCTGCCGTGACCCCGAAGCCGAGGAGAACAAGGGCACAGCCAAGCGAAAGGAGCCAGGAGCGCCGTGAATGATAGCGAGGCGGAGAGCGCGCGGACAGCTCTCAGACTGGCTTGAAAAGAAAATGTCAAACAATAACCTGAATGTTTCTCACTCCACATGAGAGCGAGGCTGATCAAAGGCAGTAATTCAAACCATAGAAGTGCATAAAAACAACCCTCTTCAACACTAATCTATAAAATAATACCTAATATATTTTCAAGATCTCTAACATAGATGTAGATGTAGATATGACCCATATTTTAGCCCACAAGCTTTTACGTACACCATCAAACACACACGCACATACACACACACACAAAAAAAATGTTTCAAGTGTAGCTGATTTTTATGAGTATTTTATACAAATAGCTTTTGCTTGTTGTGAGCCACATTCTCAATATTATTTCCACTTATATGTCCTTAATACAGGTATATAAACAAGTGCTTATTCAGTCAGATTTCAAGATTTTTTCCTCTACTTATCTTTGTTTTATACCTTCTACATGTACATGCAAAACCTGTGAAATGCATGTGTGCTTTTTGGGAACATACAGTTCTCATTTATAGCAATTGTAATGGAAATATATGATACTATTTTTGTATGCTCTTCTGTCTGTAAAAGTGTAGGTTTACCATCATATCAATAAAGTATAAATACACACTGTTAAAGAGGTTTGGGGAGTTGATGTCTGTTATTGTGCTTAGTAAGATTTTTTTTGAATCAACGTCAAGATTTAAGATGTCTTTTAATAGAATTATTTTTAACCATTAAACGGTGCAAAATGCAGACTGAAATTACAATATGGAATCCTATGAATATTAAGTCAGATATTAAATATATATTAAAATACATTGTTGAAGAAAGAATATATTAGTATTATAAATAAAAAATATGAAAATATAAATAAATGATTAAATATTAAACTATTATTAACCATCAAACAGTGCAAGATGCAGGCTGAAAGTACAATATGGAATTCTAAAGTCAAATATTAAATATAAAAATTAAATCTAAAGTATAAAAAATTAAATATTAAATATAAAGAAATTATTAAATATTATATTATTTTTTTATTATTTTTAACCATCAAATGGTGCAAGATGCAGACTGAAATTACAATATGGAATCCTATTAATATAATGTCAAATATTATATTATATATGTGTATATATATATATAAACATTGGTGAAGAAATAATAGAATAGTAGAATAGCAATAGAAATAGTATCACGATAGTATAGAATAGTATCATAAAGGTAAAAAAGAAATGATTAAATATTATATCAAATTATTTTTAACCATCAAATGGTGCCAGATGCAGACTGAAATTACATATGGAATCCTATGAATATAAAGTAAAATATTAAATATACATTTAAAAAAAATGTTGATGAAATGATAGAATAGTATCATAAGGGGGAAAAAAAGGAAAATATAAATAAATGATTCAATATTATATCAGATCATTTTAACCATCAAACGGTGAAAGATGCATATAAAGAAATTCTTAAATATTATATTAAATTATTTTTGACCATCAAATGGTGCAAGATGCAGACTGAAACTACAATCCTATGAATATAAAGTCATATATTAAAACAAAAAAAAAATGTTTAAGAAATAATATAATAGTATCATAAAGAAAAAAAATCTGGAAATTATTAAATAGAATATTCAATTATTTGTACCCTTATAAATATATATTTAAAAAAAAACATTGTTGAAGAAATAGAATAGGATCATGAAGAAAAAATAAGAAAAATAAAAAGAAATTATTAAATATAATATCAAATTATTTTAAACCGTCAAACAGTACAAGATACAGACTGAAATTACAATATGGAATCCTATGAACATTAAGTAAAAATAAAATAAATACATAAATTAATATATATAATAAAATACGAAAAAAATAGATTATAAGAGAAAATAAAGAAATTATTAAATATATCTTTTTTTTTTACATCAAACACTGCAAGATTCAGACTGAAATCACAATATGGAATCCTATGAATATTAAGAATATGAAATAACTATATGAAATAATAATAAATAAATAATATATATATAAATAACACCGTTGAAGAAATAATAATAAAACCATTGAGCTAATTTTGGTAATTTTATTTGGAATAGGAAATAAAACATAAACAAGACATGGTATTGTACACAACTTTAAAATGGTTATTTTCATAATACTGCTTATACCTTAAAAAACTCCTGTACAGTTCCTTGACTCTCATACCTTAGTTTGAATACTACATTCAGCACATTAGTAATGTGTTTAATAATTAATTAACATTTACATTTGCTATAGCTCTTTCCATATCTATATGCACTACAGAGACAGACATTTTCAGCACATTAAGAAGATACAGTTTTAGTTCCTGTGAAAAAGTCCTACCTATACAAGCTGGTGTATGCACTATTTGACAAAATACACCACTAGGTCTAAATGACACTTTAATGCAACTTTCCTTTGACTGTACACTGTACATTTTTGTTTTTACCACTTCTTGAAAAATCAGGATGGGCTGCTCATGTTCTCACAAAATATTTTCCTCTTCATCACTGAACGACCAATTAATGTTAAAACCGATGGAGCAGATTCTCTAGAGAGAAGCCCTAAAGGGGAGGCCGCGTTTAGGTTGCGCCCCCTGACTGGTCCAAGTCGGTTTAAAGTTCCTTGGGTTCTCCATAATCATTGTACATAACGGAGAGCATCTGATCTTCACAGGCCTTACGTAAGTCCTGGCCGAGATTCACCCAGCTGAGCCCGAACGCTTTGGTATCTGTATAACGACAAGACAGATACTTGAGGGATGCTCTGCGCAAGCCAATTTTTGGTTCCTGGAGGAGACCCCGGCACCAACCGCTGAGTTCATCCAGCTGAGACAGGATTAATCCTGCTTTCCTGCAGTAGCAAACACAAAGATGATATTTTGGTTAGTAATGTGTGTTAATGTTTATGTATCACAGATCGTCTGGGTTAAATGCATATGGAACATATTTACAAAGCTAGGTAATAGCTGATTACATGAAGTCTCGATTGCGTAATCAGATTCCAAAAATTACGATTAAATTACATTTTGAAAATACTCGGAATCAGACTACAGTTACTTTTTTAAGGATTACATCATTACATATTGTTCACACAATAGCTATAAATTCTTCATAATTTATTGATTCTACATTTTCCTATCTAAAACAGCTTACAGCTTATATACATTCAGAAAGTTTTCCAGTTTTGTGCGCACAAAGACCTGTTTTCTCAGCATTTTAACATTGCATGAACTACTAATGAAATATCGCTCAGTGTTATTTAACTATGTATTACTATAATTCATGTTGTCTCTTATTTACATGTAATACAGGGATTCAAACTTTTTTTGAACCTCTTTCGCCTAATATAATTACTTGAAGTACTCCTGAGATTAAAATAAACATTTTAATAATTAAGTTTCACATTTGCATGTTCACGGTTCTCTAATGTTGGTTAATGATGACACGGCATGCAGGTAAACAAATAAAATATTACATTTTTTAGTAAGCGTTTTATTTTGATTGATTTTATTTCAAAATGATTTATTTTGATTTTACAATTTTTATGACTTAATTAATTATTTGCTTTTCATTAAACTCACAAACCCCCTGCAATTCCTTTACGAACCCCAGTTTGGAAACTGTTGTTGTTGTCAATAACAACGAATGGAATATATTTTATTTTATTTATTTATTTATTTATTTATTAGTGTTTTTATATCAATATGGTACAAAATTATCCTGTTTAAATCAATGTGATAAATGAACAAGGTCAAAAGTAATCTGAAAGTAATCAAAAAGTAGTCTGATTACATTACTTAAAAAACGTAATGTAATCGATTATGTTACTAACAACAATTTTTGTCATGTAATTTGGAATCATTAACGGACTACAATTTGAAAGTTTCCAACATGTTAGAATGATTTCTGATAGATCATGTGACTGAAGACTTGAGTGAAAATTGCATCACCAAAATAAATTATATTTTAAAGTATATTAAAATAGAAAACCACTATTTTAAATTGCAATAGTATTTTACAATATTACTGTTTTTTAAATATATTTTTAATCAAATAAATGCAAACTTGATGCGCAGAAAAGATTTCTTTAACCCTTAAAAGCAGACCTTGGGTCTTTAGCGACCCGAGACATCATTTACTACCCTCTCCCTCCTTCGTTTTTTTAAATTTGACATCAACTTAGTATTCCTCAATCTATTCACTATAAACAATATAACAATAAAAAAAATATATAATATATAAATATATAATATAAATATAATCTTTATTTGACCCTAGCACTCACTATTCTAATTCTATTCTTTATTAAAAAATAAATAAATAAACAAACAAACTTACCCTTTTAGACTTATACTCATTTACTTACTACTAACACTAGCTTCTCTGTTCTTTTTGTACGCTATTTTTCTCTTTGTTTATTACAGAATTGAAAAAAAGCAAAAGTAGAAGGCCTCTAACACTAGCTTGCTTTTTCTTTTTTTCTATTTGTTTTCTTTTTATTTATTATGTAATTAAACAAAAAAAAAACTTGCTACATGTACTGCGTTAGGCTAACTGAGACTTGCATGTTATTGTTCTTTTGTTGATTTTAATTGCTTCCATTGTCCTTTTTTGTAAGTCGCTTATGTAATTATAGAAGAATATCTGTTTTCTGATAAGTTTTTTGCAAAAAGTGTATAGGATCACTAGAGACCCGAGGTGTGTAAGAGCGTAAGTATATTTTTCATGCGCAAAAATATGTAAATATCTGATGACTCAATACATGCAATTCACCTTTATTTCTCAAGGTGGCACTGTTTGATGGACAATAATAATGTGATGTTTCACTCATAATTATAGCAGGCATAAAACAAAAGAAGATCATCAGCAAAAATTTAAATGGTTTTACTAGCAACTACTGTATGCAATCAAATATAAATATCAGTGTTATTTGATGGTGGATGTGGTAAATAAGCTGCCAGCAATCAAACTATTGATTTTGAAGTCAGTGAAAATGATAGTTTTGCAAATATGATTGAGATCGCGAATAGGAGTCAGATGCTGAATGTACTGTGGAAGTGCGATGGTAAAATCATCTGCTCAAACTGAACCCTTCTAAGTTTCGAAAGGTAACGAAATATGCCTTATTTTATTCTACTGTATTTGTTCTTAAAATATCAAGAGTTTTTTGCTATTGCAGAACGTCAGTGATTGATCATTTTTTATTATTATTTGAATTCATTTCTGTACTATCAAACGACTTAATTCATCACCTCCAACACAGCTCATATCTTGCTCTGTAAGTGATTCAAGATAGTATTTTCTTTTAACACCCATTGTGATACTCACACTGCATAGTTTTTATAATATTGCTATTACGCAATACTCTTGACACTGGTTTGAAATTTTTCTTCCTCCGGTGGTTTAAACATTGAGCATTCCATTCCGAGAATGCCCACCTCACAAGCTGCTCCAGAGAATGAGACTGAAAGATTGATGGGAGACTCCAATATAATAAATATAAACTGCAGGCGATGGCCGTATTCAGCTAAAACACAGGTCTTCTGTCTGCACCCCTTCACGCTCTTCAAAATCTGGATGGAGGAGTTTGACCATAAATCAAACCTGTGGTGTTTTTATATCAAACCGTAATGGCAAAGCCTTGAAAATGAAACTTTCCCATCAAGAAGCTTCTGAGGTAACACAGGAGCGATTAGGTGAATGGCAGCTAAGGTTAAGTACCTGCGAATTCTATTAGGGACGGCGACTCGAGAGGGGCATTTATTGAGTATGTGTGAATGCGACGAAGCGCCAGTATCCTTCGCAAAAGACAAGAAGCTGAAACGCAATACCAGGAGTACGGAAAGAGCGCCTCATTCCTGAGCCATAGCTTCACTTCAAAGCCCTGCCAAACCAGAAGCTCAACGCTCTACCGCACAAATACCGAAAACCAAATCTGTGTGGACCAATAAGGCTTTGGGGTAGCTAAGTGCATTTTTAAGTGTGTTTACAATTAAAATGTGGCTTAAACCGATTCAACCGAACGCACGACGTCTTGTTTGATTGCTTATGCAATTTCTTGAGGTTTCAAGTGACAACCTACTGTATAAATCGCTTATTTACTTTGGCTCGCTATTAATTCACAACGTATAATAATGGAATTTTAATGATGTCAGAAATCACTAGCTTATTAAACGAAAAATATTCCCGTCTGCTGTAGAGATGCTGTCATTTATATCATTCTTTCGAGTGTATTTATGTTTTTAATATCTTGCCACATTTCAGTGGTCGTAGGAATTTGGATGTTTATTTGCTTAAAACAAAACCCTGTGGTTTGTTATCCTTTAATTTTTCAAGAAAGTCCGTTTTGGGCTCCAAATAGCAACGGTTGTCACCATAAATCCCAGCATGTATGGAAGTGGAAAACGGCCTTTTATTTCCAAGGTACGTTTTTGCCAGTGCCTCTCTCTCACTCTCGCTTTCCGAAATCTCTTGCGCTACTCTGGGAGGAAACAATCAGCTGCATTCCTCCGACATCCACATTAACACGCTGACCCACCTCGCTATCGACTTCCATAACATCCATTTGGAACGCCTTATGACTCACGAGCCGGCGACGGCGTGGTTTCCTATAGTAACTGTACTTAAGCGAAAGAACGCAATTACAGCGTGAGTCAGTCCAACCAGTTGAACCACCAATTAAGAATGAGTCGGAAAAATTTCTGCGCTGATATCTCGAAAAGAAAGAAAACGCAGGCAGTGATCTTTTTTTTTAATCTATCTTGTTCCAAGTTTGAACCTGTTTATAATATGCTGAGGGGGCCAGTTTAATTACAATTATCTTGTATTATGACTAGCTCGAGAAAATTGCATTTAAACGCTCCCGATGAGGAAACCCAGTGAACTGCTTGACTTTTGCATTAGACAGAAACAAATTCTCTTTGTTTATATTTCCATCCTATCCTATGTCTGCAAAAAATGCTGTATGGACGCAAAGAGATTGGGAATGACGCATAAGAGTTGTTTGGAAGACAGATGCTGGGGAGATAATGGCCCATCTCCGCAGACCTCCACTGGAACGGCTTATCTGAAGTCGAAGAAACTTGCGCAATATTTCATGGAACTGGGTCGATCATAGGGGCATGATCACACGCACCCTTCATTGTGCAAATATCTGGATGAATTAATTATGAATGAATGTTGTTTTTGGGTTATCTCGACGCATTTGTCATAGAAGACAGCTGTAGGGGGTCAATTAATACTAATTAACCTGCTTTCATTTCAACTCTGTTTTCAAATCTCAGGGATCGCCAATGACAGTGTTACTGACATCACTTGACTCAACATGGGATCAACAAACCTTTTAACCTTTAGCACTCACAGAGTCCTCTTTACGAAAAGGTTATTATATTCACTCTATAAATAATAAATCTAAATAAAATGTTTTAAAAAATAACTGTACTAAATAACTTCAAAGGTATGGAGAGATCTGACAAATTAAATTAAATCTACCAGTCAAAAGTTTTTGAACAGTAACTTTTTTTTTATGTTTTAGAGGTCTCTTCTGCTCATCAAGCCTGCATTTAATTGATCCACATTTTAAAACATTTTTTTAAACTATTTTTAACTGTTTTCTGTTTGAATATGTTTTAAAATGTAATTTATTCCTGTGATTTCAAAGCTGAATTTTTAGCATCATTACTCCAGTCACATGATCCTTCAGAAATCATTCTAATATTCTGACATGTGGCTCAAAAAACATTTAAAAGCATCTCAGTAGATTGTTTTCAGGTTTCTTTGATGAATATAAAATTCAGACGAACAACATTTATCTGAAATACAAATCGTTTGTAACATTATAAATATTTTTATCATCACTTTTGATCTATGTCATGCATCCTTGCCAAATCATTTCTTTACCAAAAAAAAAAACTGACAAGCTTTTGAATGGTAATGCATCATGTTACAAAAGTTGTTTTTTTATTTCAGATACATGCTGATCTTTAGATCTTTCCATACATCAAATAATCCTGAAAAAAACTACTCAACTGTTTTAAATATTGATAAATAATAAAAAAAAATGTTTGTTGAACAGCAAATCAGCATATTATAATGATTTCTAAAGGATCGTGTGACAGTGAAGACTGAAGTAATGATGGCGAAAATTTAGATTTGATCACAGGAATAAATTACATTTTAAAATATATTAAAATAGAAAGCAATTATTTTAAATAGTAAAAAATGTCACAATATTACTACTTTTGCTGTATTTTGGAACAAATAAATGCAGGTTTAGTGAAAATTCTTTAAAAACATTAAAATTCTAATGTGTTCAAAAACTTTTGACTGGTAGTGTATATAATGAAATTGTTAATATGTTGCAAAAAATAAAAGAATGACTAAATGCAAGCATAAAGTAATAAATAAATGTAAATTTAAAACACATATTAATATGAAAAACTAACTGAAACCCACACCTTAAAATGTAGAAGATAACATAAAGAAAAATAATTTTAAGGGTAAATGAAGAAAGAATACCACCCGAGTGACACCTTTTTATACCTTTTTTTTCTGAGAGTGCACGAGCTAAATGAAACATGCTAACTAGCCAAACCTTGACTCCTCGGGTATGACTAAGAAAACATCTCTGAAAATACAGGCCTGTATTAGATTAAACTACCATGAATTCAAGATCTTGGTTCCCTCTCATCAGTCACACTGGGTGGGATAGTGCTTGATACAAGTGTTTTTTAATGGAGTAACTCAGGAGCAAGAAAGGAAAGCCTTGCAACATGGAGACAATTAAATGCAACCTTTTAATTTGAACCGAGGCCTCAGGTACGGTTGTCCAAGTGGCCGTAATTAAATTCACCTGCCTCTACTGTGCATCAGTGAGGAAGCGTTCAAGTTTTATATCGAACACATGGCTGTGTTTAGAAAGCATTTCAGTGCAATTCGAAAATCAGGACCTTATTTGTCTTTGGTTTGTTTTGGAGGGTGTATAAATATTACCACCCTGTTTTGTGGTCAGCGCGATGCTTTAGCGAACCCTTTAAACGTACTGTAATCAGTTTGATTGCGTTCAATTTAAACCTAATTAGCACAAATACCCTAATCACATGTCAGATCCGTAATAGAATAATCTGGGTTTACTATGTAATTTAGGGAACAATGAAAAAACATAAAAAACATAAACATTCTCACATGCATTCCAACATTTATAACTGAAATAAATGAATTAAAAATAATAATTAAATAAATCACAAATTGATCATTATATGTATATATGTACATATGTCTTAAAGTGTTGCAGAATATTGCACTGTAACTTAACTAGTACTAGGTTTTGTAACAAGGCTTACAAACCTGGGCCCCAGTTCATCTTCACAGCGCCAAGTAAACTCTCCAAAGCTCTCGTAGCGCTGGTTGTAGTGGTAAAGAACTCGGTGGAGGGTTGGTGAGCCAAGGTCCATGAGCGTGTTGTAGGCCGTCTGCTGTTCCTTCCCGCTGGTGTAGCCGTTGAACAGGTTATAAATCTTGTCTGCAATTTCTGAGGGGAGATATAATAACAACTAAATCAGATGACTTACAGGTTTAAAAATACTTTCTAACCTTAAGAAGTTTATTCTACATATGCAAGCAATTCTCTACCTTGAGCCTTGACGTCGTCTACTGCAGGACAGGGAGTTTTGATCGTCACCTCACTCGGACTGGAACGCCGTCCCGTGTTGTCCACCGCCCACAGCCGAAACCTGCGATTGCACATTTAGACATTTGTCACTTATTCAATTCTCATGCGCAGAATACAGTATTTTTTACATTAATATGATCAGGATATGTTGCAGGCCATATTTGAAACACACCTACAGACTAAGCACCACAGCTCAACATGTTTAGAGCACTTTTGCTAACCAGAAGGTTGTGTTTTTTTTGTTGTTTTTTTTAATAAAATATATTATAAAAACATAATATTCAATAACATTTATTAAAACAAATAATTTCAGGTTATAAGGTTAAATGAATAAATAAGTGTATTTGGATTTATTATTTTTATTTATCTATTATTTATTAATTTTATAATTATTATTGGTAGTAGAAGTGGTAGTATTTAATAATAAATACTAGTATTAATAGTAATAATAATTACTAAATAAATTATGTTTAATATTAAGTGTATTTGGATTTATTATTTGCATTATTTTTATTTATTACTACTACTAATTATTATTAGTAGTAAAAGTGGTAGTATCTCATAATAATAATAATAATATTTTTTCTTATTATTATTAATATTGTATGAACTGTATTTTTTAAATAATTTACAATGCATGAATAAACAAGTGTACTTGGATGTATATTTATTTATTTATTATTTATTTAATTTTTTATTAGTAGCAGAAGTGCTAGTATTTAGTACACTAAATACTAATAATAAATACTAGTAATTAAGAATAAATAGTAAATAATAGTATTTAATAATACAGGTATTTGGATTTATTCTTTTAGTTTATTTATTATTTATTACTACTACTACTAATTATTATTAGTAGTAGAAGTGGTAGTATTTAATAATAATAATAATAATAATAATAATTTCTTCTTATTATTTTATGAATCTTCTTAAAATAATTTATGATGCATAAAGTGTATTTGGTTGTATTAATTTGATTTATTTATTATTTATTATGAATAGTAAGTATTATTAGTAGTGGTAGTATTTAATAATAATAATAATAATAATAATTTCTTATTATTATTTTACAAATTATATATTGTTTTAATTAATGAATGACTAAGTGTATTTGGATTTTTTATATATGTATTTCTTTATGTATTATTACTACTAAAATGTATTATTATTAGTAGTAGTAGTAGTAGTGGCAGTAGTAGTAGTAATAGTAGTAGAAGTGGTAGTATATAATAATAATAATAATAATAATAATAATAATTTCTTATTATTATTTTATATTTAATGAATGGCTAAGTCTATTTGGATTTATTCTTTTTATGTATGTATGTATGTATGCATGTATTAATTAATTTATTTATTATTACAAATCATATTTATTTATTATTATTAGTAGTAGTAGTAGTAGAGGTAGTATTTATAATAAAATTACTACTACTACTACTACTACTACTAATACTAATAATAGTAATAATAATAACAATTTCTTTATTGTTAATATTACAATTATTATTATTATTATTGACATGTTATGAATTATAACTTTTAAAATAACATACAATGCATGTCAAACTATAACATTTATTAAAAAACAAATAAGTTCAAGGTTAAACAAATAAGTAAAAGGTTAAAGGTGAAATGAATAAGTGTATTTGGAATTATTCCTAGATTTAGTTGGAAATAACACTACCAAATAGACCTCGGAAATTATGAACCATTACCTTTTTAGGAGGCCTTTGAAGTTTGGACTGAACAAATTGTTTCAGTGTGTGAATTATGTAATCATATAACAGCATATACCTCTATTAAAATCAAAATGCATGACTGCACCACTCCCATTACGTAAGCATGAGTTTACCTTCGGCTCATGGCTTTGATTTGAGGATCCCTTAAGTGCAGACAACTGAACTTGAACAATAGCAAGCAGCTGTGGTGGTGTACCCACTCACTCCCAAAACAACGCTGCAATTACTCTATCACTGATGATATATGCCACGGGCTATGAGGCGCAGGTTGGAAAGATTAAGTTAAGCGATATCTCCATCTAGTGGAAGATATTATAAACAGCTACCACCTGCAGTATGGCAGCAGTGAGATCCTACAAAGTGCCAAGCGAGAGTGCATGCGAGGTGGGGAAACGCAAGTCTCTCTTATATGTGTGATTTTTGGATGACGAGGGATTCACGCAGTCTAACCTGCTCTTTAAGGGTCGTTTACAGTCTTTCCTTAAAAAAAGATGTAATTATGTATTTTAACTGTGTTTAAATTCCATATATCTGTTTTGATGATGAAAACAGTCTAACATCATAATATCCCCCTTGAAAAATAAATAAATAAAAATTAAAGGAGGAAATGCACTGAAAAGTAATATAAATAGCAATGTCACTCCACGCTGATGCATATGCTTTGGGAATGTCCAGATGTGCAAGATTTCTGGGATATGGTGCTTGATGTTCTGTACAAGATCACTGGAATTTGTTTTCCCAAAGACCCTGTTCTGTTATTGTTGAATGACAACTCTCAGTTTCCTCTAAAGGAGAAGGACTGGAAATTTTGGTTAGCTGCCTCGACTGCTGCAAAAAAACTTTTAGTTCAACGACGGAAACCTCCACATGACCTTTCTATTAAGCACTGGTGACATTCCTTACTTGAGATATTATATTTGGAACTGTCTTCAACACGGACCAATCATGCTAAACCCACCATTTTATCTATGTGGAAGAACTGTATCTGTTCAGTTAGAGAGATTTTGGACATTTAAACCATCTTTAGTAATTTTGTAGTTATTTTATTTATGTACCTGTCATTTTTTTTTTTTCCAAATTCCTGAAGTGCAGTGGGTGGGGAGAGGGTTGGGGGGAGGTTATGGGGGGTAGTAATTGTCTGATACTTTTTCTTGTTTGATGTAACTTATATGCTACTTTGAAAACAAATAAAAACACTGAATTACAAAAAAAAAAAATAAAAAATAGCAATGTCACTCCATTTTTCCTGACATAATTTTAATTTTAATAATAATAATAATAGATACAAAATACAAGAACAGAAATGATGCAAAACAGAAGCATCTTCACTAGCGGTCTCTGACTTTTGGACCCTACTGTATTTTTCTTGAAACCTAAAACACTGAAATGAACCTGACAATAACACTGAGCAGGTCCATAAATAATATAAAGACAGCCTGTGCTTCTTTGAACAACGGTCAAATATCAAAAACATTTGGAAAGAGGTATCGTAAGGAGGACCCAATCCTCCCTGTGGGCTTGTGTAATCTCTTCAGTGTGCCCTGCATGTTCACAATGCATGTGTGCGCTAACTGCCTGCACATGTGCAGAACATGTAGCACAGGAAATCAGGAGGAAAAGTAGCAGGGTGTATAAATTCAAGCACCTACATGATCAAATACCCACACGAAAGCACAAACACAGACCAACGCAAGAAATGCTGCAATTACTACAGACTTCAGGGATTATTTTTGAGTAAGATATGAAGAGTCCATCTGACATTTTTCTTTAAAATAAGCAATTTTTATCAGGCTCCCATGTATAAGTTTCTACCTAAGTACCAGTACTTCTGATTGGGCTGAGGCAGGGATTTAGTGAGTTTGGAGTAAAAGTATTTGATGGACGTATAATATGTGTCGAGAGCATTCACTCAGTATCGTAATCTCATTTTTGACTGAGGTGGCTTTTAGAGGGATTTGCATCTGAACTCTTCATATACACCAACATGAAATGTAAATGAAATGCTTTTTATATATGTAATAAGAAAGGCTTTTAATGGTGTGTTTAATTATTATTAATAAACATTTGTATTCATGATGATTATTATTTAGTAGTAGTAGTAGTAGTAGTAGTATTTTTTGAGTCTCATCAGTGATAACTACTGGTTTATAATATAATATAATATAATAATTTACTATTAATTTAATATAAAGACATATTATTTCTCTTATTAAAAACATATCAATAATTTTTGGGTCACAATCCTCCAGTGAGAACCACTGAATTACAATATAATATTGTATAATATAATGTAATGTAATGTAATGTAATGTAATATATATATATATATAATATTTCCTAGAATTTACCATATATAATTTACTATTATTAAAGAACATATTGGCCATTTTTGGGTCACAGCCCTCTAGTAAGAACCACTGATAAATATAAATAATGAAAATAAATAAATAAATAAATAAATAAAATAAAATAAATAAATAAAAAATAAAATAAAATAAAATAAAATATTAATTTAATATAAAGATACATTATTTTTCTTATTATTAAACATACTGGCCACTTTTGGGTCACAACCCTTCAGTGAGAACCACTGATTTATAATATAATATAATATAATATAATATTTCCTATAATTTACCATATATAATTTACTATTATTAATGAACATATTGGCCATTTTTGGGTTACAGTCCTCCAGTGATAAATATAAATAATGAAAAAAAAATAAAAATAAAAAATAAAATAAAATATTACTGATACCACTGATAAATATAAATAATTAAAATAAAATATAATAAAATATTAATTTAATACAAAGCTATATTATTTTTCCTCCTATTAAACATATTGGCCATTTTTGGGTCACAACCCTTCAGTGAGAACCACTGATTTATAATATAATACAATATAATAATTTACTATTAATTTACTATTTATTATTATACTATTTGATTATATGTATTACTAATAACCATATTAGCAATTTTTGGGTCACAAACCTCACAAATGTAAATCATAATTTACATTTTTATTAAGCTTCCTTTCAGCATCATTATTCATCATATATTGTGATTCCTGTTTTTCATCTACTCACACAACATACTACTAACGCCAAGCATTTGCTTGAACGCTTTCTTGTTGTATGTAGCCCCGTTTAACACATCAATCTTTCTATCACTGTTTCTGCTATTACCACGAAGTGCACCCTTTGACGCACTTTTAAACCTTTCCAGAGTATGAACTGTTTCCCCAGCTGTATCTGCAGCATGTAAAACTAGCTGGAATTGAGTCTGCATTACTGGACGTAGAGACCATGTTCTTCCCTGTGGCATAAAAATGAACGTTCCTGAGAAAAGGATGTAGCATGTCACGAAAAAAATATCCAAGGGAGTCGAAAACAGACAGGGGCCCCCAATGCAATTATCACATCCCATAGAAGATGTCGGCCTGATGTCACCAGCTTTTATGCTAAAGTGATGATGGGACCAATTATACTTTCCAAGAACGTTTCTTACCTGCTACAGACTCTGCCAAGCCATTTAGAGAAAAGCACATTCTAAATCAACTACTGATATTGGAAAATTGACATAGGTAGGAAGTACTCCAGACATATTTTACACGAATCATTATCGGATTTTCACAGCCTTAGCTGGATGTAATTGCTTAGACTCACGCAGATATTAAAATCCCTCATCTGACTGAAGACATGCAACTCAACGTCAGTTCAAAGTCCAAGTGAATCATCCAGCCAAAAGTGGGGCCTTTATGTTTTGTTTCTCACTGAACTCTGAATGAATATGTCTTGCCATTGTGAGGCAAAGGCATAGGAAACAGGTGTTTCATGCTGAAGCAACCTGGCATAACATTAGATGAGGCCTGGATGAGATGTATAACATATGATGATAATAATAATAATAATTTATTTATTTAGTTTTTCATTATAGAATATGCCAATACACATTTTAAATATATTGTTTTATTTTTAACTTTAACTTTAATTTTTTTAACTTTTAACTTTTAACTTTAATATTTTTTTATATTTATTCTCAATATTTATGCAGCTGTAATTTAGATGCAGCTTCTGTGCCACCTGTGTAGTGCAATAATGAACTTTGTTTAGTGATTTCATTTGATTGGTTACAGCTCTATATAGTGGCAGTAAATGTAAATCTTTCAGATTAATTTAAAAAGTGCTGGTATTGACCTGCCTTGGTCTCAATTCCTCAAAGTCTTGGTCTGAACACACTCTGCTCTTGGTTTCAGTTTATGTCCTCACATCAATCTACATCATAATGACAAAGCAAAAACAGATTTGTGACAACTTTCCAAATTTATTCAAAGTAAAAAACTGAAATAAGTACACTGCATAAGTATTCATACCCTTAACATGGTACTTAATTGAAGCACCACAGCCTCAAGTCTTTTTGGTATGACGGAACAAGCTTTGCACATCTGCATTTGGCATTTATCTGCCATTCTTCTCCTCACCTCTTCACCTCTCAAGCTCTGCAGCTTGGATGGGGACAGGCAGACATTTTCAGGTTTCTCCAGAAATGTTTGATTGGATTCAAGCCCAGGCTCTGGCTGGGCCACTCTAGGACATTCACAGAGTTGTTTTATAAGCCACTCTTGCTGTGTGCTTAGGGTCATTGTTCTGCTGGAAGGTGAACCTTCTGCCCAGTCTGAGGTTCTGAATGCTCTGGACTAGGTTTTCTATATTCTATATTCTGTCTGAGCTTTTGTTCTACTCTGACGAGTCCCTCAGTCCCTGCCACTGAAAAACAGCCCCACAGCATGAGGCTGACACCACCACACTTTGCTGTTGGGATGGTACTTTGCAGGTGATGAGCAGTGCCTGGTTTCCTTCAAACATGATGCTTGGAATTGAGTTTCACCAGACCAGAGAATCTTATTTATCACAATCTGAGCGTTCTTAAGGTGCTTTGTTGCAAATTCTAAGTGAGATTTCATGAGTCTTCACTGAGGAGAGGATTGAGTTTGGCCACACCAATGTAAATCCCAGATTGGTGAAATGTTGAAGTGATGATTGTCCTTGTTAAGTTTCTCCCATCTGCATATACGATCATGGAGCTCAACTAGAGTGACCGTCAGCTTCTTGGTCACCAATCTAACCAAGGCACTTCTTCATCAATTGCTCAGTTTGGCCAGGAGGCCAGCTCTAGGAAGAGTCCTAGTTGTTTCAAACTTCTTCCATTATAGATAACAGAGGCTACACGCTTCTGTGAACCTTCAATGCAGAAGTTTTTTTTCTGAAGTCTTCCCTAGATCTGTGCCTTGACGTAATCCTGTCTCTGAAATCTACAGGCAGTTCTTTTGACCTCAGGGCTTGGTTTTTGCTCTCATATGCAATTTCAGCTGTTAGACCTCTTATTGAGAGGTGTGTGGCTTTCCAAATCTTGCTCATTTAAATTAATTTGCCACAGATTAACTCCACTCAACTAAATTTCAAGTGTCCTAGTAAAAGGTAGGAATACTTATGCAATGGAATCATTTCATGATTTTTTAATTTGTAATAAATTTGCAAAGTTGCTACAAACATTATGGTGTATGCAGTGTAGATTCATGTGTGTGTGTGTGTGTTGGGGTATTTAAAGCTGTTTACATGAAGGGGTACGCATACTTTTGCAAGTCAATATATATATGTATATATATATACCATTGAGTGCAATGGATGCCAATGTCATCAAAGAAAATCAAATGAAATGACACATTTGTGTTAAAAACATTCTCATGATTAATTCTCTGATTAATTTCAAAGTGCAAATGCTACTATTTTGAAAAAAAAAATTATCTTTCATGTCTCATTCTAAAGCAGCAGGAACTTACATGTATGTGGTGTCTGGCTCCAGGCAGCGTATGATCAAGGAGATAGATGAGAGGGGATCCGGGATGTCCCCGAGCATCACGCACGGAGATTTGGCCCCTGACATGATGTCATCCACGAAACTCAACATGGTTTCTGTGAAGAGGAGAAAACATTGTTTAGCACACATACATACGCAAGTTTACAAGACCTAATAACCCATTTTGATCTCCCATGTTTTTAGGCCACCAAATGGTTTAAAACAAACTGTTTGTTTGTTTAGTTTTAAGTGTCTCTAATCAAGAATGATTAATGGTGAGTCATTAGGGGAGACAACCATGCATGCGCAGAAAAAACAAACATCAGCAAAACAGCCCCATCTTCTCAGGAAAGCCTCTGCAATGGGAACACAGGATGCTGTTTTGCATGAGGATTTCCCTCACCCTGAAAAACCCTGGCTGAGTCTGACCAAATGCTATGAAAACAAGTGTTTCCCTGCTCCCCTGGTCAGTGGAACACGCTAGGGAAGGAGACCCTGTGGTTTGGACATTTCGACCGGAGAAGATGTCAGTGGTTTGATTTCACACGAGACGCGTGACCCAGATCGAGCTGCGAGTGTCAGCCATCTAAAGCCCAAATAAAGAGCCCATACAGAAGTTACCTGTGGGGCTGATGTGCTTTGCCTTTCTTATTAAGAAGTGGACGGAAAGACTGTTTGCCCAGCTGGCCTGCATGCGTCACAGGACATGAGCCTCGTGTGCCTTTCATAGCAAAGAGAAACCAGGGATGGGGAACCTTTTAAAAGCGGTGGTCACCCTGCTTGTCTTCCTGGAGGCCTCTTCTTCAAAAATACCAGGCTTCTGAGAACATGATGCCAGGATAAATGTAAAGGGGAAAAGAGTGTGTGATTATATGCTTGCTGTCACCAGTAAGTATTTACAGTGCTTGTTGAGTAGAGAGTTGAGGAACACGTATGCTGACATTAATGAAAAGTGACATTGTGAGCGACTGCAGCACTTCAGGTCATATTTATCCAGTCATAGACAGTTCCACTGACAACAAGCTCTAACATCTCTGTTTTATGTTGAAAAAAAGGTGAAATGTTGTAAAAAGGCAATAAAACTTTTGATGTGTGTGGAAAATTTCGCAAGTGTGTTTTTATGAGATATAAATTGTGTGCCATTTATGAACTGAGGAGCACATGTTTTAAAATTATTTATGGGCAACTTCTCAGCGGGAATACTGAATGGGAACTGGTGTAGGAAGTGCCTTAGCTGCTCACTGTTTTTAACCATGTTAAACAAAATATTTCAATTTATGTGGAAGCCTGTTTCTGCCACAAGATAATTAGAAAGGTAAGTTCAGCTTTTTATCTCACAATTTGGACTCTTTTCCCCCTCTCAGTTTACATCTTTCAATTCTGTTTTTACTTTCCACCAACAAATAAATAATAAAAAATGTTATTATGACTTTTCTCAGAATTCCGAGTTAACTCGCAATTCTGACTTTAAATCTTACAATTAGGAAATTTATGATTTGACTTTTTTCTACGAAAGATGATCAAGATGATTTCTTTGAAAAGGAATGTAAATCATGCTTAAAAGAATAACTACCAAACTAATATTGCCAGCATAATTATATTACATTAGCCAGTAGAAATATATTATATAAAAAAGTCTTAAGAAACAAGGTAAGGCTACTGAACTTTTTCTCGTAATTGTAAGTTTACATTAAGTTTATATCTTTCAGTGCTGGTATTAGTTTTCACCATAAAATACATAATAAAAATATAATTATAATTCTGTCTTTTTTTATCAAAATTCTCACTTTGTATGTTGTAATTCTGGCTTTAAGTCTTAAAGTAATTCTGGCTTAAGAAAAAAAGTCTGAACTGTGAGAAAAAAAGCCACAATTACCTTTTTATTTTTAATACATTAAATAAATAATTAATT
>VONZ01000717.1:0-160000 GCA_012976165.1 Labeo catla | reverse complement strand
AGCATCTAAGCCAAAGACAACATTCCTCAAACGACTCCTACATTCAGCCTGAGAAACATCAATACCTTGATGTAAGTATCAGATTTGTGCATTATACTGAAACAAGATAAAACAACTGTGGATAAAAGGAGAACATAAACCCCTACTGAAATACACATGTCTGTGGTAAACACTGAGTCATCATGTACAAAAATATTTATTTTGCCTATGAAATACAAAGGATTCCATTAAAAACATACAGAGGCAACAGCTGTGAATTGGATTCATGTGAGCTGCTAGTGTTTCGAGCCTAAAGCTTTTCCACAATGTTTGCCATATGTCTCCTCTAACTGATTTGTTGCTACTTAGACACATAGACATTACTGTTTCTCCCCTGTGGTGAACCGGGAAGCTGAATGTGTACAACTGAAACTATACTGCAGCAGAGGAGAGAGAGCAAGCATAAAGAAAGAGACACACAGGCAAAAAAGAAATGAAAGGAAGGAAGTATGTGAGAAAGAAAGAAAAAGAAAGCATTTTTTGAGGCATTTGACCACACAGAGAAAAGAAAAGCATCTGTTTCTATTAGATAATTATGGAATCGGAAAAGGAAGGAAGAAGAAAAAGAAAGAAAAGAAAAAGAATAAAGTATTTAAGGGATTTAAGGAATTTAGAAAAGGAAGGAAGGATGGAAGAGAGAAAAGTTATAATTTAAAAATTAAAGGAGGTGAGAAAAGGAAGTAAAGAAAGAAAGAAAGAAAGAAAAAAAGAAAAGAAAGAAAGAAAAAAGAAAGAAAGAAAAGAAAAAAGAAAGAAAGAAAGAAAAAAAGAAAAGGAAAAATAAAGAAAGAAAAAAGAAAAAGAAAGAAAGAAAAAGAAAAAAGAAAGAAAAAAGAAAAAAGAAAGAAAGAAAAGAAAAAAGAAAAAAGAAAAAGAAAAAAGAAAGAAAAGAAAGAAGAAAAAGAAAAAAGATAGAAAGAAAGAAAGAAAGAAAGAAAGAAAGAAAGAAAGAAAGAAAGAAAGAAAGAAAGAAAGAAAGAAAGAAAGAAAAGAAAAAAAAGAAAATTACATTATATTAGATAATTATGGAAGTGAGAAAAGGGAGGAAGGAAGGAAGGAAGAAGAAAGGAAAAAAGGAAATATAAACCTTCTGTTATGGAATAAACAAAAGAAAGGAAAGAAGGAATGAAGGAAAGAAGGAAGGGAGGAAGGAAAGAATAAAGGAAGGAAGGATGAAAGGAAGAAGAAAGAAAGAAATAAAACAAGAAAGACCAAGAAAAATGGAGGAAGAAAGGATAATTCTGATGCCCTTTACCACACATACAGAGGGGCCTCAGGTTAAAAATTACAATTAAAAACTCCAAAATCCAAAAAGAAAGCGAGAAAGAAAAGAAGGCTTCTATTAGACTCAGGAACAGCCTGATCCTGACCACACATACAGAGAATCTTTTGTTTCTGTTAAACAGGTAAACATTTCAATTAAACAACTCCAAATCCACCACAGGAGCAACTCCGTATCCAAAGAGCTGGAAGTTTTACCAGTTCCATTAAACAGCAACGCTCTGGTACCAAACACACGTGGCAGCCCGGCAAAATACTCCACAAACAACATCTGGCCTTCGTTGTCTACTTTGATGAACAGAGAGTGAGCGATGGATAACAATGAATGTATCAATTCTTGGCACTTCCTCCACAAAAATGATTAACAGACTTGATCTCCCACGTGGAACATATTGTCTTCTTCGACAAAAAGAGGATATAAAAGGTTAATTGTAGCTGAGGAAAGGTGGGTGTTAGCGCTATGCAGAGTTTACTTGGATGGGAGTGAAAACCAAAACTCTTTAATCTGCTTTCATTTTCGTGCAAAGAGCTTTTGATATAGATGTTACACTTGCCATCTACGTCATAGCGCCGCTAAGAGCTTAGCTGCCGCTCAGCTTCGATTAAATTGTGATACATGCTCTTTCCTACAGTTTGATATACTCCCACAACTGACAGCAACCAACAGGTGATAACACTTAGCCTTCATGTGCTGTAAAGGTAAGAAAAATGCCTGGAAGACATATTTATATACCGAACGTGACTAAATGCCGACCACACCAAAGAAAGCCCTAAAAAGCATTTCAGAATGAGAAAATACACAGAGCACATTTGAAAACACGAGCTGGTCCTAAACCAGAAACAGCGATCAGTCCTCTTAAACAGGTTATAAAACAAATTACAATCATAACCCCTACTAATAAAAACTGCAAACCTCTGAAGTAATCATAAAACCACAACACACAATCAAAGACGTAACCACGTTCAAAATTGTAGGGAAACCAAATGCAAGTTTGATTCTGTTATTGAAAAACAAAACGAGCACAAACAAATAAATAAACTAACTTATAATAAAGAATGAACTTTACTTAGTATAGTAAAGTTTTATATCTGAATGCTGCAAGTGACTAATCAAAGGCAAGTATTCCAAGATGTAGATGAGTTTGTTTCTTCATCCGAACAGATTTGGAGAAATTTAGCATTACATCACTTGCTCACCAAACAGCTGATAAAAGCATCCTAATAACCCACACATAATCCACATGACTCCATCAATCAACAAAGTAAAAATCTGTTTGTTTAAGACGTTTTAACTTCAAACCGCTGCTTCTAGCTAAAATAAGAGTCCTGTATTGCTTTCTCAGTGAAAAAAATGTTTTATACAGACATATGCAAAGATCAAGGACATTTTACAAACGGAAACAGTCCAAACATTTTTCTAATCAAATTTGTGTCCCTGGACCACAAAACCAGTCTTAAGTAGCACGGGTATATTTATAGCAATAGCCAAAAATCATTGTATTTTTCTTTTATGCCAAAAATCATTAGGATATTAAGTAAAGATTATGTTCCATGAAGATATTTAGTAAATTTCATACCATAAATATATCAAAACATATTTTTTGACTGGGTGATTTTCTCAATATTTAGATTTTTTTGCACCCACAGATTCCAGATTTTCAAATAGCTGTATCTCGGCCAAATATTGTCCTGTCCTAACAAATCATACATCAATGGAAAGCTTTCAGATGATTTTTAAAATTAAAAGTTTACCCTTATGACTGGTTTTGTGGTCCAGGGTCACATATGTTGGTGGATTTTGATGTGAGAGGACAACGTGGACTTTTCCCTGGCAGGAAACGTTATTATGACTTATGGACAGGTATTGGCCAGAAGTGATTCTTTACAGTTAAAGGGGTCCTATTATGCTCTTTTACAAAGTCTTGATTTTGTTTTGGGGGTGTACTAGAACATGCTTTCATGCTTGGTAGTTTGAAAAACACTATTTTTAACATAATTTACATGAATACATCTCTCCCAGCCTGGCACATAAGGCTCGATTAGTTCCGGGTTTAATGAAGGCCCGCTTTCCGAAAAACAAAATGTGTTGTGATTGGTTAGTTGTCCCACTGCGTTGCGATCGGCAAACAGCTTAGACGGTGTTTCAGTACTGCCACGCCCCTTATCAAAGAAGCAAGTTCCGTGTACAACTGTTATTGGTGTACAACGTGATTCTTCGCTACAGAGGGGGGTTAATAAAGCTTGGGAGTGCCAGGATAAATTTTAATATAACTCCGATTGCATTCGTCTGAAAGACAGAAGTCATATACACCTAGAATGCATGGAGGGTGAGTAAATAATATGCTACAGTAGTGTTGGGTTCTGTCTTCAGCCTGCGAGATCGCCAATACATGATATTATCGTGCTAATGTATTTAATTATTTACATATTTAGTTTCATTGCCCGAAACCAGCTCCAGTTTAAGGCTAAAAGCAGCCTAACATTATCAAAGAACATCATCACTGATTAGCCTAGCCTATTCTAGTGCAAGTTTATGCATTTTAAAAAACAGTTCACATAAGTGAAGCTATCTACACTGTATGATGAATAAATCTTTTACCACACACTGCACACATCTGTGGCATGTTACGCCTCCAACGCACAACCGGAGTAGATTGCGGCTTCGGCATGTGTTTCAACCCCCTGTACTGCACACGTCTGTGGCGCGTTAGAGCTCTAAAGTGGCTACTCTAGTCAATGCTTGTGTTTATACCCACAATAAGAAACATAAGAAACAACAGCGTTTTGCCTTTAAAAAACCTCTTTTGTGCAGAACTACTTCCTTCCGCCATGGATTCAAATCTCAGTTTGATAGCTGAACAGCTGAGCCCAAGCCTCCATTACTAATTCGAAAATGTCACTTTAGAACAAGTAATGAAGGAATGTTGAGTTGCTTTATTGAAAGCTTATTGTATTAAAAGCTCACTGTATTATGTAGAGTTTTATGAGAGAAAGATGGTCTAAGCAATCGTGATTACCAGCATCTGATACAGCATTCATTCTTCACACTCATGATGAAAAATTAGTGTGAATGTCCGCTGAGGAAAGCGTTATCTTTATCGCAACATTAATATTTTTAATATCATCTGTTGAGGGTGATTTCTGAAGACAGCACTGCTAGGTGCATTTGTTAGCTGCGTCAAGCTGTTGTTGTTTTTTTCGTCAAGCTGTTGTTGAAACTAAAAATAACTTCCAACTAAACTAAAACTAAAAATAACTAGTCTCTAGTCATCTAATGGTGGAACAATGTAACTACCATTTCTCAATACTAAACACTTTTAAATACTATTATTTTTATAAAATATTTATTGATATAATAATATTTAATAAACAACAACAACAACAGCTATCATAAAAGTTGCTAGGCAATTCATTCAAACAAACAAAGACAGTGCTCTGATATTACATGATGACATGATGAGAATTTGCCAAAACTATCTTCTCTAGACCAAAGACCGCCTGTTAGATTTACCCAAAACAAATTACATCTCATGTTTAACCACGACAGAGACATCAGAGCCAGTTATAAATTCCAGATGATCTGGCTGAGGTGAGGCACTGTCGGGCGGATTCATAAGCTCTGAACGGCCGCTGACCATCTAGAGCTCATGTCAGAGTACGCCGAAGCAAATTTTCAAATAGTATATTCTCGCCTGAAAACCTTTTAAAACTGCATTCCGTGACACAAAAACACCAATATTTATAAAATGATACTAGATTTGGGCGTCCGCCATAACACGTGCTGTAAGAAGTACCATAAATGGAGTGATACGATCCCAAACTGTCAATTACAAACTGATTACAAAACAGCCAATTAAATTCGAGGACCAGAGGAACTGTTGTATAAAATTTCATATTAAACACAAACAGAGGCAGTATGGTTATTGGGTGGAGACCAAGCAACACATGATGATGGCTCCTGACCAAACGGGCAGCTGAAATACGTGGAGGCGGGGCTTTATAGCACAGTTTAACCCATTTCTGCTAAATCTGTAGCGCAGAAACCGTACATCATAAAATCATCTTCCTAGATAGAAACCTTAAGGCCCTTGAGTTCCGATAACAGGTGGAGACAACATGTTTTTATGATTTGGGATGTTATGATTTGGAACTGCAAGTATTAATGCACTATAATGTGATCCTCTTAGTGTTCACAGGATATTATGTCTAGCAATTTGCACAGGTGGAAATGATCACACATACAGTGGGGTCACACTGGAAATCTGGGATTCAAAATCTAATTAAAACTTGGAAATAAATGGAAAGTTTGGGGTCTGTAAGATTTTTGGAAAATAGAGAAAAAAGAAATGAATTCTTAATTTAGCAAAGATCAAAAGTGACAAATATATTTGTAATGTTACAAAGAATTTCTATTTCAAATAAATGCTTTTCTTTTGAAATTTCTACTCATCAAAAAAGAGAACCAAATCGGCATATTAGAATAACTTCTGAAGAATCATGTGACACTGAAGACTGGAGTAATGGAATGAACATTCTCAAACACACACATACAGTACATGTGCAAATGTAAGAGCCTCCACCCGAATGAACAGCATAGAGTTAAATGCCTTGCAGAGTTAAATGTATGTGCACGCACAGACACACAGATTTGTGGGAGGCTGAGTGAATCAGTGCAATCAGTGCCAGCTTCCACAGTGCACCTGCTCTGGCTCCAGAACCTGACCCCAGAGTGAGATCATCGTCCAGGAGCCGTGCTATGGAAAATTCCTCAGGAGTGAAACTGTGTCTTCCACCTATTCGGGAAAAACATCGCCTTGCTCCTGCTTGGAAGTGAGGTCCCTCTGCTTTACTAGAGGAAGTGTGGCACCCGGTTCTTCATGCCACCCGTGGGAGAGAACATGTCTGTTTATGGGTAGGATGTTATGTCCCTGTGACCCTTGAGTAAACCCGGCTGTTACTGTGCGATCAAAGTCCTGACATCAGTCTGGCGAGGAAAGCTGTTTGTTTTCACAGCATGTCTGGACGGGGTGAGATGACTGAAGGCAGACTTCCCATTTACTCGGTTCCCACACCATGAGAGTGAAAAGCAAATGCTATGATGTCACGTTGTGTGCCTGATTCCAATTAAGTACTCTATTAGCATGCAAACACTCACAGTGTGTGCTATTGCTATATTACCAATGGCTTCTCCTAACTCCTAACATGTCCAGTAAACACTTCAAAATCCAAATCAAGTCCGTTTTTACAGGAATAGTTCACTTGCAATGGAAATTCTGTTATTGTTTGCTCACCCCAAGACAAAAGTAAAATGAGCCACAAGGTAAGATGAACCACATCTTGTTTCTAGGCAGCCATACACAAAATAAAGCGCCGGACATCATTTTCAGTAAGAGGCAATAATTTCATTGTATATGTGGTGAAGAAAATCATATGGTAAATGTGGTTCATGCCATTTATGTGCAAAAATCTGATTTTTCCTTTTCCAAGTCAATTCCGTGCATGTTCACAGTTACAATGATTTACAGAACACTGACGTATGAGCATTTTTAGACACTTATGAGTTCAGTTTTCACTCTCTACTGAAAACTAAACAGCTGGAGATTTACAAAAAGTATCTTAAGAAAACCATAACGACTGTATTACAAGCCTTCTGTAGTCATATGAGAAACAGATGACAAAGCTTTTGTTCACTGATAGTTTACTCTACAGTCAAGAACCAAATCAGCAAGTTGAGCCTGAGAATCAGGTCAATCAGATTCATGAACAAATCATTCTTTTTGACCAATTCTTTTTGGCGAGCTTATTGATCCAGTTCACAAATCATACTGCAAGGAAAGATTATCAGTGAATAATATGATATTCTGACAGGCATTTGGAAAAGACCCGCCTGAAGATGCTTCAAAATTCGATAGAATTCAACATAGAATTTTAAAACATCATTTTGCTTTCTGTTCTATTTCTGTTCTAAATTTTGTCATCATTTACTCACATTCATATCATTCCAAACCTGTATGTCTTCCTTTCTTCTGTGAAACACAAAGGACAATATTTTGAAAAATGTTGATAACACAACCATTTTGCTTATCTTTGACTTCCAATATATGGACAAAATGAAATAAATCAATAAAAATAAACTAAATATAGCTGCAAGCTAGAAGGGGCCAAACACAAAGAAGGCAAGATGAGTCATGCCAGCATGGCTGGCAGCATCAGACCAACTGCAATTAAAGATGTATTTATGATTTTAAGCAAAATGACTGAATAATCAAATACAGTCACTCTTAATATGACTGAAAGATGTATTACTGTTGACCAGTGGGTGTCACTGTTACAAAATTGATGTGGTGTGGTCAGTGTGAGGTGACAATGGCACAAATAAAGTTTGGTGTCAATATGTCAAAGCTTTGCAGAGATACAGCCTCATACGCTGTCTCAAATTTGCTGTGGCTCTGTACGAAAACGGTTTTGTCTATCAACATGAAATCCATAACTTTTTGTCAGCACAGTCTGAAGATGATCTGACTCGAATTTGGTAAAAATCAGACAAACGGACAAAAGTTTGAAAAAGTAGGTTGTTAAAGAAAATCAAAATGGTGAGCAGGAAGCTCAGCAAACTATGGCAAAACTGGTATCTATGTTCTCAGCATGAAGGATTATTTTGATTTTCATTATTTATGATTAATGAATGGTTTATCACTTTTGACCAATAGGTGGCTAATAGGTGCTAAATTTACGTGGCTTGGTCAGTGAGGTGACAATGGCACACACAGTTTTGGTGTTAGTATTTCAACGCTTTGCAAAGACACATCCTCAGACGCAGTTTGGCATGATTTCAGCAAATTCGTTGATCTGTTACACAATAACCATTTGGTATATTGACACAAAATCCATAACTTTATGCCAGCATGGTCTGAAGATGATATGGGTCAAATTTGGTGAAAACTGGGCCAACGGTTGAGGAGGAGTTAGAAAAAGTAGGTTTTTAACATAAATCAAAATGGCGGACAGGAAGTTATTCTGACTGGCAAAATTTGTATCTATGTTTCTCATCATGACCCAACAAATATATTGACACCACTTTCATTACAATAGGCTGATAAACACAAAACCTCTTAACATTTTTGGACATTTCATTATTAGTTTTGACCACAAGGTGTGCTCCAAAACGTTTAGCGTATTAGGGCATGGTGCCGAAGACACATACTGAGTTTCGTAATGAAATATGCTAATACGTTCTTAAAATATAGCATTTTACAACAAAATTCAAAATAGCTGATGCCCAAAATGGCTGACATGGGTAAATGTGTGGTTTGACTTGGCATGCTGCACCGAATCTAAAGAGGCCAATTGTGTGATTTTTGGCCAAACCATTCAGAAGTTCTAAGCAAATACAGCAATTTTTCATATCTCCTGACCACCAGTTGGCACTGTGCCAAAACTGCGACCCAGGTCATGATTATTATAACACACACCAAGTTTGGTCTCAATACACTGAAGCCTCACATCCATTTTTGCTCACTCTTTGTCAGATTTGTGCGTTATTCGAGAACGGTTTGACTAGTAAACTTGAATTTGGTGCTTGGCCCCTAACAAGAAAATAAACACTGGGACAATTCTCAAAATATCTTCTTTTAAGTTTCACTGAAGAAAGGAAGTCATACAGGTTTGGAATGGCGTGGGTGAGTAAATGATGACAGATTTTTCATTATTAGGTGAACCATCCCTCTAAGTCAGACAACAAAATCGGCATTTGTTAACAAAAACGTCTGCGCTTTGCGCAGCTATTAGCACAGACATGTCAAACAAATCCTTGAAAAACATAAACAGAGGATCGCAATGACTTGTAACGCGGGTAGCAAGTTACAGCCTCTGGTTTTCTGCAGCAAATGAAGGACAGCCTTGTACAAGATGAGAAAATCCCTCACATGTTTCCTATGAGAGCTTAAAAATCGGATAAGGTTTTATAATCAGTTTGTTTGTGGAGTACATTCAGAACCTTCCAGGAAAGGCTGAAGAGTTGCTGGTTCTGGCCACTTTTTAATCTGAGGCTTGTAAAGAACAAGACGTTACCTCTGTGGATAAAGAAGAAAATACAGAAACACCCATACATATCTGGCTTGCAGTAAGACCTCTACGATCATCTCCTCATCAATCTCATTTTTACAATTCCACATTTGGACTTGATATAACATGATGTTCTTTTCTACTTTAACAGCCACGACGTGTCTGAAGTCTAACTTGGACCGGGCAGCAACAGAGGTGGAGGAGGACAGGCAATGGGCATGCCTTTGAAGTGAAAGAGGGGGAATGGATGAAGATAGAGGAACTTATAACAGGAAAGCCAAAGGCTGTCATGGTGCAAACACGGTTTTGGGACTCCGCACTATATTTGGTAAAAGTAGCGCTAAAGTGGGAGGACATGTGTTCTGCATCAGTCTCTTTTATAGAGCTAATGATACAGGTGTAAGCCTGAAATCATTTACATATAAACAAGGGCGTAACAACCATTATAATGGGGGGAAATGATCATTATATTTCAGGAGTTTCATTTTACTTGGCCGCAGTTCTAGAGTAGCCTGCCACAAAAAACCATCTAAAGACCAAACAGAAGCATTACCCAAAAGCTGAAGTTGAAAACCACATTGTCAAAGAACAGTCAGCAAAGCATTCAATTCTCTTTAGTTTAAGACAATAGTTTGTTTTTAAAATGTAAAAAAAAACTAAACAAAACTCACTGAGGATTTATTTGATCAAAACATACAGCAAAAATAGTAATTCTGTGAAATATTAAATAAGTTTAAAATAACACCCACTATTTTTCTATTCTGTTTTCTATTTTAAAATATTTTAGAATGCAATTTATTGATTTTTCAGCAGCCATTACTCCAGTTTTCAGTGCCACACAATACTTCAGAAATCATTCTAACGTGCTCAAGAAACGTTAATAATAATATTTTAGATAATAATAATAATATAATAATAAAGATAATAATATTTTAATAATCATTTAATATTATTACTATCAATGCTGAAAACAGTTGCTGCTCGGCTTAAAATTATGTTGGAAACTTTGGAAACATTTTTTTTAGTATTCTGTGAGAAAAAAACAAAACATTCAAATTAGAATTCTTCTGTAACACTGTAAATGGAACATTTTAAATTTTAATCAATTCAGTCTTTGCTGAATTATATGAAAGCCCATTTCTGTCACTAAATAAAAAAATAAAAAGGTAATTGCGACTTTTTATCTCAGAATTCTGACTTTTTTCTCAGGATTGCATGATATAAACTCACAATTGTGACTGAGATGTACACTTATA
Organism: Labeo catla; assembly: GCA_012976165.1. NCBI lineage: Eukaryota > Metazoa > Chordata > Actinopteri > Cypriniformes > Cyprinidae > Labeo > Labeo catla. Next base: position 149,360 of record VONZ01000717.1, on the reverse strand, counting down.
ATTCTGACTTTTTTCACGAAATTGTGAGTTTACATCTCACTATTCTGACTTCTTTTTCCCTCAGGATTTCAGTCAGTTTTGACTTTTTTCCCCACAGAATTGTCAGATATAAATTCACAACTGTGAAAAATAGCCAGAATTGCGAGAAAACACAATTCTGACTTTTTTTGTAAGAAATCAGATATAAACTTTTCTGAGATAAAACAATTGCAATCGCACGTTACAAAGTCCAAATCTGAGGGGGAAAAAAGACTGCTATGTTCTCAGAATTGTGAGTTTATTTGTCACAGTTCTACCTCAAAACTCGCAAAAGATGTTTTTTTTGGGTGGGTAGAATCGAGCAAAATCGAGAGAGACAGGAAGTTGTATAGAATTAGAACTTGTCACAGTCTAATTCAAACATAGATCCTCATGGTTCCCACAAAACACACCCAAACCCAAATGCCATTATTATTGCACCAGATATGTTTATTTACACTTTAAGTATTGTATTGCCAGTAGTTAGTCCCTCTGAATTGGCAGAGGTTCACTATTCTTTCCAGGGAAGGAAATTGGTAGCAAAAGCAAAGTGCCCTACATATAAAGTTACTGGTGTTCATCAAGGTTATTTAACATATGATCATTTTGCTTCATCCTGAAAGGCTTAAATCCTAATCATTACCAGAATCAACTCTTGCCGCGGCTCTGCCCTTCCCCAACTTCAAGGTGGTCTTCCTCATTGCATTTACAACACTTCACAGTTTAAGCCGTGAGGAGATCAATCAATCATCGGATATGTCTGACACATACAAAACAGAGCATTTTCAGCGAGCCACATGGGTGTCTTACGTCTATATGGAGCACAGCAAGTCCAGCAAGTCAAGGCCTTCTGAAGAAGCATTGATCATCTGTGTGAAAAATCGATTTCAACTCTTGCCTAAAGTGGAATAAAATCTCTGGTGCTGGTATAGAGCACAGTAAGTACCTACGTACGAAGACCAGGGGGACTTGAGAGGTGAAAAGCACAAATTTAGAGTTGGAGGCCCTGAGCATAAAGCGTAAGTGTGTCTGAGGTGTGCTCCTATTTGGCATGCCAGAGCCTTTTAGGTTAAGACATATTCATTCTACTCAGCAAATCCTGGCAGAACAATATCATGGACTTCATCCAGGATCACACCGTCTGATAAATGAGGCTTAAAATGAACATACATTCACCCTGATTGGGGTGAGAGTTTTTGATGTTCATGGAGAAATCCCATGTGATGTCCATTATGCCCATGATAGAGATTTGAGACACATACTGACTTAATATTCACCTCAAACTGTTTCATTCTTTCAAAATTACACAAATACATCACTGTCTAGAATCTAAAATAGGGTGAAAGCACAACACGGAGGGGTTTTCAGATCATGCTGCAGGTTACATCAGATTATTAATTATTTAAAGGCCAAATGGGATACTTTATCCAGAACTTTCAACACAATAAAGCAGAAAATACTGTCACTATTATCACAAGCCAGAACGAATGAACTATGCACATGAATTAATGATCTAACTAAAACGCTCCATCTTGGTCTAATCAGACTGATCACATGACACAAATGAGCTGTTATCACGCTTTTTGGCAAACACTAGATGTAATAACTTCTTGTGTGCTTCCCTCCCACATGATCTGGTTGACTAGTTCACCTTTATCTGCATCTGCTACTGAACTATGACGCTAAATCAAAGTGATCGTTGGCTTCTCTTGCGGTTTTGTCCTGAATGATCACCCTGTCTAAGGAGTTTTGCTTTGCCTTCTGATGTGTCTTCCATTCCCCGATAATAGAACCAATGGTGTCAATGGAACGTTTAAACACCTGGATAATTCCTCAGATTTACACATTTGTTTTACTTTATCTCTGGAATGGTCTTTAATCTTTATTTTAACAGCCGTCTCTCAGATTTACAACCCTTAACTGTAGGGTTCTTCTTAATAAATTGTGGTAGCTATTTTAATTCACCGGGAGAAGTAAATTTTAAGGCAACTATGTTGGGGATTTCATTGCACAATCAAACCCTCTGCATCAGAGGAGCTGAATATCTTTATAAAATATTAATGCTTTTTTATTGCATTTCAACATAAAATACAGCCACATTAATTCACGTTGTGGTTCAATCTTAGTGCTGGGAAATTCAATTCGAATTAATTTAGATTTCATATTTTCATGTGCAGTCAGTTGCCATTATCACCAAATAAACCCTGGCAGGATAATCAGGACTCCAGCGAAAGGCAGAGGGATCTTGTATCACCCTAAAGGGGTTTAATTTGCGATAATGACTAGCTGAATGTACTTTATCCCACTTATTACACAGCTACTTCCAAATAAAAGAGAATTAAGTATTGTTTCTCTTTTAGGGGCTTTTAGCCTTTATCGTAGAAGACATCAAAGACGGATATGTGGATGTTGATCTCAAATCATAATTTACCTACCTGTCTCAACTTTGGAGTGATCAGTCCGCTCTGTCACCTTCTCTTGACTGATGAGGTAATCAACGATTCTCACTCCGATTGGTGGCTCTGCATGGTTCCATTCTATTATAACCAATGAACTGCTGGGCTCGTATGAATGGGACAGCTTGAGCCTGACAGGAGTATAAAATCAACATTAATGACTTAATGTTTGACCAAGACTGGAACTTCTACAGTGAAACCTCACTTCAGAAACTGTAAATTCCCTGAACTCACATAGGTTGAGGCAGAGGAGCACAGGTCGGGAGTCCATCTGTGCCAAAGGCATTAGAATCGCATCGACACCAGTCATCAATAACATCACCTTTAGCAGAACACCACAGTACACTCATCATGGCCTCCTGCAGAGCCTACATGAAAAGACAAAGATGCAGACCATGTTATAATAATACAAATGATAAACAATGATTATAATAATCACATTTATGTACTGTAACACTATTTCACACTCAATGAGCTTTACAGAGTAAGTGGAGAAATGTCCTCTACCACCACTAGAGTGCAGCATCTACCTGGATGATGCATATTTGTACAGACCACAAATGTCTTAGAGATTAGGACTGTAATTAAAATATCACTTGAAATATAATTTTTTTAAAGTAATTAAAAACTGTGAATAAACAGGCATTTATTTATTTATTTCTATGTATGCTTTAATTTATTTTGCCTAAAATGTAGCACAAATATATATGTGACGCTACTATGTATATGTTCAATTAATTATATTTATTTAATTGAATTTTCATTAAAATTTAAATTAAAAAAATAAGTGTATATACAGTATATTATTAATTATAATTAAAATACAATAAAACATTATTTTTAAATAATTAAAACATTTATTATTTATTTATGCGAAACGAATGCACCACTAATATATATATGACTCCACTGTCTATATATATACTCAAATAATTATATATAATTAAGTGCATTTTCATTCATATTAAAGTAACTTACACAAACAAGCTAACAAACAAACAAACAAACAAATAAATATATATTTCTATGTATGATTTAATTTATTTTGGCGGAAAGGTACAAAATATAAAAAAGGTACAAAATATACAAAAAGGTACTAATATATATGTGACTCCACTGTTTATATATTTTTAAGTAATTATATCTAATTAATTTAATTCAAATGAAAATAAATAAATACATAAGTTTTTGATTGATCTATAGACTTATGTCTCAGGTCAATAGATCCTGCATGTGTTTAATTGATGAACAGCCTTTTTTCAAATAAATAAATAAATAAATAAATAAATGTGTTTTCGATTGAGCTATAGGCTTACATTTCTGGTAAATAAGTCCTAGATGTGTTTAATTGTTGAACAGGCTTTTTTTTCTGTTTGCTATTCTAAATGAGAAGCACAGTATTGTGTCCCTATCACTATACTGGTGCAAAAGGTCTTACACAGACCACCTGTCGACTTCACTAACATATTGTTCACCCGCAACCTTTGTTTTCCCCAGGCAGTATCCCAACCAGGCACATTGCAGCTTAGCTTTAGTGGGTAACCTGGCAAGGGCTGTGGGGTGAGAGTATAACATTATGAGTCACAGATACCTGGTAGGTCTCGTTGCTGTTGACCAGTTCGTAGATTGGCGTTGCTTTGGTAATGTTGAGCAGCACAGGTTCTGCAGGACGTGCAGGCCCAGGGCTCATGTGGCAGAGGTGGCAGGACAGAGGGCACTGGCCCTGGCTGCTGCAGTCCATGCGCACCCCCGCCGCCATGCGCTTGGCACCCGAGTCCAGCAGGCTGGCAATGTATGCTGGGTAAGTAAGCGTGCGTGGCTCCTTGTCCCGCTCCTCTGACTCATCCGATGGAGAGTTTCCTGAAAAAACAGAATTCCACATGATTAATATTTGAAAATGATAGAATCGTTCAGTCTTTAGAATACGGCTGTTTACTTGGTTTTATTTCAATTATTATAAATGATTTTGAACTGTTATTTATAAAAGTTAATTAAATTCTTTAATAAAAATAAACATGTAAAATATGTTGATTAATTAAAAATTTAGTCCTGTTAAATCGATTAATTGCAATTAATCGCGAATAATCGCATCCAAAATAAAAGTTTGTTTACATAATATATGTGTTTAATGTGTATATTTATATGTATATATAAACACACACATACATGTATATATTTAAGAAATTTGGGAAATATTATATACAAATATACACAGTACACACACATTGTTGTAAACACATAATGAGTTTAATTGTGATTAATCAATTCGACAGCACTAATAAATTTAATTGCATGTCAATAATTGCTCTACCAGCTCTATTTCAGACACTAAATCATCATTTGAGCCTAAAACGAAACTGTATTGAGTAAAGCTTTGCTTCTATTTTAAGCCCATCCCAAAAGTATATGAACTCACAGTTGCTTACTCTGCAGACCCTCACACATACAAAAGCAATCAGCTCGCGCAACAGCCAATTAGGGAATACCCTTTCACTGCAGCACACTTTAATAAAAGACACACACTCTTGAGATTTTAAAGACGTGCACACACATAAACAAACCACACAGAGATTTTATGAGCCAATAGTGTGAGAAGAAAATGCAGTGTGAGAACCCATTATTCCTTCAGCCTTTCGCAATATCAGACAGGCCACGTTTAGCCCAATGTTTTGCATAAGAGACACATGAGGAAATGAAAACGCAGTGCCCCGTAGTACACTTAATAATAAAGCAACAAAAGCCCTGCTGCAAACTGCAAACATATCAATCAAACTGAGTTTTGCTTTCATCTCAGTGAGATTCTTATTTAATTAAAGACTTTTTAGTATTTGGGGAGAATCAGAGCAGTTATTTCTTTGTTATTCAATATCTAAATGAGCTCGGGTCTGCAGGAGACGTGCAAAAGGTCATGCAGCCGACCTCTGGGAGGAGATGGGAGCAAATCGGCTCTCACGCCATCCTACCCACTCTCTAGCTCTTTATAAAATATAACTTAGTGCTAACTCATTTTTCCAGTTTAACGGCGTTACAGGCATGGGGCTAGGGTTGGCTGTAGCTTCCGTCTCTTTTTTCTTGACAAGAATTGCATTTATTTAGAAGCAGAACTTCACTTCATTGTCATCATGGTACAGGTAGGGATGAGGGAGCTTCAGCAGAACAACATTGAACTGTGGTCAGATGAGATGTTGTCAGGCCATATGTCAGTAAAAATGAATTTTCCTGTTCTGTCGGCCGTTATACTGTGCTTGTAGCATGCACGCTTCAACTGCATGCACTAATGTGGCGGTGCGCTGTAGCCTGTATCAATTCTTATTCAACCGTGAATTAAACTACGAGTACGCGTCAGATCCGCGTCGCGTTCTGCAGCGGCAGCACTTAATAGCAGTAATAGCAGCCAAAAAACCTAATAACCCAGCTGCTGTGATGTCTGTTAATCAAAAAACAAAAGAAAAAATAGGAAATCAATAACTTTTGTAGCTTTAAGGATTCATATTTAATTTAGTATTTAGTGATAACTTTATTCAATTTCTGTGCATTTCTTACTTGCTGAAGGGCACAGGTACATAATTGGTTTATGTGAAGATTGATTTAAGTTTTAGAAGCTGTTATTTTTTAAAGTCTAATAAATGTTAAAATTGATAGCTCTCAATTATACTGGAATGTTGAATAGTCAATTGTTAAATATTTGGATAAAAAACAATTTCATCGAGATTTCAGTAATATTGGTATCATTGATACTCACTTTCAGTCATAAAAAATGGTGCTGGGCAACAAATAATCGTGATTAATCGCATCTAAAATAAAAGTTTTTGTGTACATAATATATGTCTGTGTACTGTGTATATTTATTGTGTATATATAAAAAACACACGCATGTATATATTTAAGAAAAAATATGTTTATATTAGGGCTGTCAGTCGATTAAAATTTTTAATCTAATTTTAATCTACATGATGTGTCGATTAATTCATCTAATTAATCGCAAAATAAACAATGTGAGTAAATGATGACAGAATTAATTTTTTGGATTCATTCAAACTCGATTCGATTCGTTCAAACAGGTGATTCATTCAGAGATGAAGTAAACATCTCTCTTTATAAATGGGCCTTTGAATCATTGATTCATACTATTCGTACAAAATGTGGATTCATTCAAAAACTAAACACTGCTGTGTTGGTCAGAGACAAGTAACAATTCTGATGTGGCTTCAAAGGTAATATGTTCTGTGCAAAATTGAGCAAGAACACATAATATAATGTTTAAAATATAACACAATATTAGCTTCTTATTTACTGAACTGTTGTATAAAATCACATTTAAGCTCATGACAGATCAGAACAAATTCACCACTCCTGTTATATTGCTCTTGCTGCCCGTGTGATATATTATATATATATATATATATATATAATAAAAAACTTTTATTTTGGATGTGATTAATCGCGATTAATCGTTGCCCAGCACTAGAAACTATATTTAGCAAATATTAAAAATCTACTGTCTTTATGTTGTTTCTACATTAATTTAAAGATTTTTGCAGAATAAAAATATATTTAAAAACAAATGTTAGGCGGGATTGATCACGGTTAATCGCAATTAATTTCAGAAAAAAATGTGTGATGAATTAGTTTTTATTGATTGCCAGCACTATATATAACGCTTTCTTAATTACTCTAAATCAGGGACAGGCAACGTCGGTCCTGGAGTGCCGACGTCCTGCAGAGTTTAGTTCCAACTCTAATCAAACACACCTGAACAAGCTAATCATGGTCTTCAGGATTACTAGGGCTACAGGCATGTGAGATTTTTTTCAGGGTTGGAACTAAACTCCGCAGGACATCGGCACTCCAGGACCGGCGTTGCCTATCCCTGCTCTAAATCATCAAAATTGATTCTTCCATTGTATTTCTTTAAATAAAAGCACTGTAGCCGTGCCAAGAAACCACAAAGCTCTTCAAAAAAAAAAAGGTTCCTCAAAGTTAATGAATTAAAAGGCCTGTAAATTACACATTTTGGATGCCAATCAGAAAGCTTGAGCTCCTCAGAAAATGCTAATGTGTTAAAAGTGTTTCATTAAATTCGATGCCAGCTGTAGATTAAGAAGGCATTACTAATATTACGCTTAGCTGGTGCTTTAATTAGACAGAGTGAGAGAATGAAAAAGCAAGAAGAAGTGGGGAAGAAGAAATAGGGTAGGCTGGAAGAAGAGAGAAACAGTGGGAGAGCTGCACACTCGACAGTGTGCCAATTTGCTTTGACATATTTTCTCTACAGCTCTGGGTTTTGACAGTTATGAAACCGGCATGATGCATTGCAGGCCAAATTAAAACAGGAGAGCGAAGGAAAACATCTCATTAGATAACTTTCATTTTACCCGCTTGATTTGCATGAAAAAGCAGGGAAAATCTTGTCATCTGTAGTGTCTCTTTAAGCTCAGAGCTCAGAAAACGCCTTTGATATTCTCAGTGGTTTGAAGGATTGCCATTTATGAATGCATGCAAATTGTCAGCCGTGACAAAGGTGAGCGTTCCTCGGAAATTCCTCGGAACCGGCATATTTTTATATAGAAATCTCCTAAAATAAGACCTGCGCCTAACAGGCGAAACACTAGATGGCACAAGAGCTCTAGGACGGGATGCCGAGCGCACATGAAAGCAGAAGGGAGGGGGTGACCTAACAAATTGCATTATCATGTCTGCACGGATCCGAAAACACAATCTGCACGATAAAGTACGAAGATAATGAACATTGCTTCTCCCTTTTCTCATGTATGGAAAACGGATGAAACATCAAAATGGAAAGTCATGAATTGCTCTGCGTGTCTCCAAAATCCGAGGAGCTTTCAGTCAATAATCAGGACGTTTAAGCACCGCAGTCAAGCAATTTAAACGTGTAGGCTCAGGATGCATCTGAACGCTTTAGCACAGCCTCGACAAGCTAATCTCACAAGAAAGATGTTGCATGATGATTATCACACCGTCCTTATTCGAGCACCTGCTTTGTTCGGAGCGTATGTGGATTGAGTTTTAAATGCTAGTCCACAACAACATGTAAATACTCTTCCAGCCAGTCTCTTTCCATCTCACTTCTCTCGCTTCCCCCGACCAGCCTTCAATCTTTTTTGCATTCGGCCGGTTTACGCATGCAGCTGCTGGTCTTAACTGACATGCCCCTCTGTCTCTTAATAAAAGCTGCCTGTGTGGTACAGGTGAGAGTGACTGGGTTTATTTACCTGTGATTGGGCCTGCCTGCAGACACAAAGAGCAGTGACATCTTGTTTGTGAGGCGCGAGGGCTAAACTAATTCATCTGTTGGCACGTTGTAGCTGGTAACGCTCCCCGGGACCTCGCTCTGCAATCTGACCTGAACCGCCAGGCTGAGGGGCTTGAATCTGAAGCAATTTGCGACGGATTCTAAAATGCCTTGCGCAGAACCGGCTGAGGGCTTTATTTTTATTCTCAAACAAGAGCGACGAGGCTTATATCTAAGCTGTATTCCACAGTAATTGTCACAATGTGCAGTGCAGGACACTGTTTTGAGTGGTAATTGCATGCAACAAGGAGAGGAGACTGACAGGCAACAATTTAGTTTTTTTTTTTTTTGGAGAGAAAAACAGGTGAGAATGACTCACATCAAAGCAAGCGGTGATTGTACAAACATTGTTAATGGGAGCTAAGTACCAGAAATGTAATTTGTACTGTTCACTACAATGTATAAACATACCTTTTTTTGTTTTAATTTAATTTCATTTATTTTATTTCATTTTTTATTTTTGTTATAGTTGTGCTTAAGCGTCTTAAAATTTAGACAATACTTTGGCATGTTGTGGTAAATTTAGTTAATGAGACATTTTAGTTGGCATCAATTTGAAAAAAATGATGCCAATTGTGCTTTCAAATACATATAAAATACATATACAATACATTTTTATACCCAAAATACATATGTATAAAACAGTATTTCAGTCAGTAAGTCATTTTTGCTGGCATTTGCTGCCAAAAAAATATACATAATAATAATTATTATTTGATGATAGATTTAATACAAAAAATACATGTGTAAATACTTTAATAAAAAATAAATGTGTGTGTGTGTGTATTATTATTATTATTATTATTATTAAAAATGGCAGTTTTAGTCAGTAAGTCATTTTAGCTGTCATCTACTTTTAATTGACAAAAATGTTTTATTTGATGAGAAATAGAAAAAATATTTTACATATTAATTTTAGACACGAATTAGATATTTTACATATTAATTTTAAACATGTATCAGCATTTAACCACATGTGAAAATTGTCCTTCATGTGACCAATAAAACTCTTTGTAGAATTTTCTTCACCAGAAAAGTGAATTAACATTTTGCTTTTTTAAAATCATATTTTCATCAACATCAACTAGTAATATTATAATAATAATAATAATAATAATTGTGCAAATTATATATATATATTCATTCATGCGTAAATATTTATATACATTTATTTTTAATTAAGATCTTCGTTTAATAATAATAATAATAATAATCATCATCATCATCATCATAATAATCATAATAATAAAATGGTAGTTTTAGTCAGTAAGTCATTTTAGCTGAAAATGATTTTATATTTCATGACAAAAAGCTAAATTATTATATATATATATATACACACACACACACACACACACGAATTACATATTTTACATACAAATTTAAACATAACAATATTTAACCACATGTAAAAACTGTCTTTCATGTGGCCAGTAATAATCTTTCTAGATTTTTTCTTCTCCAGAAGAAAAAATAAAGCTAAATAATAATAATAATTTTCCATCTTCAATAACACTGAATTAAAAAAAATAAATAAATAACTTTATTAAAATCATTTTTGCCAGTAATTTCATTAATGAGATTAACACTATTTCGATTTCTAGTTCTAGCTGCAGGTTTAGACGGCAGACCACTGGAACCCCTACAGCAACTGTGCCATAATCAAATATTTGCAGTCTGCTGTAAGTATCCCTTGGAGTTAGAGGACGATCTCAGCAACAGGGATTCAGTGCCAACCAGGTGCAGTTTCCCGGGTCTTATCTGTCTGTGCACGGCAAGCAGCTGGCATGCTTTTCACGAGCGGATTACACGCTAACGGTGCTGTTCGCTCGTACTATCATTTCCGCTTTTCGGGACATGCCGACCTTCAAGCGCAGCTCAAAACTTTCACCCCTTTTAATTGATGGATGATTTAGAGGGTGTGTGAAAGACTTTTGAAAGACATGAAGAAACAAGACGAAATGTAAAATGACATCTGCATTAATCTGAGATTAGAGTTATTAGCCTGAGAGGAACATTAGATTGTATAGTGAGCAGAACTCAGAGATGGGCCCTGCCATTTTCTTCTTTCATTTCTCTGTCCAAGGCTAAACTATTTGGAGTCTTAATACAAAAAAAGAAAGAAGAAAAAGCTGAAATATGCATTATACCTCTTATCCTTGCACTGTAGGATGATCCAAACTATCTGTGGTAAAGAAAAGGTGCAAAAATATTTTGAATGTGGAAGCAAAACTAATTTCACAGAAAGATTGAATTTTGCAGTTCGGATAAGAACAGAATGGTTTTCTCTAAGGGTTCGTTACAGATACTGTCTGCAAGACCGGTCATTTCCAAAGTTTTCGTTATACTTTTAAACATAATTGTTAAATCTCTGTTTAGAGAGACGGTTTCCTCAAAAAATGAAACGTGGTCATTGTTTACTGACCCTCAAGTTAATGGGGTCCAAAAAACCTTTGAAAGGAAGGCATAAAAGAACGGTTTTCTCCTAAGTAAAAATTCTGTCATCATTTACTCACCACAAGTTTGGAATGACATGGTGAGTAAATAATGACAGAATTTTTATTTTTGGGGTGAACTATCCCTTAAAAGAGAAGTTCACTTCCAGAATAAAGATTTCCTGATAATTTATTGCATCCAAGATGTTCATGTCTTTCAGTCGAAAAGAAATGAAGGTTTTTGATTTAAAGAAGTAGTTCACTTCCAGATCAAAAATTTACAGATAATTTACTCACCCCCTTGTCATCCAAGATGTTAATGTCTTTCTTCTTCAGTCGATAAGAAATTATGTTTCTTGAGGAAAACATTTAAGGGATTATCTCCATATAGTGAACTTCAATGGTGCCCCCAAGTTTGAACTTCCAAAATACAGTTTAAATGCTGCTTCAAATGGCTCTAAACGATCCCAGCCAAGGAAGAAGGGTCTTATCTAGCAAAACGATCAGTCATTTTCGAAACAAATTGATGATTTACATACTTTTTACCTCAAACGCTCGTTCTTGTCTAGTTCTTGTCTAGTTCTTGTCTAGTTTTCCGGCTTAAGACAGTTAGGGTATGTCAAAAAACTCCCATCTCGTTTTCTTCCCCATCTTCAAAATCGTCCTACATCGCTGCAGAAGTACCGACCCAGTGTTTACAAAGTGAACATGCACAGAAGATCAACAGCCCTTTACAAAAAAAGGTAAAACAGCGATGTAGGATGATTTTGATGTTAAAGAAGAAAATGAGATGGGAGTTTTTCAACATACCCTAACTTTATTGACCTGGATTACACAGACTACGTATGCGCATTACAGATATGAAACAAGACAAGCATTTGAGGTTAAAAAGATATATAAATTGTCAATTTTTTTTCGAAAATGGCCGATCGTTTCGCTAGATAAGACCCTTCTTCCTCAGCTGGGATCATTTAGAGCCGTTTGAAGCTGCATTTATGCACCATACATATTCATTATATGAAGAGAAATTCTGAAATGTTTTCTTTAAGAAACATAATTTCTTTACGACTGAAGAAAGAAAGACATGAAAAGGGGGTGAGAACATTATCTGTAATTTTTTGTTCTAGAAGTGAACTTCTCCTTTAAACATTCCAGGATTTTTATCCATACAGTGGACCTCAACCAAATAAAAAAAAAAAAAAAATTGTATACTTTTTACCACAAATGCTCACCTAGCACTAGCTCTGTGATGTGTCACACGTGGTTAGTTCTACGTCTGTGTACTTCGGTTAAAGAAGGTAGATTAGGGTGAAAAACTCCATCTCATTTTCTCCTCCAACTTCAAAATCGTCATCGTCATTGTTTTACTTTTTTTTCCGTGCTAGTGCAAGATGAGCATTTGTGGTTAAAAAGTATATACATTTGTATTGTATGAAGAAAATGACTGATCGCTTCGTTAGATAAGACACCTGGGACCTTGTAGAGCCTTTTTAAAGCTGCATTGAAACTGCATTTTGGACCTTCAACCTGTTGGCCACCACTGAAGTTCTATACACGGAGAAAAATCCTGGAATGTTTTCCTTAAAAACCTTAATTCATTTGTGAATAAAGACTGAAAGACATGAACATCTTGGATGACACTGGGGTGAGTAAATTATCAGGATTTTTTTATTCCAGAAGTGAATTTGGAGACATCAAGGCATTAACTGAAGAACTCCTGCTAGCAACCAACAGCACAGAGACAACGGCGACCTCCAGAACTGCTGTCAGAGTAAACAGGTCATACTTTAGTTTGTTTTTAGCACTTTTCCTGTCAACTAGACTCATGAATTGCTAAATACCCCAAATATTTTCCTCAATACGTTTTAAATTCCCCCCGGGTGCTTCTATCAAAATTGAAGCAAGCACTAACCCAGCACGTACAGCACAGCACAGCACAGCAGAGGCCAGTATTATTCAAGCGTGTCTGTGTTGCCAGTCTGAGAAGACGGTTCCACAGTGACCGGTCGAAAGATTAATTAAGAAGAGAAGTCACTGGGGTCCGGTTTGTCCTGACCTCTAAAATGAGTAATCAGGGCCAGGAGATGACTGCTCCATCAGGTTTCTGTCTCAAGCCCTCATTCTGTCACACAAACACATATATACGCACAGGTCACCCCGTGTTGACATGGCAACTGGCCTGCTCATTTTTAATCTTTTCTCTCCATTGTACTGGCTACATTCAGCTCTCTTGGCTTCACCTGTATGAGGCTCAGAGACCATCCAAAGTGAATGTTGTACATGAAGTTTGAACTCAATAAAAACCGGTGCGAGATTAAAAACCTAGACAATTAGAACAAAATACATCAATAATAGAAATAACCTTGGGCTTTGCAAAGCAAAGAAAGAAAGGACATAATCCAGACCTTTTGCTGAACCCAGCACAGTGGTGTGACACCGATGACCTGGACTCATATATAATACAGAACAATCCGTACATTCAGTACTGCATGCAGCATAGCAAAGCAAAGTCTTTTCAAGGTGGACTATGCCAGTAACACAAAGTCAACATGTCTACTTACTTTGTTAATTTACAATATTGAGACCAGTTCAATATTGAGACCAGTTCATCTGTGCATGCTATTCATAACACTACCGTTCAACAAGTCAGTAAGATGATTTTTTACTTTTTATGAAAGAAATTAATACTTTCATTCAGAAGGGATGTATTAAATTGATCAAAAGTGACAGTAAAGACATGTACTTCAAATAAATGTTGTACTTTCTAACTTTCTATTCATCAAAGAATCCTGAAAAAAGTATCACGATTTCCACCAAAAATCCTATAAAAATATAAAGCAGCAAAAACTTTTTTCAACATTGATAATATTAAAAAAAAGTTTCTTGAGCATCAAATCAACAGGAATTTAACTTTAAATGAGTAATAATATATAGTAAAAAAAATTTGGGCCGTCAAATTGATTAATCACAATTAATCGTGATTAATCGCATCCAAAATTAAAGTTACAAATACACAACATATACATGTATTTATGTGTATTTATATATACGCATATAAATATACACATCACACACATATGTAAACACAAACTTTTATTTTGGATGCGATTAATCGTGATTAATCAATTTGACGGCCCTAATATCTATCTATCTATCTATCTATCTATCTATCTATCTACGTATCTATCTTGAAAGGAAGTCATAAAGGAACAGTTTTCTCCTAAATAAAAATATTGTCATCATTTACTCACCACAAATTTGAAACGACATAGCAAAGCAAAGTAACACAAAGTCAGCATGTCTATTTACTTTATCAATTTACAATATTGAGACCAGTTCAAAACTGAGACCAGTTCATCTGTGCATGCTATTCAAAACAACATTGATAATATCAAGAAATGTTTCTTGAGCATCAAATCAGCATATTAAAATGATTTCTGAAGGATCACGCGACACTAAAGACTGGAGTAATGATGCTGAAAATCTATCTATCTATCTATCTATGTATCTATCTGTATTACAGCCTGAAATGCATCACCTAACAGAAGTAAAATGAGTTTTAAATGGACAAAAGTAAGGCTTTAATTGCTGTCCGGCAAGTGCTTTGTTAAGCTGTGAAGGAGAACACAACAGCGACGACAGATTAATGTGTATCAGCAGAAAGTGGGGGCGTGCTAAATGAAGTGGCACCGTTAGTGTGAAACTGGAATGATACATCCATCATGGAGTCCACCAATAAAGCCTGCATATGGTTCGAGTTCTACACCAGTGGTCTTTGAGCGGAAGAACAAGACAAATGGGTTGTATTATCAGGTTTTAATTGTCATTACTGCACAAAGATTAACCTAGTTGTCATACGTCAGGCCAGGTATAATAAGAAATTATAATAGCCAGGTATAATTAAGAAATTATTCACCTGCAGTATAAACATCATTATCAAATTCCATTGTATTATTGTGTGTGCTACTCTAACTGTGTAAGTGTGATTTGACAGAACCATGACGGTGATTATATGCACATTTTAACAAAGAAATCATTTCCGGGAGGATGTATATTAACAAAGCCAAAGTTTTGGGTTCAGTTATCACGGAGCAAGATTACTAATGAAACACGCTTTTCACAGTGCACATACTATTGGATGAAGCAAAGTTTCACACTTGTACTTTTGTGGCTCTAACCCTGAAATGCGGTGCTAAAGGTATACAGTGTGAAACAATGCAGTGCTAGAATGTACAGCAAGATGTTTAGGAACAGACAACCAATCATAAAATGCCTTGGTGCTTCCTTCATTAAATATTCATGAGCTTTGTACAGCAGAAACTGTAAAACCAAGGGTTGTATTTTACCGTGCAAGAGAGACGAATGAAAATAACAATGTTAACCTTGCGTTTACAAAACAACAGTGTTAAATCAGGGTAAATGTAATAGTATGAAACATTAAATGGGTTTAGAACGGTGAAATGCAGGAATGTATATCTTAAATGCACTTGATAACTTTTACATTTTGGATGTTTTCATTATAATTGCATACATAGCAGCATACAGTAAGCAGAGATTCTTAACATAGAGATAATTTAAACACATTTTCGAATCATACAGTCATTGAGATGTTTCAGACTCTTCCTAAACAACCACCCATTTGTGCTGAGAATTAATGATGCTGGTGTATTTTCATTATTTACAATGCACACCCGCCATAAATCAGTCTCTCTGCAGCATCTGTAAGTACGTACAACTAATCAAGCTGAAAAATACCACTATCATGCTAAATTTTCAAAAAAAAAAAATGCTTTGTATTTATTATGTTATATTTTAATTTTCATTACAGGGATCCAATTAGTAACAATGTTACTAATGTTACTGGTACATCTGTGCATCTGGTAGGTGCTGTTGTTAACAAAATAAATAAAAAAATATAATAAAAAAAATAATGCTTTTTGGTCTGGCACTAGCAATGTCGACGTCATGGGTTTGATTCCCAGGGAAAGCATGAAATGTTAAAATGTTTACAGTGCCTTGCAAAAGTATTCATACCCCTTCATTTTTTTCATGTTTTGTTATGTTGCAGCCTTATGCTAAACTGCTTTAAATAGCTTTTTTTTACATCAATCTACATTTTCAGCTGTTAGACCTTTTACTGAGAGGTGTGTGCCTTTCCAAATCGTACTCATTGATATGAAATTACCACAGGTTAAATCAACTTGAAGTGTAGTAACATCTACAAGTGATATGAATTAGAGGATGGATACCCGACCTGAGCCCGACGGTACCCGACGGTACCCGACGGGCCGGGCCGGGTTCGGACAGATATTTAGAAAGGATGCTCGGGCTCGGGTTCGGGTTGGGCTCGGTCACATCAGCGCGATAAGGCATTGACCATTTAAAATTTAAAACTGCTTAGTAGATTAGCCTAAACTTTGATGGATGGATTATGTAAATAGATCCCATGTTGCACTTTAGTAGCCTATACAGTTTTCGAGGAAAATGGTAAGAGTGATTTTCATTTCAATAGGCTGCATTTGTGTTACGTTAATGTTATCGCTGGGGACACTGTTAATGTTATCGATAGGCCCACAAAACCTGTTGTGTTATTATTTAATTTTTATTTTTGTTTTGTTATTTTTGTATTGTTTGATTTTGTTCTGTTAGCTTGGGCCATTTTTTGTTGGGCTATGTTTATTTAATTTCAATTGGCTATATGATAAAGCCTCTTGTGTGTGCGCCTGTGTTATAACGGCGCTTTTTGCCCCTTGTGTGCGCTGATGCTCTCCTACAGCTGCTTAATAAAAGCGGGCTTTCCACACAATAAAAGTGCATGTGTCATTAGTATGAGAAAAAAATTAGATTTTAACTGTGTCGGGCTGGGATCGGGCTCGGACATAAATATCTTAATGCCTGTCGGGCTCGGGTCGGGTTCGGTTACTGCTCAGTCGGACGCGGGCCGGGCTCGGACAGAAAAATGCGGCCCGATCCGCACTCTAATATGAATGTTCCTGAGGTAAATTTCAAGGGTCCCAGAATGGGGTATGAATACTTATGCAGTGTACTTATTTCAGTTGTTTAATTTAAATAAATTTGCGAAGTTGTCACAAATCTGTTTTTGCTTTGTCGTTATGGTGTATGGTGTGTAGACTGATGTGGAGAAAAAAAAAAGTTATTTAAAGCAGTTTAACATAAGGCTGCAACATGCACAAAACGTGAAAAAATGTAGGGGTGTGAATACTTTCGCAAGGCACTGTATATCGCTTTGGATAAAAGCATCTGCCAAATAAATGAATGTAAATGTAAAAATTAAGGGCAATACGTCATTTGTATACGTAAAAAAAAAAAGCACTAGAACAAGCCAAAGTCAATAGCTGTCATCGGAGAGCACAACATCTGTTCTGTCTTGTTGGGAGCAGCATGGTTATCTTGCCATTTAATTTGTAATACTACGGGAGACAAACTGAAAAAATAAAAATAATAAAAAATAAATAATAAAAATAAATACTGCAGCTTCCTGATGACTCAGACAGCAGTGCCTATTATGCTGCATGATTTTAATAGCAAATCGATCAGCACGAGAAGCATCCTGGACAGTTCAAACACAGATGTCTTACTTGAACCTAAAACACTTATTCTGGATTCCTTCTGGAGTCTCCCGTAGTGACAGTTGGATCATGCCGGTTGCTGTCTGATTTCTATTATCAGTCCCTGCTCTCATCTCCCACACATCAGATCACTGCCTACTGCGTGTCTGTCCTTTATAAAAATGCCATTGCATTTTGTTGGTTTGCATCATATTATGCCCTTTTATAAATACAAGCATTCATGTAGCATAGCTGTACGGAACACACAACTGATTCAATCTCACTACACATAAATATAAAAATGCTTGACCAATGGTGTCTTCCTTACTGTCGAGCTCTTAAACATCTGTATGCATAGATATGCAAGCGGCCATGATTATGGAGAATAGAACTGAGACTCAGTAAAGTATTTCTCTCAATAAAGAGTCCTAGCAGCAGTTAAGTTTCAAGATGTGTCATTATGTGGAGTTATAATAGAGGGTTCTGTTTAATGAGATATTTAATGTCTTCACTGACCTGCTGCATTCCTCCTAAATTAAATTTCAGTCTTTATTACACCTCTGCATGATGATATAGAAAGAAATATGCGGTTGCAAGTGATATGAAAAAACCCGGCACAGTCAAACATCCAATTTACAAGCAGTACTAGCAATGCATTTCATCATATTTGTGGAAACTATGATACTTTTTTTCAGCATTCTTTGATGTAAACAAGCTTTATAACATTACAGTTGAACCATTGATGTTACATGGATTATTTTAACGATGTCCTTACTACCTTTCTGGGCCTTAAAAGTGTCAGTTGTTGTGTACGCACGGACAGAAAGCTCTCGGATTTCATCAAAAATATCTTAATTTGTGTTCCAAAGATGAACGAAGATCTTATCGGTATGGAACGAAATGTGGGTGAGTAATTAATGACAGAATATTCATTTTTGGGTTAACTATCCCTTTAAATTCAGCTTTGGTGAGCACACCGTAAAAAAACAATTTGTTGAGTCAACTTAAAAAAAAATTGTTACCTGGCTGCCATTAAATTTTAAGTTAGCTGGGTAACAAGCCCAGCTTTTAAGTTTGACAAACCAAATTTTTAGTTTAGTCAACTCAAATATCTTAGTTGTAACTTAGTACAACTTAAAATGTCAAGTTGACTAAACTTATTTGAGTTGAATGGACTTTTTACAGTGCACTTTCAAAAACAGTAATTTAATCTTATAGACACCAAACTTTTGAACAGTAGTGTACACATATATAAACTTCATTACTTTATGATTGTCCCTAGGAAATTGTAACTAATAGAGCTGGAAACGTAAAAAATTACAGTCCTCTGTGTTTCTCCTGAACCAGAGAAGCTCTCAGTGTAACAGCTGAGCATGATATGTGCAGTCTTTCCACTCATGTCTGGAGTTGGTGTGCGGTACGATGTAGTGCCGTGTTGTTGTTGCAGTCAAAGTGCCCTGAGTTGATGCGAGAGGAATGTGTTGGTGGTCATGCAGAAAAGCAGCCCAGAGGGTTCAGTCATGGGTCGATGCACCCCTGAGATGTCCAGGACTCTGGCCCTGCTTGATACCAGCCAGGTCCTGATGTCAGATAAAATACATTGGCTTTCCCTAGCCCTTTCCCTATTTCCTGCAACAGCGGCAGTGACCCCATCTTCATGGAAATCCCTCTCAAATTATGCATGCATGTGCTGAAACTACCTTTAGCAACACAGCCCAATAGTCCGAGACCACAGAAAAAATCTGGGATTTTTTTTTAAAAATGTAAACCTATAAAAAAACAGATATGCTCCAGATATTGAATTATTTAAAGCTATACATATCCCATATATTTCCCACACATTTCTCCACTTCTCTAGATTGCTTCCTACTCTAATTATCTAATAAACCTGACATTGTTAAAACACTGATCATTATTAAATTATGAATATTGTTGGCTCCTTGACAAATCTCTTTGTTGTTAAATTAGAAAAATTAAATGTAAACCCGGGACCACAAAACCAGTCATAAGGGTCAATTTTTTAAAATTAAGATTTATAAATCATCTAAAAGCTGAATAAATAAGCTTTCCATAGATGTATGGTTTGTTAGGATATATATATCTTGCCGACATAACAACAAAACAACAACAACAAAAACACTGAGAAAATCGCCTTTAAATTTGTCTAACTGAAGTTCTTACGTAGCAAGGCATATTACTAATTAAAAATTAAGTTTTGATATATTTATGGTAGGAAATTTACAAAATATCTTCATAGAACATGGCATAAAATGGATCATTTTGACCCATACAATGTATTTTTGGCTATTGCTAGAAATACACTTGTGATACTTAAGACTGGTTTTGTGGTCCAGAGGCAAAAATAATTTAAAAAAGGTGTTACAGTAAAATGACTCCCTGATTCTGATATCAGCATCTCTAATCTTTCAATCCTCTAACCTCAAAGTGAAGACCACTTGGCCGATGATCCATAACACCACACACCTACACATCTCTTCTCCTTCCTTTTAAATGATAGACAATAAACTCCTGGCACTTCCACTGTCTCTCTAAAGAAGTCGCGAGTGTTTACAGATTACCAGTCCATTCAAGTGTTGTGATAAATCAGAGAGGAGAGTGTTTGCCGTGATGAGTCTGATAAGTGAGTATGTGTGTGTCCTCAAAAGTGGGGCAAAGGAATGAGGAATCACAGCATGGAGGATGGCTGGAGGATATATGAGCAGCACAGAGGGGGAGCTTGTTACTGCAGAGACTCATACCGTCTGCACCGAAAGCAGACTAGTGTGTAAGTGTGCCAGTTTAGCAACCGTATAACCCCCTCCTCCGTTAAACCCACACTGGCACACACTGCCCTCAGCATTTGCGAGCCTCTTTCCTCTACCCGCTCCTCCCATGAGATGTAATTAACAAAGAAATTACAGTGAAACACACTGCCGATGGGTCTCTCTGTCTCCAGCAAGGCTAAAATGCGTTAATCACTTTTGCCCATTATGAGCGACAGAGAAAACCAGGGACAGTGCCAAAATATGTGACATTTCGCCCCTAAAATGAAGTGACAATTAGATGCGCATTAATTGTATTGTAAACGAAAGTCTGTGCCGTGCTCAGGTAGTTCCTTGTTCCCCACAACACGAACCCTCTGAAGTCCTCATTAGTCTTTATTAAAATGCATTTCTAATTTAGCAAAACCCATTTCACTAATGCATTTCAATGACAAGGATAATTTTGAAAGATGACAGCATGGGATACTGGCACTCGCTTGTCAGTTTCAACCCTTGGACAAAAATAATAAGTGAAGAACATTCTGATATACAGGGACATCGCCAAAACTTGTGAAAAACGTCTCTTAAAAAAATATAGTAAAAACAGTAGTGGAAATATTATTACAATTTACAACTTTTATTGTATTGTGTATGTCTATATATATATATATAATCAGAGGTGTTTCCTTTGAGGAGGCAAGGGAGGCAATGCCTCTCAATGACTCTTTATTTTTACCAATGAAAACAAGACAAAAACTCGTTTTGAATGACAAAATCTGACAAAAATCTGCTCCCATATAAAATAGATACGTAGATTTGAACTGTATCATAGCCTATTGATCTATCCGGGGGGATAGAAGCTAACATACACGTGCTGCACGTCTCATAAAACATTCAAAAATGTCAATATCTGGAGTAAGAGAAGAGCGAACATATGGATAAATTTGCCAACGCAAAAGAGAATTTATTTTGGTCTGGTTTTCTGAGCACACACACGGAAGCCACAACTCTCACAGCACATGAGTACACATTCGTGTAGCATGAACAGAGAAAAGCACACAAAATTATGTTGAACTGTCCATTTTGATGAGTATACACGTAAAAACATTCGAGTACATCTTAAGTGAACGTAAACAGTTGGACGAATATCAGATGTGTATCCATACTTTGCATCCCTGCATTCAGTTTTAAAGTGACAGCAGCCTATTTTAGTTGCTATTGTCTGAGTCATTGATGTTAAAGGAGAAGTCCACTTCCAGAACAACAATTTAGAGATAATGTACTCACCCCCTTGTCATCCAAGATGTTCATGTCTTTCTTTCTTTCAGTTGTAAAGAAATTGTGTTTTTTGAGGAAAACATTTCAGGATTTTTCTCCATATAATGCGCTGACATGGTGCCCCGAGTTTGAACTTCCAAAACGCAATTTAAATGCGGCTTTAAACGATCCCAAATGTGGTTGTAAACGATCCCAGTCGAGGAAGAAGGGTCTTATCTAGCAAAACTATCGGTTATTTTCATAAAAATAATACAATTTATATACTTCTTAATGTCAAACGCTCGTCTTGTCTTGCTCTCCCTGAACTCTGTGTATTCTAGCTCAAGACAGTTAGGGTATGTCGAAAAACTCCAACCGTATTTTCTCCCTCAACTTCAAAATCGTCTTATATCGCTGTTTTACCTTTTTTGTTAAGGGTGTTTGATCTTCTTTGCATGTTCACTTTGCAAAGACTGGGTCGGAACTTCTGCAGCGATGTAGGATGATTTTGAAATGATTTTTGAAGTTGAGGGAGAAAATACGATTGGAGTTTTGCGAGATACCCTAACTCAAAAGACACAATTTCTTTACGACTGAAGAAAGACAGACATGAACATCTTGGATGACAAAGGGTTGAGTACATTATCTCTAAATTGTTGTTCTGGTAGTGGACTTCTCCTTTAATTAAGCAACAAAAGAAAGACAGAAAATCACTCACTGCTCTGACTGAATCACCTTAGTAGCCCTTATAAACATTAATTTAAATTTTAATTTATTTTACTTGAAAGAATGAAGAATATGCTATAAAACAAGTAAACAAGTTGCTATAAAGAATGCATAATTAGTCTACATAACCACTGGCATTTCACTGAAAAGAAGACCATGTTCTAGTTAATTTTGAGAAGTGGTTTTATTTAATTTTATTATAAAGGCATCTTATTGTGTCACCGCAGTTAAATCGGTGTCTATCATGATAAAACCTTAAAATCAAACCTATATAAAGAGTTTGGAAATTTTAGAGAAATGCTTAATAAATGCATTACACTGTAAATAAACCCATTAGATTTTAGCTGAATAAATTTACTGTAGATTTAGTCAACTAAAATCTTATGACATTTAGTCAACTAAAATGAAAACAATTCATATGACTAAAATATGTCTAAAACTAAATGCCATTTTAGTCGAAAGACTATGACTAAAACAAAATCAAAATTTGCTTTCAAAATTAACACTATCACTTTTTTATGTCAAAATAAGAAAACTGAAATTTGAAACGAACTTGAAATGGCCTGAAAACATGATTGGAGTGGGAGTTTTTAGTAAAATGTAATAAAATATATTGTTTAAATTGTTAGTGCCTTGAGTTGAGAAAGATGCAAAAATAATTTTACTTTTGTTGCATTCAAAAGCCAACAGGCTACAGCTGCCAACCATCTAATATACTACTGAATCATCCATCTAATATTTAATCTATATAAAACACCAGTCGTCCATCTAAATTATGAAACATAAAGGCAATCATTGCATTTTCAGTCAGCGTTGATTAAAAGTTTTGAAAATACAAATCACTTGGAAGTTACATTCCAAACTTAAAATATTTACAGTCACTGTTCTCAAGTGTTAGACTTTGATAGAAACTAAACTGATATGTGTGTAATGGTGTGTGACACTTCAGTATGACATTAAAATTCATTTATTTTTATACTAATGCCACATGTATTTTATACAGATGCCACAGAGCCAAAAAGCGATCGCATCTCAAATGCATTTTAGCACTTTAAGTCAGTAAAGCAATGGCTTTTTTTATACACATGCTTCAGGCATACATTGTGACTTTGTATTTTTTTAACAATCAGCTGTCATCTGCACCAGTGGTTTACTGAATTCTCAAATGACTTATGTTGTATTAAGAAATGGAGAGTGCCCCTTATTTTCCTTAAGACTGCAACCACACACAGTTCATCCAGACAGCACATGAGGTGGTGGGATGGATATCGCACTTCGCTTCCTAGGTTTTCTTTTATCAGAGCACAGTTCAAATCCACATCTCTCCAGCATAAAGATGTGCTGCTGGCAGATGGGCGCTGAGAGCTACGTGATAGGATGTACGCCGGGGCAATAGAGTTTGACTGAACACCTGAGGGACTAAAGGCAGGGTAGAAATCTCTCCCTGCACACAATGAGATTTGGTTTCCTACCCAGGACGAACTAACCTTGCCCTCTGGTAAGTGGCTGTCCTTGACCGTGCCGGCACTGGACGGCGTGAATATAAAAACCGTAAGCCAAGCCTGAGAGGACTGAGAGATGTTTACTAAGTAGCTCAGCTTTCCTCAAACTCCTCTCTCGATTTCAATGCGTTTAGACTGGCTCTTTACTGCCAATTCCTCATTCAACATCAATTCATCTCTACTTCTGTAGCTGCTAATTTGGATTGACTTTTTCGGTACAAAGAATCAGCGACATCAATTATGGCTGGGGTGAAATTTCTAATTAATATGCGGCGCCTAACAAACTGTAGGGTACAAAAATGTCAAATGACAAACAGTTAAAGCAGCCAGAGGGAAAATCTTTTTAATGCCTCTGCTAAGCAGCTGATACCCACTGCACCCGCCACGAGTGCTTTCCAGGCAGATAAGCGATGACATGGAATTAGCGTATAGCAGGGTGGTTTAAAAAAATGTTTCCGTGCAAACATTTTAGATGTTGGTATATCCACCCCTGCAGACTATTTCAGGTGTGTCTGTGAGGAAATCTGCTGCGTCTGATGGGAAGTTTATAGCCAGGATATAGGAGCCAAAGTTTGGTCAAAGTTTGATTTTGTACAGATGGTTTTCAAGTCTGTTCATGTGTCAGGTCTAGTCAAGAATCAAAACAGGAACACCAAAGATGGATTCTGGGCACTGAGTAAGAACATATAGAACTATCACTGTGATCAAACATTAAAGAGCAGTTACCAAACACTCTCGACTGGAGACTTCGTAGAACAATCTGTATAGCAAGACTGCGAAACACCACACGGATAGAAGAAAAGAAAAAAAAATTGTGAACAGCTGTAGTTTGAAGTGTAAAAAGACCTGGAGCCTCATATATAAACAATCTGAATGCACAGTTTGGCATATACATGTTTTTGGAACATGGCCTGTGATTTTTTAGTAGCTGCATTTCTAATACAGATTTGTGCAAAACTTTCAATATTTGATAAATATGCATAAAAAATATTATTGCGAAATTATGGCATTTCCATCTTGAGAGACATTTAGACGTGAGAAAAGAAATATGATACATTAAGAGCCGGGGGGTGAAAACTATTTGAATTTGAAAATCAAGGTAAATATAACTTATTTTGTCTTCTGGAAAACATGTAAGTATCTTCTGTAATTTCTGAAGGGCAGTACTAAATGGAAAAAATATAATATTTAGACATAATAAGTCTTCATTCTGCTCAAAAGTTTTCACCCCCTGGCTCTTAATGCAACGGTTTTCTTCTGGAGCATCAGTGAGTATTTGAACCTTCTGTAATAGTTGCATATGAGTCCCTCAGTTGTCCTCAGTGTGAAAAGATGGATCTTAAAATCATACAGTCATTGTTGGAAAGGGTTCAAATACACAAAAAAAGAGTTTTTCTAAATAACAGCAAGCACTTTAACTGTTCAGGACAAACAAGGGACTCATGAACAGCTATCACTAAACAAAAAAAAACAGCTGTGGATCCATTCAGGTAACAACAGTATTAAGAGTCAAGTGGATGTAAACTTTTGAACGGGGCAATTTTTATAAATTTAACTATTATTTTCTTATGTGGACTGTATGTAAACATCTTTTATGTGAAATGTCTTATTCAGGTCTATATTTGTATGATCCCTCTTATTTTGGTCAAATAATTTGTATGTATAAAATGTATCTACACTTTTGACCTCAACTGTATATGAGTTTTTGCAAAAATTGACGTATTTTCAATTCGCAATTTCTATTTACAGAATTTAAGAGGGAATGAAAACACAGCTATTTCTACATGCTCTCTGTGTGTGCTTTGCCACTGTTTGCTGTACTGCCTTGTTTGTCTCTCTGGTCACCCCTTTAAAGGGATAGTCTCAAAAATGAACATTCTGTTAATAATTACTCACTTTCATATCATTCCAAACTCATAAGACCTTCGATCGCCTTCGGAACACAAATATTTTTCATGAAATCTGAGAGCTTTCTGTCGTGGTACTCTTGTGAATGGTAGCGGGGAATGACACAGAAGACAAGAATTGTTGAATAAAGTTGTTATTTTTGTTTCCTTTGTGTACAAAAAGTACTATCATGCCTTCATAACATTACGGTTGAACCACTGATGTCACACGAACTATTTCATCCTCACTATCTTTCAGGGCCTTGAACATGGTAGTACCGTTGCTGTCTATTTAGGTTCAGAAAGCTCTCGGATTCCATTAAAAATATCTTGATTTGTGTTCTGAAGATGAACGAAGGTCTTATGAGTTTGGAACGACATGAGGGTGAGTAATTAATGACAGAATTTTCATTTTTGGGTGAACTATACCATTAATTGTTACTGTAATTTACTGACCACACCACCTTCCTTGTTTGTGTTTCTCTTGTGCTTTGTTGATTATAATGGTTGCATGTATCTCACATGCTTTCGCTCCTGAGTTCTCCGTGTTTTGTTTTTATTTGTATACTCTGTTACTTTATTAAGTTCCTGCACACAGATCCACATCTCCGCTTGCCTTCATTTGCTCGACAACATTACAATTATGAGCCTCTTGCATCATGATCCAACCACCGGATCTATAACATTTAGTGTAAAAAAAAAAGCTTATGACACATACACACAAATAAATCTAATTGATCCTGTTAGAAATATAAAGAGCTTGATACAGTTCCACACAAACACGTCTCCTACTCTTTTTGCATTCGCTTTTCCATTTATTCTGTCTCTACTCTCTGTGTCTTTATTGTCTTGGCTGATCTTCATCAAAGTAGCTAATGAGTTCCATTGGAACTCATTTGAAGTGGTGAGTATATTGCAGTAATAAATTATGTGTGTACGCGGCAGGATATTATCCTCCAATGGCTGCTCTCAATGTAGCAACACTACCCAGCTCTCAGGATGTCATCTTCATTACCAGGCCTGAATTTCCCTGGCCTGGTCTGTCTTTGTCTCTCTCTCTTTTTTACTTTTTTCTTTGTCCCTTTTATTTTAAAATTCATTCTCTGCTCTGCCTCCTACCCCTTCCGTGCTTGAAGAGGCTGGAAACACCATTTTGTTTATTTCGCTTATCTTGTTCTGAATTCGCAGCAGAATGCGTATCAATCATTCACCTGAAATTAATGCAGAGAGATAATACAAATACATTATAGGAAACATCTTTGGGGAACCACAAAAGGGAAATAAATTTCTATGAAATGCTTTCTAAAGAAATATATATATTTTCTGAAATTATATATCCACTCACACACACACACACAAGTTTTGGGGTCATTATTATTATTTTTTTCCACCTTTATATTCTGGTGTAGTTAGTTAAATGTTGCTTTTGAAGATGTATTTGTGTAAAGAATAAAGGGTTTTTTTTTTTTATTCAAATCTGTCTCTTCTCACTGCTCTGCCTTCTACCCCTTCTGTGCTTGAGGCTGAAAACGCCATTTAGTTTATTTTGCTTGCTCTAAATTCATAGCAGAACACTCAATAATGTGTATTAAAGATTCACCTGAAATTAATGCAGCAAGGTAATACAGTATTCTAGAAAATATCTTCGGGGAACCACAAAAGGGAATTAGATTTCTATGAAATGCTTTCTAAAGAAAAATTACATATCCACTCTCACATGCAAGTTTTGGAATCAGTATTATGTTTATTTTTTCTGCTGGAAATTAATACTGCTACTCAGCAAAAATTCATTAAACTAATCTAAAGTTACAGTAAATACATTTGAATTGTTACAAAATATTTATATTTTAAATAAACCCTGTTCTTTTGAAGTTTTACAGTTTTTACAAAAATATTAAGCAGCACAATTTTTTTTAATTGATAGTAATAGGAAATGTTTGTTGAGCACCAAATAGTATGTTTGAATGATTTCTAAAGGATCATATAAAGACTGGAATAATGGCTTCTGAAAATTCACCTTCGCCAACACAGAAATAAATTTTTTAATATATTAATATGGAAACTAGTTTTTTTGTACTGTTTTTAATGACTATTATATTTTATACTGATTTTAATTACTTTTTCATTGTTTCCACTACTAAATATTTAAAATTAAAAAAAAGGTAATTGCAATTTTTTACATCTCTTACATCTCACAATTTTGACTTTTTTTTTCTCAGAAATAAAGTCAAAGTAGCGTGATATAAAAAAAATATTTAAAAGGCAATTGCAAGTTATAAAATCAAATTTGCGCATTTCTGACGTCGCAATTCTGAGAAATAAAGTCATAATTGTGAGACATAAACTCACAATTTGATTTTCGTTCTCAGAATTGTGAGTTTATATCTCGAAATTCTGACTTTATTGTCTTAACATACAATTGCGCAATAACGCAAAAACCTCGCAATTGTCTTTTTTTGCTCCTCAAACGCAATTGCAATTCTGAATTCTCAGAACTGCAAGTTTATATCTAAGTTTATATTTAATTCTGACTTTATAACTCAATGTTGCCACTGAATAAAAAATAAAAAGGTAATTGTGACTTTTTCTCTCACAATTTAGATTTTTTTCACTCTTTTTTTCTGTTTACATCTCACAATTCTGACTTTTTTTCAGAATTGCATGATACAAACTTACATTTTTGTTTCTCAGAATTGTGAGATATTTTGTTTATGCATGTATATTTACCATCTTTGGAGCTGTTTCTATAGTTTATTTGAAGCAAAACTTATGTCACACAATATTTCAAAGACTTGCTGTGCATTTCTGTTTCTTTCAGGAAAACACATTCTGTACTGATCATGTTAATACTGAAAAAATATGGCAAAATTATAATGCCAAAATTGTGAGTTATAAACTCGCAATTAAATGTAATAAAATCAAAACTGCAAGATACAAAGAAAAGACTTTTTTTCTCAGAATTGCAAGTTTATATATTTCAATTTTGACTTTATAGCTCGCAATTTATATCACAATTCTGAGAAAAAAAGTCGGAACTGTGAAATTAAAAAGTCGCAGTTACCTTTTTTATTTTTGATTCAGTGACGGAAACTGGCTTCCACAGTAAGCTCCAAATTTTACAATTGTTACCACAACAATATTAAGCTACTACACGCTGAATTGCTTTGGAAGACAAAATATGAAACCATCCACTTAAGGAATCAATGATCGCAGTGAGTGTCTCATTATATTACCATTGCAGTCCCTCCGTGCCCGTTCCTCATTCCCCAGCATTAGCTCCCTGCTATCGTTAAGCTAATCTGATGCCCTTGACAGATGCAACTGGGTGGTGTATGCGCCCCTGCAGTTTGGTGCGGACCGGCACAGTTTGAGTTCATTCGACAGCAAGAAATGGGCTGCTGAGCAGTGGGGCGCGTCGTTACATAGCACCCTTCCCTCTTCCTGTCCATTACCTCCCCATAATTTCCTCACATGATGCCCATCCTACTGAATACTGTATGTGCTCCGTGTAATATCCATTAAAAAAGGAAACATTGGTGGATGAGCCACAAGAGCACAGATGACCTCATGTAGAGATGCAACAGTGCTACTAACGAAATGCCCTGGATCATCTGCAGAAACCCTACATTTCCAAGCAAGGAAACATCATTTGATGGAGGACTTGCAGAAGTATTTCACATCTTTGTATGACTTTGAATGGAACGCAACATAATTCAGAAACAGTTTCTCCTGAAATGTAGGTGCAAATCAGATTTACTGGTTGGTTTGATGCCCCTTGTGTGGTGGAAT
Source organism: Labeo catla (assembly GCA_012976165.1). Lineage (NCBI taxonomy): Eukaryota > Metazoa > Chordata > Actinopteri > Cypriniformes > Cyprinidae > Labeo > Labeo catla. The sequence continues at coordinate 119,647 of VONZ01000717.1, read as the reverse complement.
GGGAGAACGAAGGCATAATTACAGGAGACCGACAGTTTCCTTTAGGTAATTAGACGTAAACTGATGGAAATCCCAGGTGAAAATGAGAGATAGGAGTGGCAACATGTGCTGCTTGTTGAAAACTGATTATCTCGCGGAGAGCGTAAACAGGGAGAAGTGTCTTCCTTACTTGTTTGCGAATCTGTTTGTCTCTGCGTTGCTGCTTGTAATGTGACCTTACAAGCAATTTCGCTCTAATAGGCTTCTGTATATGATGCCGTAATTGTTAGGACTGACAATATGCATCCAATTACTGTCGTTATGCCATTAGGAAGTCATGCATTCATCTTGCCAACCTCGATTCATTAGCCTGTAGCTTTGTAAGGACATTTATATACATCTAATCACCCTTTTCATTGCCTCTAAATGCAGGTCTGTTTTTCATAATGACAATCCTTTCCAAAGTCCTAATGACCCACATATCCTTTAAAGACACGATTATAACTTAGATTAGGGTTTCAATGAAGCATCATTAGTTCCTTGCATGAATCAAACGCATTTCCTAAATGTATCATTTCAATGCATCATCAGCTTTGTGCATGATCATTAAGCTGAACACATGGAAAAAGGAAACACAACAAATTGGAAAGGAAAATGGAAAAATTAGTATACTGAGTAAAAAAGTAAAAAAAAAAAAAATGTACATATATATATATATATATATATATATATATTTGTCTGTTTTCTTTTTCCAATAAGAATATCAAAACATCCTTAACACCTGGCACATTTCATTGATAATCAGTAATATATATTAGATATTAGATTCTATTTTTCTTTATTTTTCTTATGACACTGACACTGTTTTAAACATGAACTTAAATAAGTGTTACATTTTTACAGGTTTTATTTAAAACCAGATAAAGCCAGTGGAGTAAGTATATATGTGACCCTGGACCACAAAACCAGTCTTAAGTCGCTGGGGTATATTTGTAGCAATAGCCAAAAATACATTGTATGGGTCAAAATTATAGATTTTTCTTTTATGCCAAAAATCATTAGGAAATTAAGTAAAGATCATGTTCCATGAAGATATTTTGTAAATTTCCTACTGTAAATATATCAAAACTTAATTTTTGATTAGTAATGTGCATTGCAAAGAACTTAATTAAGACAACTTTAAAGGTGATTTTCTCAATATTTTGATTTTTTTGCACACTCAGATTCCATATACTGAAATAGTTGTATCTCAGCCAAATATTATTCTATCCTAACAAACCATACATCAATGGAAAGCTTATTTATTCAGCTTTCATGTGATGTATTAAGCTCAATTTCGAAAAATTGACACTTATGACTGGTTTTGTGGTCCAGGGTCACATATTTAATTCAGTTTAACTTGAAGTATAACAGTATAGCTTGAACCTTATCTGAAAGTTTGTAGCAGTTGAAAGTAGAAAGTTTAGATAGATGTTAATATAACATTAGATAACATGTTGTTAGCATGATTTAACATGTTGCTAGTTGTTTCTAACATGACTAGCATGTTTCTAGCATATTTTAGTACGATTATCATATTGTTAGCATGTTATCATGTTTCTAGCTTGATTAATTATTGCTAACATGTTTTAATATGATTAACATATTGTTAACATGTTTCTAGCATTATTAGCACGTTGCTAGCATATTTTAGCATAATCAGCATATTATATACATGTTGCTAGTATGATTAGCATGTATGTTGCTAACATGTTTCTAACATGATTAATGTATTGCTAGCATATTTTAGCCTGATTAGAATGTTGCTAACATGTTTTAGCATTACTAGAATGTTGTTAACATCTTTCTAACATTACTGTCAGGTTGCTAGTATATTATAGTATGATTAGGATCTTTTAGCATGTTGTTAGCATGTTTCTATCATGATTAGCATGTCATTAACAATTTGGTAACATGGTTAGCATGTCGTCAACACGTTTCTAGCATGATTATCATGTTGTTAACATGTTTTTAACATTATTAACATGTTGTTAGCATGTTTTAGCATGTTGTTATCATGTTAACATGTTTCCGGCATGATTATCATGTTGCTAGCATGTTTCTAGAATGATTAGTAACATGTTGGAAACATGACTGACATGTTGTTATTATGTTTTAGCATGATTAGCATGTTGTCAACATGTTTTAACCTGTTCGCATGTTTTAACATGATTAGCATGTTGGTAACAAGTTAACATGATTATCATGTTGCTAGCTTGTTTTAACACGTTATTAACATGTTTCTGCATGATTAGCATGTCGCGCACATGTTGGAAACATGATTAACATGTTGTTATCATGTTTTAGCATGATAAGCATGTTGTTAACATGTTTTAACCTGTTCGCATGTTTTAGCATGATTAGCATGTCGCTAACATGTTGGAAACATGATTAACATGTTGTTATCATGTTTTAGCATGATAAGCATGTTATTAATATGTTTTAACCTGTTCGCATGTTTTAGCATGATTAGCATGTTGCTAACATGTTTTAGCATGATTGTCATGTTGCTAGCATATTAGGATCTTTTAGCATGTTGTTAGCATGTTTCTATCATGATTACCATGTCATTAACAATTTGGTAACATGGTTAGCATGTCGTTAACATGTTGGAAACATGATTAACATGTTGCTAACAAGTTGTTGGCATGACTAGCATGTTGCTAACATGTTTCTAATATGATTAACATGTTGCTGGCACGATTAGCATGTTGTTAACATGTTTCTAACTTTAGTAATATGTTGCTAGCATATTTTAGCATGTTTGTAACATGATTAACATTGCTAGCATGTATTAGCATGATTAGCATGTTGCTAACATGTTTTAGCATGATTAGCATGTAGCATGTTTCTAGCATGACTGTCATGTTTCTAGCATATTATATGAGTAGGATCTTTTAGCATGTTGTTAGCATGTTTCTATCATGATTAGCATGTCATTAACAATTTGGTAACATGGTTAGCATGTCATTAACATGTTTCTAGCATGACTGTAATGTTGCTAGCATATTTTAGTATGATTCAATTATAATTAGTATTAGCAGCATTGGGGAATGCATTTTAACCTGTTGTTTTTAACAAAAGCAGGTTACATTGTACCTGAGGGACAGACCCCTAAAGGATCCTGGAGTACATGGCTTGCACGACGGTGGAAGTTTACAGATCACCTCTTTTGGGATTTGAACGTGGAACCTTTTAGCTACCAGCCCTGATCGTAAATGACTACATTACCCCACCACCTGACTACAGATGTGGAGCATTAAGAGGTGGATATTAATGAGAAGAGCTCCTGATGAGATGCTGGTGTACGTGCCTCAACTGTATTGCACACAGATCATCTTATCAATGCACAGACATGCCCAGGGGATGAGAAGAGGGAAGAAAAACATCTCAGGGCAAGGTCAGCATGTTCTTGCCCAGTGGAAAGCCTGGTATCCCAGGCTGGTAAAGCACCATGCATGCTGCCCCTGGAGGAGCTGCTGGATATGTTAGCGCTGACCCTTCACTACTGTTCCCCACGGGACTGGACTTACCATCCAAAACACAGCACAAACAACCAACTGCTAAATATTCATTTATCTCTCTGCCTGTCTCCACAGATACCAATCAATCTCTGAAATTGTTGAAGCTATGTATTTCCTCCATGGTCGTGCACACACACAAACACACACATACTATCTCTCTAATGCTTTCTCCTTTGGTGCAGATCACACAGGCTTACTGTTTGGATTGCTATCCAGAGAATGATCCCTAATGGTTATCTGACAAAAGTGGAGAGCAAAGAAGGCTGAGGAATCCAGAGGAAGATCAATACTCTGGGATAGTGAGTTTTCCTATGGTAAAGGCCAAGTCCTCCTCAGGCTCCCAAGGGTCAGATATGAGATGTTTACAAGGACAGAACATCATAGGTATCTCCAAAACAAGCATGAAGAAAAATAATTATGCTTTGACTGAACCCAATGTACCTTAACACAGTCAAACTCAAACTAACCTCAATGTGTCAATGTGCTAAAAAAAAAAGTAGTTATAAAAAGCTTATATAAAAAAATAGTTAAAAACATTTTTTCATTAAAACGCATTTAGTAATTAAATATGATAAAATATTATATTAAATAGTTTAAAATATATTTAAATATGCTTAACTTTGCTAAGTATAATATATATATATATATATATATATATATATATGAAATGAATGCCAAGGCAAATGTTTTCTTTTTCCTTCAAAATTTAATTTCAACCATTTGACTGAACCAAATGTACCTTAAAACAGTCAAACTCAGACTAACCTCAATGTGTCAATACTAAAAAAGGAAGTAGTTATAAAAAGTTTGTATACAAAAAAATAGTTAAATAGTTTGGAGGAAAAAATAATCTAGCAGTACATCATTGGAATGTATAAAAATGCTGCATTACGGCAGCAGATTTAAATTAACTTTGCCGTCATGTGACATTTAATCTTTAAAAAGAATAGTAAATTTAATAATAAAATAAATATTATCTTTAGCAATTCAAATAATGTGTGTATCATACTGTACATTATAATTTTGTGATGCCTAAATTAATTTGTGGCAATTAAATTTTAGTGATTAATTTAATCTCATTTTAGTTCAGTGTTTTTTTGTTTTGTTTTGTTTTTGTTTTTTTTTCCTTTAAAAATACTATAGAATTTTAATTGGAGCATTAATTATTTAAGTCACTGCATAATAAAAAATAAATAAATTAGATATTTATTAATATTATAATTATTATTTTATATGATATATTTTATTTTATATATAAAAATATATTTATTTAAATATGCTTAACTTTACTAAGTATGAAATATTCAAAAAATATTGTTTGATCATGTTGCCTATGCTTTATAGCTTATGCATGTAAATATGTTTTTTCTTTCTTAGTATTGTTATTTTATTGTGACTATTACTTTTTGTGTATTGTAATTATTATCATTGTTTTGTTTTGTGGTTTTTTTTTTTGGTTGTTTTTTTTTTTTCTTTAAACATCAAGCTTCCCTTGGACAGGTGTTGACAATGGATGCCAAAGCAAATGTTATGCATTTTGTTTTTTTCATTTCTTTCAAAATTCAATTTTAATAATTCACATTTATTTGAAATTCATAATGGAAATCTAAAAAAAGAGAATATATGTTGAATTTAGTGAAAATAAAATAATAAAATAAAATAAAATAAAATAAAATAAAATAAAATAAAATAAAATAAAATAAAATAAAATAAAATAAAATAAAATAAAATAAAATAAATCTCATCTGGGAGAATTTCTTGCACAAACAAATATACTATGATATACACCACTATAATATAATTTTCTTCCTAGTCCCGCCACTAATACACCTCAGACTGAACATAAAATTGTTGTGTGTTGTTTGCTATTTGGTTGTTGTATCCATAAATGACAGAGTTCTTTACAATGCTGTGGCCTTGACAATGGTATGTCTCTCCAATGGCTTTGTCCCTGGTTTGATTTGTATTTGGCGTAAAAATCATTGAAACCAACATCTAATGTTTGTTGTGTTCAGTGGAATTTCGTCTTGTGACTGACACCATGTCAACTCAATGAACAATTCTCAGATGATACTTCCATAAGACTGAATATGAGGCGCTGCCTCGGTTCTCACAAATCCCGCTGAGTAAAATCAACAATTACAGAGAACAAGATACACCTATAGCATACAAAAAACATAACAAAGATGCGGTAACTCTCTGAGGTATTAACATAGCAAACAATATGCCAGAAGGTGCACATCTTTTGTAACAATGCATTTCAAACAAGCTGTTTCACCAGCTCTGATCTTTTCTTTTCTTCTTTTCAAAGATGAAAAGACAGCGCTGTTATCTCATCCACCAAACACTGACCCTGACACTCAACCCAACACTATGTCTATTTTTTTGTGTTTATGCGTGTGTAAATTTATTACACTGATTGCAACTTAAGGTCAATAGGCAAAAGTTCTGATACCGATTTCAATCTTTTACAAATTCTGAAGGCTTCCTGTCTGTGAGACGCTAAATCCAATTTGCTGGTGGTTTTTCAGTGGTCTTATCCTACAGGTTTATTTCTCGTAAGTGCTTGAGTTCCCTAAAATGTCACAAAATGTCATAGGCTAATTTTAGCTTCAGTACTGTAGCTTTAATTGACATGTTTGTCTAGAGGACCACCGAATGGAAAGATTTATAACCGACTTTCAAACGAAGGCAATCTCTACATAGTTTCAGCCTCAAACCTACGGCCCACCGACTGATGCAAATTGCTCACAATACTGGAAGGAAATTTCTGGCAAGCTCTAATCTGATTGGATGACTTTATACAACCTTCAGGAGTAAAAGCACACAATGTTTTTAGTCAGTCTACTGAAAAGATGTGTTTACAAGGTAGCAAGCTGATAGTAAGCGCTTAGAGGCAAATCACAGAATTGACAAAATTCACTAGACGAGACACATCAAATCTTTGAATGATACTCAAGACGTTTTGTTTGAGGAGCTTATTAGGAAGTCAAATACATAGATATTCACAAACAGAACGGAATATTCTGCTTTGTTGCCTGTGAAATAGACTGCATTTATTATGCTACTTTTGAACAGCCAGAAATTCAGAATCTAAGCACATTTTTTGATAGTTTCCCAATTATTTTCAAGACAGTGTTTTTTGATATAAACTATTTCAGATAAATCGACCTAAAATGACACATTTCTATGATAACTTTGCTCTATTCTCTGTGTAAACCTCAAGATTTTAATTACTTCCAACCAACACGTTCTGCATCCAACAAAGGAGATGCTATTCTGGGAACTGAACCAAGATCTTAGGTTTCACCCTATAGACAATTCCATGTAACGGCAATACAGTTATTTTGCAGGCATGTCTACATTGGTTGTTATAGCAATGACATGCTAGATTTCAGCACAAACCTTCAAGCAGCATACTTGAAGTATGAAGAGGTGTCAGCAAGCTGGAAATTCATCCTGCGGCGCTCAGCTCACGCGGTGCATCAGATGGAGTAGTATGTCCTTTATTTTCACGCTGCATACTGTGCAGCGTTGGGTATAGAATTGGTGGAGATATGACTGGCTGTCGCATGTGGTTCTCTGAGCATTTGATGACACCAGTTCTCTCGCCAACGTCTTTTTATTGTCCTGTTTCTACCGACTATGGCATGAGATGTGTGTGTCATTGTAAATGGCAAATGTGTCATGTCCTGAATGACAAAAACAAAACAAAAAATACCCACAAGATTTCAAATCTGACATTGCTGGAAATCCATTATTTGGTTTAGGGTTCCATAAAGGTTTATTATTTTGCCTGTTTTGATGCACACTATAAATAAAATGGAGATAAAGATTATTCCGATATTTCGCACTTGAAAATTTCATGTTTAAAGGCCTAGTCCACCCAAAAATTAAAATTCTGTCATTAATTACTCACCCTTATGTCGTTCCAAACCCTTAAGCCCTTCATCTTCGGAACACAAAGATGTTTTTGATGAAATAAAAAAAAAAAAAAGACTGACAGGGAAGGGTAGAAATTGTTGGAAAAAATCATTATCTTTGTTTTCGTTGGACAAAAAATGGGAAGGGCAGAAATTGTTTAATAAAAGCTTTTTTTCTATTTTCTTTAGGCACAAAAAATATTCTTGTAGCTTTATAACATCACGACTGAACCACTGATGTCACATGGACTAATTTAAAGAATGTCCTTACGGGGCCTTGACCGTGTCAGTTACGTTGCTGTCTATGCAGGGTCAGAAAGCTCTCAGATTTCATCAATAATATTTTAATTTGTGTTCTGAAGATGAACGAAAGTCTTGCGGGTTTGGAACGTCATTTATTTCTGAGTGAAAATTGTCAATTCTACAGCATTTTTTCCAGTGTATGAGCAATACAGTTTGTGCTGTTCCTATCATTATTATGTTTTCATAATTCTGCAATGCTGATATGAAATCTTTAACATCAGAATCAAATGCTAATTACTTAGCTGTGATTGACTGAGCCTGTATGACTATACCGCAGAAAGAACAAAAGGACATTCTCATGTTTTTGAGGACTAACCATAGTCGTTTGCTTGGGAAGATTTATTAAAATATGTAAATTATAAACCAGTTGTGCAGTTGTGGTAATTTCCATAAACAATAAATAATAAAAGTGCAAACGACAGCATAAACCTTAGTCAGAATAGATGGTGTACAGTATTACACACAAAGACATTGGCTGAAAGATCCTGAATAAGGTCCAGCAGTGTAGCAACTCACCCCTGAGCTCAACAAAAACTTGTACTGCCTACTCTTAACTTAAGTTGTGATTTTTTTTCTCAGAATTTCGAGTTTATATCTAGCAATTCTGATGTTATAGCACACAGTTGTGAGTTATTAAGTCAGAATTGTGGGATATAAACTCGCAATTCTGAGAACATATGAGTCTTTTTCCACACTCAAAACTGGACTTTATAACTCACAATTGCGAGTTTGTATCTCACAGTTTTGAGAAAAAAGTCAGCAATGTGAGTTTATATTTTGCAATTCTGTGTTTATAATTCACAATTACAAGTTTACATCACGCAATTCTGAGAAAAAAGTCAGAATTGCGAGTTTTTATCTCAGAATTCTGACTTTATTTCTTACATTTGAGAGTTTATATCACGCAATTCGGACTTTATACCTTGCAATTGAAAAAAAGTCAGTATTGCGAGTTTGTATCACACAATTATGAGAAAAAAAGTCAGAAGTGTGAGATAAAAAATTGCAAAAACCTTTTTTAAATTTTTTATTCAGTTATTACATTTTTTATTGACAGTAAAATGCTTTGAAATAATATTTCACATCAAGTCCATTCATTATTTGTAGTGCACCATCCAACTAATAATTACGATAAGTTTTGTGCTTTGTTGCTTTTAATATAACACGTTTCAGCTTTTAAATTCTGTTAATTTTATCATGAAATACAAAGATTAAATGTGTTTTTACACTTTTAATATGATGTGAGATCACTATCCGCACAGTTAAAAGCGGCATGTGACTCAATAATGTATTCCTCTTTTCTACTAGTTTTAACATGAAATAAACATGAATAAATTTGTGAAGGCATGCCGAATAAAAAAAAAAAAACGGAACAATTTAATTAACAAGCCTCATGTAATCAATCAATCAATCAGTGTTGCAAAAAATGTCAAAAAACAGCTTGTGAATAGTCAAAACAGTTGTAACATAACATTTACCTAAGAAAAACCAATAATATAACTTATTTTGTTTATTTTATTTATTTATTTTTATTGCTGTGTTTCATGTTAAATACATGTGAAGAATGAAAGATTGGATGCCACATACTTTTTTTTTTTAGCGTAGTAGTAGTTTTAGTACTTTTAGTACTTTTTTTAGCATAGTGGGTTGAATTTTCATATGAATTAACTTTATTCACTCAATATAACACACACACACACACACACACACACACACATATATATATATATATATATATTCTCATAAAAAGAAAGAAAGAAAGAATTTCTATAAAGAGTTTTAAAGAAATTTTAGTTGCATTCTCCAGGCCTTTCTTTTGGCAAATTTATCCAAAATGTCCTTGGTGTTTAATTTACGGCTTTGTGTATTCTCAATGGAAAAACGGCTAGTTACTAGAGTGCCGTGGTACTCAACAAAATATATATTTTCCAATTCATGTTCACAGTTTTGAGTGACAGATGATCAGCTTTTCTGTAAAAGGACAGTGTATTTGGGAGTGAAATCATAAATGCTAGGTTGCTAAATCAGTGATAGTCTCAGCTTGCCCTAGAGAGAAAACAGCATGATTTTCACATTTTGACACATCTGAGACGTGCTAACCGAATTCAGAGCCAAATCCCCTGGCTGTTTGAGACATTACAGGCGGTCCAATGCTTACAGCAACACCTGCTGTTCTCTCTGCTTACACAGGGAAAACATAGCTATAGCTTGCTGTAAGCGTATAGCAAAATGACTGCCTACTTTACTTAATCATCATCCCGAAGTACTCTGCAGAGTGTAATAATAATACGAAAGATGTTATATATCATATCACGCCTGCCGGAGACTTTGACTGCATGTGTTTTCTGTCCCGCCCACAGGCTCTGCACTATTGAACACACGAGGTGGATGAAGAAAGTGAGCGGGCATATATACATTATTTAACAGTCCCTTTGCAATAGTCCCTTTGCTATAATAATGGCGAAGTATATCCATGAGTGTCCTTACCTCAGCGGATACCAGACCCCAGCCGAAATGACACCCACTCATGTATGGGGGGAAAGAACGCATTAATTATTTATGCTATGAAGACTGACACACACACAATCCCCCGGGAAAAAGATTCCACATCTCAGATGAGGCTGCAGTATGTTGTATATGGAGTGTGGTAGCCCATTCACAATATCAATAGGATGATTGAATGTGACAAGGAATAAAGAAGCAACAAAATCCTCACTGGATCCAATAACGGAGAGGTAAGGTCACATTGTAAGACTCAGCTTGTTATCCTATGAAATTACATAATCCAAAATGGTGATTGTCCTTTGACTCAAGCAGAACGCAATGCTGATATCTATTAGCTGTTCTCAAATCGATAAGCAAATGAGGTCATCTTCAGAACTGATGCGCTAAATGAATACTGTCTTTTATACATAATCATTGCAAATGAGGAAAAACTTCTTCCTTTAGCACGCCCTATTTGCATGCTTTCTTCATCAGTTTTAGTTATTTTGTGATATAATTAGCGATGTGAAAAACTATTCTTCTGTTCCAAAAACCTTAGAGAGACAGCATTTTAAAGACCACAGACAGAAAAGCTGTTCCAAAATGCAATTATGCTGCCTCAGATACCATTTTTAGCCAAATTCTAAGGAAGTATGTATCCTTCACAGAGCAATCACAGAATGCATTAGGATGAGCTCACTGAAGAAAAAATAAATAAATAAAAAGCCAATAGGCAATTCAATATGTTCAGAGAAAATATATTTAACTTTCTATAAAAAATAAATAACAAATAATAAAAAATAAAAAATAAAATAACAGTTCAAAAGTTTGGGGTTGGTAAAATTGTTTATGTTTTTGAAAGAATTTTTGAAAAATTTAGGAGCACTGATTTAATTACTGAATCATATAATTTATTTGATTCATTCGAATGGCTGATTCAGGAATAAAGCAAGTGACTGTCTTTATAAATGGGAAATTGAATCATCGACTTACTAGATTTGTTTAAAAACGCACATTCATTCATAAACGAAACACCGCTGTGTTTGAATGGAGATGCGCAGCGGCTCAGTTGTTACTTGTTTTGGATGACAAAATAGAGCAAAATTAGGCAATAGTGTTATATTCAGACAATGTAAGTCACTTAATTTTAACTTCTTGTTTATGTTGTATTAAATCAATATCTCATTTACAAACTCCCTTAAAAATAATTAAAAGTCACTCAACTTCATCGCAATCTCACAAAGTTCCATTATAATCAACAAAGCTCTCTACACTGCACAATGAATCTCTTATTTACACTGTCTCTGCACTTTGTTTATGAAATAATTTGTGATACATGTCTGTGACACATTACTCAGTGCTGCAAAAACACGTAGCTCCCCTCAGCGCAAACACAAATATGCTGATCGGTTCAGTCGCACACGGTGCTCCTAAATATTTTTTCATAGTCGCATGCAGTTTTCAGTTGCAAATGTGACTGAAATGGTCGCACTATACAGCCCTATAGCCTAGGCTCACTTCTGTTAAATGTTATTATAATAAATATTAAATAAATGGGTAACGCTTTATTTTACGGTTTCTTAACTAGTTGCTTATTAGCATGCGTATTACTAGAATATTAGTACAGCATTTATTTCAAATAGAAATCTGTTGTAATAGTATAAATGTGCTGTCACATTTGATCAATTGACAATTTGTCTGAATCAAAGTATTATTTGTTTTTTTATTTCTTCCTCTAAACTTACTGACTTCAAACTTCTCAATGGCAGTGTATTGATTTTACATGCCATAACAGTATCTCCAGTGACCGTCTAGTTCTCTCGAGAATGCTTATCAATTATGTTTCACAACACTAGCTATGAATTAATCCTCAACACTTTTACTGAAATGTTGTAAAACTGTGCTTAAATTCTAATTCAAACAGCCATTTAGCTTTATTATAATTGCTGCCTTGCATAGATGAAATTACAGTTTATAAACAGATGCTCAACGGTAACACTCCCAGGTTCTTCTGGCACCCTGGAAAAGTGCTGTTTTAGATTAGTGCTTCACACAAATTGAGCTAAAAATGAGGGAAAAGCGCAGTGCGAGTGGTTGAAACACCACATTTCAAAAAGACTGAACCTTTTCTCAGAGGCAACTCCAATTAAAGCCGTTTTTCATTTCAAAACAAGCTGTTTTGTACAGCTAGAAATAGCCGGAAGCCACACCCATAAAATTTACAAACGGCCACGCCCGCTTTTACGAGAAAAATAAGGTGGATGATAAACAGACAACCCTGTTTAACCCACAATTATGTCGACTTTTATCTGCAAAACCACCTCACTTTCAGAAAAAGTTTATGACAAGATAACAAAATCAGAGCATTAGGATTTTGACAAACTGATCAATCAGAGCAAGTGACTTCAGATTCACTTTAATGTTTACCTGTGCCCTTCAAACGGAAGTCCAGCAGACTGGCTTTCAGCAAAACACTTTTCAAAATATTGTTCACAGAGCTTAAAATAGACAAAGACTGACTGATCATGATGTCAGAAACAATAACAAGTCACAACAAGACAACACTCTGAACAGTGCACAGACAGACAGGACCCATTACTAGCAACGGTACAATTGTGAAGCTACAGGACTAGACTATTTTGATTTTAACAATGTAAGACTGACACAGGGAAACATTTAAAATTCAAAACTGCAGCATTGATGCCAAACATTCCCATCAATTATGCTGCCTTTTGAATATCAAATTAGACTGTAAATAAATACATTTAAGACAACTAACACTAAAAGTAGTTCAACTGTTCTGTGGGGAGATAAGCATATCTAAGATCTGAAAATGTAAGAGCTTGAAGTGCTTTTGAAGTTTTAATTTACCCCAAAATTAAAATTGTCATCATCATGTTGTTTCAAACTCATATGACTTTTTTTTCTGTCAAACCCAAATAGAGAGGCTTAGCAAAATGTTTATGCTGCTCTTTTCCATAAAAACAAAGTTAAAGATGATTAGGAGGACCAGAACTCACATTTGTGACCCTGGACTACAAAACCAGTCATAATGGTCATTTTTTTTAAATTGTGATTTATACACGATCTGAAAGCTGACTAAATAAGCTTTCCACTGATGTATGGTTTGTTAGGATAGGACAATATTTGGATACAAGATACAACTATTTGAAAATCTGGAATCTGAGGGTGCAAAAAAAATTCAAAATATTGAGAAAATCACCTTTAAAGTTGTCCAAATGAAGTTCTTAGAAATGCACATTCATAATCAAAAATTAGGCTTTGATATATTTACAGTAGGAAATGTACAAAATATCTTCATGGAACATGATCTTTAATATCCTAATGATTTTTGATGCTAATTTTGACCCATACAATGTATTGTTGGTTATTGCTACAAATATGTTGTTTGTGACATTGATAACAATATGAAATGTTTTTTGAGCACCACATTAGCATGTTAGAATGATTTCTAAGTGATCATATGACACTAAAGACTAAAGTAATAAATTACATTTTTAAATTTATTAGAGAGGTCATGAACTGGAGAATCGAAATAATCTTGATATTTATACATATGAGAGGTTACTCTACAATAAAAACATACTACATATATAAATATTAAGACTGGCTAAAAATATTGATTTCTCGATTTTATTTGATTTTCATTTTTACGAAACGTTATTGATTCTTAAATCCCAAGAATCGATTAGTCTAGCCTGTTTAATGAATGAAACATTGTAGCGCTCACATCCAATAAATCTTTATGCTTTGTTACTTTTGATATAAAAAGTCTCAGATTTAAAATTCTGCCCATTTTATTACAATATTCAAAGAATAAATACCATTTAGGTGCTGTTTAATGTGGTGTGACAGACTGCTGTTGCACCTCAGTTCAAGAGAACTGGCAACACAAAGCGTGTGCAAACATCTCTACCACTTCAATACCAATTTCAGAATGAAATGAACACGAATAAACATCAGAAGGTATGTTAAAAGAACGTCTAGGTTACGTACGTAACCCTCGTTCCCTGAAGGAGGGAACGGAGACGTTACATATGGGAACTCGCTTGAGAGTCCAATCATCTCCAAGCCTTATTCAAAAGGCCAATGAACATTCATGAACATTGGCGAGTGGTATTTGCATGCCGAGCCACTCCCCCGTACATACCGGTATATAAGATGGCGGCGTGCAACCACTCATTCAGGCTTTTGCTGAGGAGCCGAGCTGCAGCCCGGCGTCAGCGCGACGTCAGGTCGTGGCAGGGGATGTAACGTCTCCGTTCCCTCCTTCAGGGAACGAGGGTTACGTACGTAACCTAGACGTTCCCCTTCAGTCGTTTCACTACGACGTTACATATGGGAACAGACCCATGGAACAGGCCACGAACCAGACGTCGCGTTACGCAACACACCGCGTGCCGACAGGCGGACGTGTCAGCAGACGGATATGAGCGTAACCTTCCCAACGCCCTGGGGGCCAATAGGGGCCCCACAGGGATGCCAGTTGTACTGAAGCAGGAGTTGGGGGGGCGGAGCACATGAAATCTCTACATGTGGAACACAAGAAATTCAATATATCCATAGATTTTAGGGATATATGAGGGAAACATCGGCCTTCTGGCTGACCGTGGAAAAATACTGAAACATGTTGCCACAACCTGCTGGGCGAAGGAGACCCAACCGGAGCACAGACAAGCACTACTCCGCACTAGGCCTGACTGCGGGGCATGGAGGACCCAGGTTCGCCGGAGGGAACAACTGAGGGAAATAGCGCACGGATCCATTAGGAATGGCGCAGCAAGCCGACACCAGCCGGACTCCCGCTCGCCTGTGATGTCTATGTTAAGACACGGGAGGACACGGCCTCTACGCGAAGGTTGTAGAACCTGGCGAAGGTATTAGGTGTCGCCCAACCCGCAGCTCTACAGATATCTGCTAGTGAGGCGCCATGAGCCAACGCATAGGATGAGGCAACACTCCGTGTGGAGTGGGCACGAACACCTAAGGGGCATGGCTCTCCCTGGTTTTGGTACGACAGGGAGATGGCATCTACCACCCAATGGGCCAACCTCTGTTTGGAGACAGCATTCCCTTTCTGCTGACCTCCAAAGCAGACGAAGAGCTGCTCGGTGCGTCTGAAGTGCCGAGTGCGGTCCACGTATATACGCAGAGCGCGAACTGGACACAGCAGCGCAGAGGCTGGGTCTGCCTCCTCCAGGGGCAGAGCTTGCAGGTTCACCACCTGATCGCGGAAAGGCGTGGTGGGAACCTTGGGCACATAACCAGGCCGGGGTCTCAGGATGACGTGAGAATCGCCGGGCCCGAATTCTAGGCACGCTTCGTCGACAGAGAAAGCTTGTAGGTCCCCTACCCTCTTGATGGAGGCCAGTGCAGTCAGGAGCGCTGTCTTAAGTGACAGATATTTTAGCTCAACCGACGCAAGTGGCTCAAATGGGGCCTCCCGCAGGCCCTGGAGGGCGACGGAGAGGTCCCAAGAGGGTATGGGGTGCGGCCTGGGGGGATTAACCCTTCTCGCACCCCTCAGGAACCTCACGATGAGTTGGTGCTTACCTAGGGATGTTCCATCCACTGCATCGTGGTACGCTGCAATGGCAGCAACGTACACTTTGAGAGTTGAAGGGGACAGCCTGCGCTCCAACTTTTCCTGCAGGAAGGAAAGCACTACTGCAATCGTACATCTCTGTGGGTCCTCCCCGCGAGAGGAACACCAGTCGACGAACAGACCCCATCTCAGCGCATAAGCCTGCCTTGTGGAGGGGGCTCTGGACTGAGTGATAGTTTCTATCACGGCCTGTGGAAGGCCGGAGAGGTCTGACGCGTCCCGTCCAGGAACCAGACGTGCAGGTTCCACAGGTCGGGGCGCGGGTGCCAAATTGTGCCTGAGAAAGAAGGTCTCTCCTCAAGGGATTTTCCAGGGAGGGGCTGCCGCGAGGGAAATGAGTTCTGGAAACCAGGTCCGGGTGGGCCAGTATGGCGCAACCAGCAGAACCTACTCCTCGTCCTCCCTGATCTTGCACAGTGTCTGTGCAAGGAGGCTCACTGGGGGAAAGGCGTACTTGGGCCCCGGAGGCCAGCTGTGTGCCAGTGCGTCCCTGCCGAGGCTGTTGGGAGCCTCGTTGAGGGAGTAGAACCGCTGGCAGTGGGAGGATTCGGGGGAAGCAAACAGATCTATCTGGGCCTCCCCGAAATGGCTCCAAATCAGCTGGACTGTCTCGGGGTGGAGTCGCCATTCTCCAGGATGGGTGGACTGCCGTGAGAGCTGGTCGGCTGCACGGTTGAGTTCTCCTGGAATGTGAACGGCACGTAGCGATTTCAGCCACGTTGACTCCATAGGAGCAGATGGCGGGCGAGTTGTGACATGCGACGGGAGCGTAGACCACCCTGACGGTTGATGTAGGCTACAGTCGCTGTGCTGTCGGTGCGAACAAGCACGTGCTTGTGACGCAACGTCGGTCGGAAGCGACGAAGGGCCAGAAGCACAGCCAACAACTCTAGGCAATTGATATGCCATTGCAGTCGAGGTCCTGTCCAGGAGCCCGATGCTGCTTGCCCGTTGCATACAGCACCCCAACCCGTGGAAGAGGCATCCGTGTATACCACAAGATGCCTGGAGACTTGTCCCAGGGGGACTCCGGCCTGAAGGAAGGCCGGGTCTGACCACGGGCTGAACAGGCGGCGACACTGCGGGGAAACGCCAATCCGGAGTGTGCCACGGTGCCATGCCCATCTCGGGACTCGATCGTGTAACCAGCGCTGAAGCGGTCTCATATGAAGCAGGCCGAGCGGCGTCACTGCGGCTGCGGCTGCCATATGCCCCAGGAGCCTCTGAAATGTTTTGAGAGGGACCGCTGTTTTGTGTCTGAATGACTCCAAACACTTCAGCACCGACTGCGCGCGCTCGTTGGTGAGGCGGGCTGTCATACTGACCGAGTCCAGCTCCACACCGAGAAAAGAGATCCTCTGCACTGGGGAGAGTTTGCTCTTCTCTCGGTTGACCTGAAGGCCCAGATGGCTGAGGTGCCGGAGCACCAAGTCCCTCTGTTCGCACAACAGAGATTCGCGAGTGAGCTATGAGAAGCCAGTCGTCGAGATAGTTGAGGATGCGAATGCCCGTCTGCCAAAGAGGGGACAGGGCAGCCTCCGCGACTTTCGTAAAGACGCTGGGAGAGAGGGAGAGGCCAAATGGAAGCACTTTGTACTGATACGCTCGACCCTCGAAAGCAAACCGTAGGAAGGGTCTGTGTCGAGGCAGGACCGAGACGTGAAAGTACGTGTCCTTCAGGTCGATGGCTGCAACCCAATCCTGGGGACGAATGCATGTTAGGATGTGCTTCGTCGTGAGCATCTTGAACGGCAGCCCGAGAAGGGACCGATTCAGAGCTACAAGATCCAGGATGGGTCTTAACCCACCGCTCTTTTTGGGCACGATGAAGTAAGGACTGTAAAACCCTGACTTCATCTCGGCTGGAGGGACAGGCTCGATTGCGTCCTTCGCCAGTAGGACTGCAACCCCCGCACGCAGCACAGCAGCATGTGTGTCCGAATGGACAGAAGTGGAAAGGACGCCTCTGTACCTGGGCGGACGCCTGGCTAACTGAATCGCATAGCCGAGACGTACCGTCCGAATCAACCACCGCGAGGGGCTGGGAAGCTGAAGCCAGGCTCCCAGCCTGGTCGCCAGGGGTATCAAAGGGACGTTGACCGACGTGACCGCAGTGGGGCAGCCTGGGGGGGGGAAGGGGAAGGGACTGATCCCAGAAGGAAGAACGGCCTGGAGAAAAGTCAGACTGCACTGGGCAGCGCTTACCTTCTTCCCTGGTTCCCGCGCTGGCGACATCAGGCTCCGAGTCCGAATCCGAGGAGACACTTCTTGGGCGCTGCTCAAAGATGGAACTCGGGCCTGAACCCCGGAGGTGAGAGAATTGACTCTTTCTGTGACAGCTCCCGGCCCTCCACCGGGAGTGGGGACGTTGATGTTGTTATCCCCCAAAGAGCGATTCCCTCCACCTCCAGGTTGCCCGTGTCAGGGACGCTTCGCAGATCTTTTGCGGGTGCCCGGCCCCTGAGACGCGGGCGGCGCCGCTCTCCCACGGCCAGCTCGACGTCGGGCTGCCAATCTGGTGTCATGTACCTTAGCAGGGGACGGAGCTGGTTGTTTGGACGCCGCGGGAGGGCGCCCTCGGCGACGAGCAGGCGGAGGTTGGGGCCCTGCGGACGTGGTTGGAATGGCGCGGCGGGGCAGGATGTGTTTAATCGCCTCCGTCTGCTTTTGAACCGCCGAGAACTGCTGGGCAAAGTCCTCGACGGTGTCGCCGAATAGGCCGCCCTGGGAGATAGGAGCGTCGAGAAACCGTGATTTGTCGACATCTGCCATCTGGGCTAGGGTCAGCCATAGATGTCGCTCCTGGACCACTATGGTGGACATCACCTGACCAAGGGAACGCGCCGTCACCTTCGTAGCCCGGAGGGCGAAGTCGGTGGCGGCGCGGAGTTCCTCCATTGCACCCTGGTCAGAACCCCTCTCTTGCAGGTGTTTCAACACCTTGGCCTGGTACACCTGTAAGGTGGCCATGGCATGCAAGGCGGTGGCAGCCTGTCCAGCGGCGCAGTAAGTCCGGCCCGCGAGAGCGGACGAGAACTCACACGCCCTGGAGGGGAGATGGGGCCGATCCCGCCAGGTGGCAGCGCCGGGCGGGCATAAATGCACCGCGACAGCGCGCTCGACCTGAGGGACCGCCTCATAACCCCGGGTTGCACCGCCGTCAAGAGAGGCGAGGGGAGAGGAGCTGGGACGTGGACGAGAAGAGTGCGGGGCTCGCCAAGTCCTCACCAGCTCCTCATGCACCTCCGGGAAGAAAGGCACTGGGGGAGAGCGCGGCAGTGCCGCGGGAGCCCTCCCCAGAAACCAATCATCCAGCCTAGAGGGATCGGCCGGAGGTGTTTTGGGCACCTCCAGACCGATCTCCTTGGCGGCTCAGAGGAGCATAGCCGACAGTTCAGCATCCGTCTCAGACGGGGCGGCAACCGCAGAGGGGTACCGACCCGCCGAGTCGTCAGCCTCATCGTCAGACTCTCCCTCTGATGCTGCAGCAGACATCTCGATCTCCTGGGGAGCGCCAAACGAGATACCCAGCCCGCTGTACGGGGAGGTATACTGCTCTGGCAGCTCAACGGGACTGCGCGGTGACGCAGAAGTCCGCGGGGCTTTGGGGGCCGACGGAACATTCTGCACAGTCACCTGAATGTCCCCCAAGTGCCTCATCGTGGCTTTTATTTATTTATTTTTTTATTTATTTATTTTTTTACCGCGGGAAGACAACAAGGGGTGCCTACTCATGAATGAGCGGCGGGACTTTAACGCAGCCATGGACATACGTTCGCAATGAACGCACGTACCATCCATGAACGCTGCCTCAGCGTGCTCTCGGCCCAGGCACGTGAGACAGGGATCATGTCCGTCCAAAGAGGCGAGGAAACTACCGCACCCGGAAGCGCACGGCCGGAGATACATACCGGGAAGATGTCCTCGACAGCCGCGAGAAATTCACTCTTTGAAATCCCGGTCCGCCCAGGGAGAAACCGCGGCACAACTGTGCTCTCAAACGGGCGGGGCTCGCTGGAGTGCGGGAGGCTTGAATGCCGTGAAAACGGCAGCCCGCAGGATTAGGCTGGCGGCTGCCGAACGCTCTTTTAGATGAAGCTCTTTTAGTAGCTCGGCAGCACGCCAGCAGAGAGAGTGTGAACTCAGGAACTCTTTTCTTTTTTTTTTTTTAATGGCTCAGAAGACGAGGCTCCAAAAGCAAAAGTCTGAATGAGTGGTTGCACGCCGCCATCTTATATACCCGTATGTACGGGGGAGTGGCTCGGCATGCAATTACCACTCGCCAATGTTCATGAATGTTCATTGGCCTTTTGAATAAGGCTTGGAGATGATTGGACTCTCAAGCGAGTTCCCATATGTAACGTCGTAGTGAAACGACTGAAGGGGAAATCTGTATTCTGTCTCATGTAATCGCTTTATTAGAATTTCAACTGTGGAAATACTTTAATATAACAGCTCGTAACAAATATGTCACGTAACGTCACATTTACCTATTGACCATATATGACACTATAATGTATTGGCCATACATTATTTTATTTTAACATATTCAAAATATCAACACATATTCATTGACCATAAACTCATTAGTCAGCTAGAAAAATCTCTAGAGAGGAGCATTTTGCTAAATATATGCACCATATAACATATTTATTATAATTTTACTGTTTACTGTTTTCAGTGTTTCATTTATGTTCAAATAAATCAGTCAAGTTTTTATGACAGCCACCATTTAAATGTTTATATTTCAAGAAATTGGATCAAAAATACAATTATATAATTGTTGGCCTATATAGGTAACTATATAGATATATACACTGCCCTCCAAAAGTTTGGAAACGCCTTAGAATAGTGGGGTTTTGGACAATATTGGCATGAATACTTTTTAATTTATGATAATTTTGCACTGATAAGGGACAACACAAACTATGAAAACACATTTTATTACATAAACAGTTTATACATAGAACAAATGTAAATTTTTGATTCATCAAAATATCCACTATTAGCAGCTATTACAGCTCTGCATAATCTGGGCCTAAATTCATTGTATTCTAAACTTAATTGGCAATTAATTGTTGAAGCTATTAAGGTGTGCTGACCCAAAAATCTTTTAAAAACCTGGCCCAAGTTTAAACCAGTATCCAGGCATCACAGCTGGCAAAGGGGCATGTCTGACTTTGACATGTATATGTTGCTATTATTATGTAATCCAAATGAAAAATTATTATTTTTGGTCTTCAGTGATAATGTCAAGTTACTTTAATGTATTTGCACCAAAAAATGATAAGGATTTATTCTGATATCGTCCACAACCACACATTGCCAGGGGTGTTTCAAAACTTTTGGAGGGCAGTGTAGATTATATAGTTATATAGATAATTATATAACACATAGGCCTACTCTACCTGATATTTCTCCAAAATAATCAATATTGAATCGATTCAAAAAGCAAGCTTGTGAATCGAAATCAAATTGTGAAATCTGTGTCAAAATCCACTATCACTGTATGGAAAACAGCAGCACAAACATTCGGCAACATCTTTTCTCCTCCAAATATGAAAGTCCATACAGGTTTGCAACAACATAAGGCTGGATAAATGCTAAACTTTTAATTTTCGATGAACTACCCCTTCAAGCAAACAAAACACACATCACATCCTTCAAATATCAGATTTGCATGAGCGCAATTTACATTTTTGCATAACGCATAATTAGGTAATCAGCTGAGTCACAGTGTCATCAAAGACCCCAGGGTTTTTTTTGCAGCTGACAGCTATCTGTCAGAAAGCAGAGACTGGCAGTGAGAGTGATGGGTGCGTTCTATCACTAGATCTAATGAAATCAGCTGGCACCACCCTGAGCTCTGAAATATGACACCCACTCTCACCCGGCCATTAACACCAGCTGTGCTGGCTGATACCGAAGCTGATCAACGCTTTGACACATGCACATCCCACACACAAAAATGCTCACACATGTATGCAAATGCAGGCGGTATTGGGATGGAGGCATGAAGTCAGCAGGGTACCACGGTCTGGTCCAACAGCATCGCACTGCCAGGTATAAATTCCAGGTATAATTATTATACTATCCGAGTGATGATTTAAGCATATTCTGACTCCACCAAGTTAACAGAGGATCTAAAAATGGGACGCTGGGACTGGACAGTGTCACCTGAATCTTAATCGAACTGTCCTGTCACTAAATGAGGCTGCACTACCATCAATGAACAGAAGAGGGCAATTTAGCTGCATCCAAGCACAAAATGAAGGTGAGGGAGTGAAGGCTAAAAAAATCTTTCTTGATCTTTCATTTCTTCCACTTTTTTCCCTTCTTTCTCCTCCACTCACTGCCAGTTGCCGTCCTGTTTTTATTGCTCTGTATTAATTAGGACATCCATTAGGTGGCTTAAGTCAGACACAAAGATATAAATCCCCTTGTTAATTTGGAAAGAAGAATCAGCGGCGCTCATTATGATTAAATTAGCAGAGATCTGCCGGGTGGCTGGACCTTTCTGACATGATTGTGATCATCAGCTCCAAACATCGGACAGCAGTTTCCCTTTACCCTCTATTAGCATTCTGTACCTAATCTCCGATTTATCACTGGTTTAAAAGGTCTCCCTTGAAATAATCATCTATTTAATCATCATAATGATGCTATATAATTTACACAATCATTTTTTTTATGCAGTATTTCAAACCTTTTGCTCTGTGAAAACACTGCACATTATATTAAATCATATTTGGAATGTGTTTGACTGCATCCTGGCGTTGATTTAACCACTCGTGAACTTATATTGGGACATATTTCTTATAATATGGTACCTCCTAGATGAAAACGGCCATTTGCAGCTAGCACATTGTTCCTTGAGATGGCCTTATATGAGCATTGCCGTTATAGCATACAGCCATGCAAACCAATTACCGGACCGAAGGACTCCCTTGAGTTGGCCGGCGATACCATTATAGATCCCCCACCATGTGTAACAGTTGGTAATTGTGGGCATCTTTTGGCTTCCACTACACATAAACCAGTCCAGATGTTGGAAGGCGTTTGAAAGATGACCTATCAGACCATATTACGTTTTCCATTTGGGTCCAGGTTTTGAGTCAGGTTATAAGATTTTGCTTGGCCTCCGAGTCAAGAGGTTTCTGAATGGCAACACTGCCATAAATTCTAGATCACAACGTAGTTTTTGTTAAGACAAGGTCACAAAGTTGCTGATTGAATTCTGAGAAATTCTGTGAGGCTGCAGTGACATTTAGCAACTATCCTGTGTAGTGTCCTTTTATTGAACTCAGCAAAAATCATCTCACAACCAAAGGTCTGGTTTCCTTATGCAGTTTATATGTTTGACATATGATGTCATTATTTTTGAGACTGTTCCCTCAACACATTTAACTTTGCTGAACTTAAATAATGCTGCTCGTCTTTGCTCTTTAAAGCTGCTGATTACCAATCAAGAGAATATGATTCAGATTTGCAGCTGCCTTTGATAGTAAATGACTTATTTTTGTCTGCTCTTTTTCTTAGTAAATAATTAGCATAATAACAATTATTTTATGATGTGAAAGGACTTCAGGAAAACCTAAAAGCTACAATTTGACTAATTTCAAAACACATTTTACCATACTCTGGTAATCAAATGTGACCCTGGACCACACAACCAGTCACAAGGGTCATTTTTTTTAAGTTGAGATTTATACATCATTTATACATAAGCTTGTCATTGATGTATGGTTTGTTAGGATAGGACAATATTTGGCTGAGATACAAGCAATATGAAAATCTGGAATCTGAGGGTGCAAAAACATCTAAATATTGAGAAAATGGCCTTTAAGGTTGTCCAGATGAAGTTCTTAGTAATGCAAATTACTAATCAAAAATTAAGCTTTGATATATTTATATATAGATTTAATATCATCAATGAACATGGTATTTACTTAATTTCCTTTTTTGGCATTAAAGAAAATTTGATAATTTTAACCCATACAATGTATTTTTGGCTATTGCTACAAATATACCTGTGCTACTTAAGATGGTTTTGTGTTCCAGGGTCACATATATAGTCATATTTATGAGGTGAAATATCAATATTATGAGAGAAAAAAAAGAAAAAAAAATATATATATAAAATATAAAAAACTGACAGTAACATTTTTTTTATTTCATAAGTATGACTTACGTCATATTTATGACTTTTCATGTCATAATTTCAACTTAATATGTATGTTTTCTGATGTTCAACATAAACTGAATTTTTGTCATAATTGATCAAATGAAAGTTTTATAATTTGACTCTTTTAACCTGAATTGACATTTTATATCATAATTTGACTATTATAACCAGAATTGACATTTTATGTCAGCATTTCAAAAGAATATGATTCAGCTTTGCAGCTGCATTTGATAGTATTTTTTATTATTTTTTTTGTCTGCTCTTTTTCTTAGTAAATAATTAGAATAACAACAATTATTATCTAAAAAACCTAAAAGCTACAATTTGACTAATTTCAAAACACATTCTACCATTTTCTGGTAAATCATATGTGACCGTGGACCACACAACAAGGGTCAATTTTTTTTTGAAGTTGAGATTTATACATCATTTATACATAAGCTTTTCATTGATGTATGGTTTGTTAGGATAGGACAATATTTGGCTGAGATACAAGCAATATGAAAATCTGGAATCTGAGGGTGCAAAAACATCTAAATATTGAGAAAATGGCCTTTAAAGTTGTCCAAATTAAGTTATTATCAATGAATATTACTAATCAAAAATTAAGTTTTGATATATATATATATATATATATATATAGAGAGAGAGATTTAATATCGTCATATATAGTCATATTTATGAGATGAAATAATATTATAAAATTTTATTAGTCGCTTAGTCGCAGAAAAAAATTCCACACTAGGTGGCAAAGTCACACATTCTGTGACGGACAGATCTTGTAACAGCTGGTCTATGTGGTAATATGTACATCAGGCAGGACATCCAAACGCTCACCTATCATTCATTGACCTCAAATATGGCTTTTCATCTGAAATATGTAAGTAGTAACAACTTTACATGACTGCTCAATCTAATGTTAGCTTAGAAAAATGTGCACTATTGAAGTGTCTGCGTGGAGTGTGGAAGCTGAATAATAGTGCGCTTACTGCATGACAGATGGAGGCGCTGGTGTGGTCATTTGCTCTTAAAATCCTCTGTCATTTTTGGTCATACAGATAAAAGTAATACATCTTTGAGCGAGAACTTGGGCGCATCACTTCGAAACTCTGTGTATACTTGCCTTACAGACATGAAAGATATAGGTTATCTATAGAGAGTGAAATGTCTATTTTCAAATGACCCAATTCAAATAGAAAACAAATATTCTCAGTAGGGATGCACCGGTATCGGGCCCGATACTGAGCTCCTGTACTCCTACTCGTACTCGTTAAAATGCCCCGATACCAAACGCCGATACCACATCATGTGACAAGTACGTATGCAGGCAAAGAAACACCGACAACAAAACAACAGACAGCAGAATGGAGTCATTAGAGCATACGGATGTCTACAAAGTATGTGTATGTAAGTAATATAATGTTAAACATTCAGTATTAAGCTTGTATAACTGGTGCGCGTCAGCTGATAGGCAAAGCACACAGATTGGATTGAGCGCGCGGTGGGCTTGTCGAGTTAATATCCCGCGTTGACATCACTGGAAAGTTTGTAGTTCGGTGAGATATGTCAAAAACGACTGAAGTAATTCAATCCACAAGTTATTTAACGGTATAGAGAGAGAGAGGGAGCGAGAGACAAAGCGCGAGACAGAGAAAGAGAGAGAGCGCGCGCTGTTGCGTGATCTTCATTGATGTTCGCATATTTAGCACACGCATCTTTTGGATTAAAACAAATTCGTAGATATAATATATACATATATACATATATACATATATATAGGGACATTCGCTATAAACATTGTTTTTTTTTTTTCAACCTTAAGCATACAAGACTGTCCGGCGAAAGTGAAACTATAGCAGCCTGTGTCATTCATAATGAGTGGTTCGCGTGATTACAGTACTGAGCCGCTGCAATGGAGCAGTTTAATGCTATTAAATTGAAGATGATGTACCATAGAGCAAGAAAAAAACAAACAAACAAACAGTGAAAGTAACAAAACACATTTTTAATGGGCATAATTAAGTGTAAAAATAAAAATAATTAAGGGATATATAGTCAACCCAAAAATGATTCAGACAGCAGATATACACCATCTTTTGACGATTTTTGATATATTTATTTATTTGTTTATTTATTTTTTACTAGTGGGTGCAGGACACAGTTTATGATAATGAGTTCTAAATACATTTTGGTTTGACTGTATCTATTTGATAAATGAAGTTGACCAACTAACATTATACATATTCTTTTAGTTTCTGTACCCTATATTTTACAAATCTACCTGTAAATTTTAAAATATCGGTATCGGTACTCGGAATCGGCAAGTACCAAAAATAAAGGTATCGGTATCAGGCGAGTACTGAAAAAAGTGGTATCGGTGCATCCCTAATTCTCAGATTATATAATCCATATGAAACATGCATACTGGCGCATCACTACTGCCGAGATGTCAAATCAGTGTCACAGACTGGATCTCTTAAGCCGAAAACAAAGAAAGCGCTAGTTTATCAATAAATTATTAAAACGTTAATGCAGTCTCCCTGCTGTTTTTCCTAAACACATTCATAATTATTATATCTGACAGTGCAATGTGGCTTTTTTTGTGTCTGCTTGAGGCTATTTAGGCAATTAAAGGCTCATTATTATGATTTATATGGTTTATTAAACGTGGGACTAATAATCGACTAATCCTTAAAATGAAAGACTACTAGTTGACCAGAAAAACTTTAGTGGGGGGCAGCCCTAGTCATGACTATGAATGTCTATTTTTTTTTCTTATATGGCAAAAATGGGCTTCCACATAGTTGACCTGTTGTTGCAAAGAAAGTAAAATATAATGTAAGATTTATTTTCTTCATCATTATCACATAAACACACTCTAAAATCTCAGCAAAGAGGAAAAGTTTTTGAAATGTGGGAAGACAAAAGAAGAAAAAAACAAAAAAGTTGTTTTTCAAAGCCATGTCTTTCATCAATTAGCTGAGAAGCAATGGCTTAAATAAATTATTTGTTTTGTGCAGTCTTTGGCTCTTTAATCTTACCTTTCAATACTGTCTTATTTCACACATTTTAAGGCATCTTTTTTGCCTACAGGAGCAGAAGAATGCCAATGGAAATCCATTTTCACAGTGCAGTGGTTGAACCGGTGAACTATGGATCAGTGTCAGCCAATCACAGCACTGGATTGTGTTGATAAGACACACTTCAAAGTACTAGTGGCCTTGATAAAAAGCCTTGCACACTTTGCTCATCGCTCTTCATTTAGCACAGTAAATCAAGCATCCCGACATAAACGCACACACACAAACAGCCTATTCATTTGCAAAGTCCATAATGCATGAGTATCTGTTTGAAAAACGCACACTCCCAACAACACCTGACACACACAAAGTAGGCTTTTTCTAGCTCACAAACCGCTAAATAAAGAAGTTAATTAGAAACTATAAAAAGACATATTATTCTTTCTTTGATCTGATATAGAATAAGAATGTTTTCACACCATAGTGTGGTGTAGATGAATATTATATCTTAAAGTGTTTGACATCTAATTAAAATCAATGCAAAGTCATAAATAAATAATTATTAATATATAAGTCTTAAAAACACTGATGCAATTTCTGCATGCACACAAAAGCGACTTACAGCCAATTACAGTCTAAGAGAAAATGCAAGGTAATTGCCAACTGATGTAACAAAAGTGTAATCTAAGCCAAAATAAAATTAACAAAATAAAATAAGACCAGTTTTTCGTATACATTCAACTTAATATGTATACTTTCTGACGTTCAACATAAACTGCATTTTTGTCATAACTGACTTTAAATAAAAATAACAAAATAAAATAAAATAATGAAATAAAGGTCAGTTTTTTCATATATATGTCGCACTGTACAGCCCTGATATACAGTCATATTTATAAAAAGTTTAGTCAAAACTGTGACAGTGTTATAAAATGTAAATAAAAAATAAATAATAATAAAAAAATATATTAAAAATTTACTTTTCAAATTGATCTTTTATCCTATGACTATGACCATAATAATTTCATTTTTAAATAATAATTTCAAGTATGATTTGTCACATTTATGACTTTTAATGTCATAATTTCAACTTAATATGTATATTTTCTGATGTTCAACGTAAACTGCATTTTTGTCATAATTTAATTTAAATAATAATATCAAAATAAAATAAAGGCCAGTTTTTTTCGTATATATGTCACACTGTACAGCCCGGATATACAGTCATATTTATAAAAAGGTTTAGTCAAAACTGTGACAGTGTTATAAAATTAAAATAAAAAGCGGAAAATAATCACATTCAAATGTCAAATTATGACATAAAAAGTCAAAATTATAAGAAAAAAAAATATAAAAAGTTTTCTTTTCAAATTGACCTTTTATCCTATGACTATGACCATAATAATTTCATTTTAAACAATAATTTCAAGTATGACTTATGTCATATTTATGACGTTTAATGTCATAATTTCAACTTAATATGTATATTTTCTGATGTTCAACATAAACTGCATTTTTAATTAAATAAAGATAATAAAGACTGGGCAATATGTGATTGATGGAATGTCTATATATATATATATATATATAAAAAAAAAAAAATAAGTAGAAGAAGAAAACAGCATAGTCCCATTAAAAACAAGATACTGTATTTGTAATGTTTGTGTCATTAATTAATGATACATCCTAAATGAGTCATCCTAAAGTTCAGGGAATCTCTTTAAATCTCCATATTTCTTAAAAGTGTGATTTGGAGTCAAGCCCATATATACCATCTGTGGTCTTACAATCAAAACAAGACTGAAAATTTGTTCTGTGGCTAATCTGTTCATCTCTAACTAAAGTCAGACAGACAGAGAGAGAGAGGAGAAACTGGGTGATCATAAATAAAGCAACACAAGAATTCAAATGCCAAGGACAAATCCGTTCTTTGAACGTTTAGAGAGAGATCCAGAGGGCTCTAGGTGGTTTTGCTCTTCAGTTGAAGGACAATCTAAATTATCTCCGGCTAAAGGTTAGGACCTTCAACTAATGCTCCTTCACCAAACCTCGGTCCACTCCTCTCCGCTCTTCAGGAGCACTAACAAGATCAACAGGGAAATAGGGGATGTCAGAAAAAATCCATGACTTGGAATAAAATTACTAAAGTTCTCTTATGGGAACGACCTCTAGGCTTTTAAACTCCTCATTCAGAACTACTCTGATCTTTTCTTGTGGTTTAAAGCTTATAAAATGTAATACCGTCACTGGTCCACTGGTCTTTAGGGACAAAAAAGGGATTTTTCATCAACTTTATTTCTTAAAAGGGCCAAAAAGTTGACAAATGTCACACTAAACAAGTCTGAGTGGAGATTTGAGATGTTCAGATTCTTGAAGCCTGAAGCTAGAGATGATCTCACGGCTGAAATGCTTTTCCCTAAGGTCGATTAAGTCATCAGGAACGCGGCAGATTTATATTTAGCCGTAGTTTAGCTCTGCGTGCTCTCGTTCCCAGATAAGGGCAATATCAAGATTGATCGTTGACTGACACACAGAAAAAGGACTTACAATGTGTGTCTTGAAGCCTCAGGAGCTGAAGAACTGAGGCAAATATGCCTCCTTTGTGGTTCGCATACGGGTCCACAGCTAGTGACATTTACTGATCCCTTTCTCTCCTCCTCTCATCATTGATCATTTCCTGTCCTTTCTCTATTCTTGCTTCTTCATAAAAATGCTTTTTCATAACTTAGCTGGAAATGTGAAGCCAAAGTATTATATATGAATGCTTCCACAATGTATGTATGGTTTTTTGGAGGGGCAGCAACTGTCAGGACTTGAACATGCATCACCTGTGCAAGCGCCAACATGCCAGGAGCATGTACACTAACCTCAGTGTTTCCCCTGCCAGATCACAACAGAAGTCATTTAAGGTTACCTTTCCTATAGAATAGGTCTATACCTTGTTCTTTTATTAAACAAACTAAATAATGTTATTTATCTTACTTACACAACGGCAAGT
Organism: Labeo catla; assembly: GCA_012976165.1. Taxonomy (NCBI): domain Eukaryota; kingdom Metazoa; phylum Chordata; class Actinopteri; order Cypriniformes; family Cyprinidae; genus Labeo; species Labeo catla. The sequence goes on along the minus strand of VONZ01000717.1, from coordinate 89,566 downwards.
CATTTCTGTCTCTGGTCGAGTGTCTATAATTTCTCCTCCACGAAAAACGCAGACGAGATCACGGAGTCCATTTATAAAAACGGATTTACTCTATAGCACAGAATGCCATGGAATTCATCAATTTTTGGATGAATAAATCAAAAGTAGGTCTCTCGCTTAATTCGAATCGTGATATGGACTAGTGTCTGTGAATATTAAAACGCAAAAAGACGGTTTAAATATGAATCCTGCTTGTTCCGTTTGCCTCTGTATAAATTAATGGCGGAGACGCGGTTTTGTTTACTACACAAATACTGAATCATACGTGACGCTCGCAGTGATTTTCGGCCTCTGCGTCTCATTATATGACGACATAAACACATGAACTTAATCTCTAGAGCTGCTGTGAGAGTCACTTCATGTGAATTTTACCGTTTCATTTGAGAAAACTAGCATCATATCATACTGTATATTTTCCTATTTCTGGCAAATTTAAATAAAACAATTAAATGCTAAAAATAAATATTACTACAATTATTATTACAACTTTTTAAACGTAATTTTCACAGTTTTTCTTCCAAGTACTATTTTTAACAGTAAACCTCTGCTTGTTTGGCAAAAAATTAAAGGCTTTAATATTAATTTTATTACAACTAAATAAATGTTAAATGCCTTCATTTGATTATCAGAAAAATTAAATCACACAAAAATCTCTGGAAAAAAAAAAAAAGAAAAGAAAAAGATTGTAGGTTCCTATTGTTCAAAATGTTGAAATTGAGATTTTTGGACGTATTTTTTAAAGGGGTCATCAGATGCCCAATTTTCACAAGTTGATATGATTATTTAGGGTTTTAATGAAAAGTCTATAATATACTTTGGTTAAAAATTGTCAATGGTTGTGTAAAACAACACACTTTTTACCTTGCCAAATCAGCTCTGCAAAAATCGTCTCTTTCTGGTCAAGGCTGCTTTAAATTCAAATGAGCTCTGCTCATCCCGCCCCTCTCTTCTCTATGTGGAGTGACGAGCCTGTTTACTTTAGCCGCGTTTAGCCGCTAAACTTGCTAACTAGCACATTATTAGGAAAGGTGACTGCAAAGATTCATAAAAAAAACCCTTATACTCACTTCTGCTGTAAGTGAAGCTGGATCATGAATGATTCGCGCGAACATAGACGGATATATGTAGATCGGGAGGCGCATTCCCTTCACAAACAAATGTAATCTACTGCATCTTCAGCGGCTCAGATGTCGGGAGTAAATGACGACCACTACGTTCATTATTACATCCAGCAACACAACACCTCAATCGCTCAATCGTAGATATTCTTGTCGAACTTACATCCCTGCTTCGGCATCGAAACAATAGAGGTCTGACTGTGACAGCTGGTCTGAGGTAAGACGCTCATGTCAATCAACTATCGTGGGAGCGGCCTCTGTGGGTGTGACGCCACAACGACAGGCATCTGAGAATGGCTCGATTTGAAAAAGGGAATATTATTTTTACAGATTAATTAAAAACCAATGCATGGATATTTATCATTATAGGGTAGATTTGTACATACACTGCCAACACACATTAATGTTCAAACAACATGTAAAAGTGAACTTAGCATCCGATGACCCCTGTAACTGAAATAAATGTTAGTAAAGTAAAGAGTAAAGTACCTAAAAAAAAAAAAAAGTACCGTTGGGTATCCCCCAAAACCGGAAACCTAGGGGAAACACTAAATCTAATACACAGGACATGAACAGTATGATTATGTTGATGTTGAAAAAATTCTGTTGTGCGAGCCATATTCATTAAACATGAGCAGAACAAATTTCTATGTAAATCATTTTCATGAATCACCACTCATTGATCCATTCATCCCTAAATAGTCATATTCAAATTAATGGGACAATTTACACACAAATGATTTTATGCATGATGTACACAGAAATTTGTTCTGCTCTGGCCTTACAAAGGCCTAGCTTGTCTAATATGGTGACCTCATTGTTAAAACACAGTGATATTGGCTTTACAGCCTGTATGATAAACACTAAGACCACTAGTGAACCTGCATGTTTTTTTAACTTTAATATTCTGTAGTTCAACCTGTAAGCCCAATGAAGATATCCAGTGAGTGAAGACATCTGCTTCCCTTTGATTTTAATTGTTTTACAGCAGAGCACCCACAGCTCATTCATCAAGCACCTGCACCACTGCAGGCATTGAGCTCTTGCCCGGCAGAGGTGCAGCTCCAGGGAGCTCTTCTATGGCGGATCAGGCCAAGAGAGCAGCTCTACACTCTTTCAATCTTTTAATCAGCTCGCTCGCTCTCTCTTACCCTTCCTCTCTGCATACAGTTCTGCCTATGCAGTTGTGCTCATAAGTTTTCATACCCCTTGCAGAATGCAAGAGGGATCATGAAAATTGCATGTTAGTCTTTGTTTAGTACTGTCCTGTATAAGCTATTTCACATAACAGATGTTTATATATACTCCACAAGACAAAATAGTAACTGAATTTATTAAAATGACCCGTTCAAAAGTTTTCATACCCTTGAATCTTAACATTAATCATAAAACGACACACTTCCCTGGATGATCCACATCTGTTTTTATGTTTTGTGATAGTTATTCATGAGTCCCTTGTTTGTCCTGAGCAGTTCAACATTCTTTGATTTTCCAGCATCTTCTCCAGCATCATTCAAACCATTTCTAAAGATGGCTCTCAAAATCATACAGTCACTGTTGGAAAGGGTTCAAATATGCAGAAGAAAAAATATATATATACTGCTGTTCAGTTTTTTTAAGATGTCTTTTCTGCTCATCAAGGCTGTGTTTATTTGATTAAAAATACAGAAAAAAACAGTAATATTGTAAAAATATTATTGCAATTTAAAAGGGTTTTTTTTATTTTAATATGCTTTACAATACAATTTATTCTTGTGATGAAATCTGAATTTTCAGTATCATTACTCTAGTCTTCAGTGTCATAATCATTCAAAAATCATTTTAATATGCTGATTTATTATCAATGTTTGAAACAGTTGTGCTGCTTAATTTTAATTTATTATTTATGTATTTATTTTTTTTATTTATTTAAAATAGAAATCTTTTTGTAACAATATACACTACCATTCAAAGTTTGGGGTCGGAACATTTTTTTTCTTTCATTCTTTGAAAGAAATTAATATTTTTATTTAGCAAGTATGTGTTCAATTGATAAAACAGTCATAGTTATTAAGGCTAATATTGTTGGAAAAGATTTCTATTTTGAACAAATGCTGTTCTTTTTGACTTTTTATTCATCAAAGAATCCTGAAAAAATATCAAGGTTCCAAAAAATATTTGGCAGCACAACTGTTCATTTCTAACAGACTCCTAATCATGTGACACTGTAGACTAGAATAATAATGCTGAAAATTCAACTTGCCATCACAGTAATAAATTATATTTTAAAGAATATTAAAATAGAAAACTGTTATCTTAAATTAAAATTATATTTTTACATAAAAAGTAATTGTATTTTAATTAAAAAATAAAATGAATAATATTTTTTTTTATTTCCAATTAAGATATTCGACAAAACCTTGTATTAATACGTAATCCACAGTAGTTATCACAAAAAAAGACCTCTTTCTCACCATGTCTCTGAATTTAAATTTGGAAGAAAATTCAATCTATAAATCTAATATTTAATGGATAAAAGTCTGGAATAATTACGTTTTTTTTTTGTTTTGTTTTTTTGGAAAAAGTATTTCATACTCACTTAGGCTGCTTTTATAAGATCAAAAATACAATATAATAAATGTAATTTATAAGAAATAACTATAAGAACTAAATATAATTTATTTCTCTGATGACAAAGCTAAATTTTCATGATCCATGATCCTTTAAAAATCATTCTGACATGCTGATCTGCTGCTTAGTTATTGTTAATTATTATTGGTGCTCAATTAATAACAAGGGTTCTTATTATTTATGGTAAAAACACTTTTGGTGATGTTTTTGTGTAAACCATGAAACAAGTTTCTGCAAATTATGCAAATATTTCACTACACTTCAGTGATTCACACAATATTGGTGAGCATGAAAGATTATTATATAATGTTAAACATTTTTTTTCTCTTTCTTGCACACATCTCTCCTGCCTTGAAACACATCCTCATGCAGTGAGTAAGAATCTCCTTCTTGCCCAAGTTTCTTGATCCCTTTCTCCCTTCTCTCAATCTTTCACCCTCAGGCACTAGTGCCCATTGCAGCGGTGGGTCGTGCTCGGCCGTTACCCTCCCACCTCGCTGTCATACAGGCCGTGTAATGGGAGTAGGATGAGAGTGAGAGGAAGAAAGAGAGTATGAGAGTGAGAGAAAGTAAGAGAGAGAACACGTTGGGTTGCAGAGTGGCAAGAAAGAGCATGCAGTACGAACCGTGTAGGAGATGGAGGAGGTGGGAGCATGGCTGTCATAAAAACTATTCTCGTGTCTTTTTGTGCCCTGTTTTCAGCACAGCTTGTCTGTGAAATCTATATTTCATCTCTTGAATTCAGAATTTTATGATGCTGAGTTGGTCCTCCTATCAATAATGTATTGATCATCAAGTCAAATCTTATACGCTTAGTATTGCTGATCTCCAAAAAGCCATTTTACAGGTATATCTCAGTGAATCTTGCAAGAGTATCAGAGGAGACACCTAAAAGTTTGGAGGGAATCAATCTGATCTGTAAAGCTTTGTAGCCTTGCTATTTTTTATTTAAAGTTTCAGAACCAAAAACTTTAAAACGTACAAATTCGTTTCTCAATGAGGCTTTTAATCTGCTCAAGTAGTGCTGCAGATACAGTATGTTCACTGATAAATGCACAAATAGCCTCAGTTTATTTTCCTCTCGCGGACACTAGAGTATACAAGCAGTGCTTGTATCAGCAGAGAAAAAGATATCTCATTCAAAAGAGAGGGAGTCATAATCTAAAAGACTTACTGTTTATTAAAAACATCATTTAAAACTTAGATGCTCTGTTTTCTGGTATGATGCACAGATTTCCAATTTCAAGCCAAATGAATGATAACCTTACACACAAACACTCTTCCTCCCACACAAGGAGGAAAAACAATATATTTTTAATCCTCAAAAGTTATATAATAAAATAAAAAAATAAAAACTCATTTCATACAAGTTTGAAAAACAGTGACATTCTCGAGTGAATTTGTTTGTTTCGCATGTATTTTGCTGAGGCGTCATTCCAATATTTTCATCTCCTTCAGCCAGTCTGTGAATATTCATAAGCTGTGTGGTCGACATTTTCCCCCAGTCATTCAAAAATGATTAGGTGGCACACTTCAGCTCCAGAAGGTTTGTGCTATTTGGGGCAAGGGTACAAGTATGGTTTACCACCCGAGTCTCCAGAGAGCTCATTACCCGTACCCAAAGAGCAGGACCTTTAGCTGAGTCACAGGGGGTATTAAAAAACCATGCCCTGTGTCTGTTGTCCTCCTCACAGCAGTGCATTAGCACCTGCCTAACAGCATCTGCATTCTCTTGCATGGACTCAGTGGGTCATGATCGCAGATCACCACTAATTTATGGCACCCAAGTGTAAATAGCATTGACTGATATGAATGAAACGCTTTAAAAACCAATTAATATTTAAAGGCGACCTATTATGTTTTTTTTTACAGAATGTGTCGGTGAAGTTTCAACTCAAAACACCTCACAGATCATTTATTACATTGTTTTAAAATGCCTATTTTGAGTGGAAGCATGTAGAAACACTGTTTTTGTGCATGTCTCTTTAAATACTAATGAGCTGCTGCTCCCCGCCCTGTTTGGTTTTGTCTTATGTCTACCCTGGTGAAAAAACCAGCATATGCTGGTAGGTATGTTTTGATGCTGGGATGCTGGTTAGGTATGTTTTGATGCTGGTTTAAGCTGGTCCTTTGCTGGTTTATGCTGGTCCTTGACCAGCAACATGACCAGCATAAACCAGCAAAAGACCAGCATGAACCAGCAAAGGACCAGAGTAAACCAGCAAAGGACCATCTTAAACCAGCATCAAAACATACCTACCAGCATATGCTGTTTTTTTCACCAGGGTATCATGCTAAAATCATGTGTTTTAAAGCCATATTAGTTTAAACTTCTGATAAAAAGTTTTCCGAGCGCACATATCCAAAGCACACGCACAGGAAGCGGCTGTCACACGGCACGTGAGTACTGTCTAAAAAACACTGGGTTATTTTTTTAACCCAATTGCTGGGTTATGCCTGTTGGGTCATTATGTTGGGTTATTTTTCCAGTGTTGGGTAGTTTTTTGGGTAACCCAGCTGTTGGGTTAGTGGCTGGGTCAATCTCACTGACCTCTGAAACTATACACCCCTCCCCCTCCCTCAGACGAAATAACCCAGCGCGGACACTTTAACCCAGCTGTTGGGTTACAGTCAGGGCAGCTTTTCATTCTCCTCAGTCCTCAGCGCTGCTGATTTAGTGGACTTCTTCAGTGAAATTAAGGTTTGTATACATTTTATTTAATCTATAAAGTCTTTATTGTGCTGTAAATTATTTTATTTGAGATGTCAGTCAGCTAAATGTGTCAGCAACGGTCGTTTCGTGTGATGGAAACGCCTTGCCTTGCATAACATAAACTGATTTTATTCGTTATAATACTGCTTCTAATTAATTTGGATGTTAAAATATGTTCTCAAAACTCTGTACTGTTTGTTTATTGACAGGTTATGAAGTCAGTCACAGCATCTTTCATGTACGAGTGAAACGTGAGACGGCGGTCTGAATTTCACAGTTTCCCCGGGAAATAGGAGCCCATCACCGGCTCAAATTTCAGCGACACACCGGCACGAGAATCGGCACTATTTCGATTAAAAACAATAACAGAGAACCGTTTAATACACTTGAATAAAAATATTACTTTTAAATGTTATATTTTTATTTCTAAAATGCTTGTTAAACAAGTTTAAATGAATGCAAAGCTGAAAACTATGCTGCATAATTCAATTTGTCTTATAGTTTTGTCCATGGGTGTTTTCGCTTATTAATAAATGTTCACGTTTTGATTATTATTGTTGTCTCTAGTAATTCTGTCCCTGTTTTTTAATTTCCAACCTATTTTTGGTTCATATTAAGCCAGCAATAGTAATTTTCATTCAGTATTTGAGTTAATTACAACAACCCAGCATGTTGGGTCAAAGATTTAACCCAAATGGCTGGGTTAAAATCCAAATGTGACCCAGCGTTGGGTTACCAAAATAACCCAAATTGAGTTGTTGTAACCCAGTGTTTTTTTTATAGTGTACTAAACCAGTTCTCTTTCATGTCTTATTGCGCTTAAACTGTCAAATACACACAAGTTTATGTTAAAAACACACAGGAATTACAAAAACATTTGGTTATGTCCATGAAGGTAAACATCTGGGAAAGAAATTGCATGTTTATATTAGATCTGTGTGGCAGCAGCGTAATATACAGTAAATAAATCAATAAATAAATCTAAATAGTGTTCTGTGCTCATCTGTGCAGCCAAAAACAGAACAGTTAGCATGCTTTTCTTGAACTTTTGCCATGGCGTTAGAACTGGTACACCATTGTTGCTTGGGAAAATTGCAGAGAAAAGCTTACTGGGTTGTCCATTTTACGTCTTCTGGATTGGTAGATGCACCGGGGTCCTAATTATAGCATTTAAACACTAAAAAAGTCTTTTTATGATATGTCCCCTTTCAAAAGGGTTAAAAAGCTGCTTTTGCTGGCTTCAGCTCTGCATTTAGTGCTGTGACGTGTCCGTGGCCATGTCAGAGGCTAGCAAAATGAAGAATAATGGAGTTTTCAGGTAGGCAGGAAAACTGATTTAAAGCCATCCGTCAAAAGAGCTAACATTCGTGTGAACTGCAAGGTGACGTCCTTGGGAAGAAGGCAACGTGGCTGATTCAACCGAGGGAAACCGTGGTGTTGGAGTCATTAGGCCGAAACAGCAGTGAGAGGAAGGTTATTATTAATCTGCCTTTATCTAAGTTAACAAAACTACCAGTGTAAAGATGGATGGCTTTGAATGCACCTATTTAAACAAAACTATAAGCATTTAAAAAACATTATTCAATTTGTGTTTGAAGGTTTTGGGCTATTTGGAAATCAAGAAAAGCCTAAGGTTGTGCAGAACTGGATTCCATCCAGTGTATTTTCATTAGGCGCTCATTACCATACAAATATACTTTGACCTTTAAAAAAATAAATAAATAAATAAAGAAGAAGAAGAAGAAAATACTTTTTCAAAATATCTTCTTTTGTACCCTTGTACTGGCTGGAAACAAACATGAGGGTAAAAAATATCCCTTTAAGACTTCCTCTAATTTTCTATATACTGCCTTTAAGTTCCACAAGGACTTTTTATTATACAGATGAGATAACGCTGGGATATCTTTGATCTTAAACACTTTACCTGAGTGTGGATGACAGAATGAATTATATTTTGAGGTTAAGTTACATTGAGAGCATTGACCGCACCTATAATTGCCGGATGGGATAGATGGCAGAAAGTGAGTAGATTTGTTCAAAAGATAAATCAGCTCTTACAACAAGGTCATGAACATTAGGAAACTGTTTGAATATGATTCACTGAAGACATTATGAGGAAAAGATATCAAGTTGAAGATGTGCCAGAGACAAGGGTCAAGTTATTTTCAATTTAGGAAAGGTAGGAAGATATTATATTATATTATATTATATTATATTATATTATATTATATTATATTATATTATATTATATTATTTTGCTGGCTTCCAGTGTGTACATTTGGAAAACTTCTTTTAGTTTGTTATGATGGATGGGTTGGACATGTACAGTATGTGGTCTTTATTGCCAGTTTAACACTTGTAAACATGAAGTGCAGATAATTGCCACTTGTCTTTTATATGACAGCCTAATTAGTGGTTAAAGGTATTTTAATAGAATGTTTGGATGTTAATTTGTGTCTCATGAAGATCAAAATGTTGCCAAATAAATGGGAATATAATAAAAGAATATAACAAATCCCAAATTGGGTGATCCCTGAACTATCACTATTGTGGCCTTGGGGAAGACACTTAACCTCAGCTTGTTCCAGTACAATAATGAGTGTATTATCCAAGTTGCTTTGCATAAATTGTCAGCTAAATCATAAATTAGAGCACCGCTAATGCATAACGTATTACCCCCTGCTGAAAAGACTAACATATATTTGCATACTTGCGCAGGCTGGTCTGTGGTTGCTAGTGCTGAGCTGGTGATCCAAGTTAACCAAGTTAGTCTTGCTGGTTAAGCCTGCCACCCCACCATACCAATATCGCATACAAAGCACAGTCAAGAAAAACATATATATTGTTATTATCTCTGCATATTACAACAAATTCTTAAATGTTTCTACCCAAATTATTTAAACGCATGAATGAATGAATGAATGAATAATTACATAAATAAATAACTGAATAAATAAATAAACGCTGTCAAACAATTAAAAAAATAAATAAATCTTTGTATTTTTTCTGTAATAAATCACACCTAACAATACAATCTGTGGTCATAAATACATTTTTTACTCTGAATCTCCAAATCAATGTAAAAACATAAAGACCTGATCAATTCACATACACATACAGTATGTTCGTTTTTTTCATTACGTGATCATTACTGCTGCCACATGGCCATTAGCGTGAAACGCTTTTAGCAGAACATGAAGTACTCACAGACACCTCAGATATAGATTTTCTACCCCAACAAAAGACACTTCCACAAATGAGTGTTATATTATCAAACTGCAGAGCACTCGCAGCTTTCATTTTGCTCTCATTCGCCTTGTTCTCATCTCTTTCACCTTAAGTTTTCATTGAAAATACAAGAGCACAGACTAAGGCCTCTCTGCCTTGTCAGATGACCTTGGTGTCTATTTCCCAAAGAAATGCCTGTGTGGCTCACAATGCATTTTTTCATGTTCAGATCACTGCTATGAATACCCAAGGGCGTCACTCTATAGGCCGTCTAGCCTATATCTAGTGGTTCTTCGTCTGTTAGCGTCACACTTTTGTTGTCTTTCCAAATAAGTTCCATTCTAACTGACCTTGTACATATATATGGGCTCAGCTGAATGGAGCTGAAGCATAAAAACTAGGTGAGCCTGCCCAGGGGCCTCCTGAGTATGGAGCAACCCTGGCCTGCATTCAGCTTTAGCCAGCCAGCCAGCCTTCTCACATCTGCCCTTGCCCCCTTTTATTGGCTGAACAGATGTGACCAACCTCCCAAGGGCTGTGTTGAGTTTTACTTCCTCAGCTCATGTCCACATCCTCTCCAAAATGGACTTTTATTATGACAAACCCAAACTTTGGGCGCACCGGGCCAAACTTCCACACAATAGTTTATTTTTAACATTATTTATTTAGCCATGTGTAAATTTTAAATCATTTACCTTTGCATAATTTATAGACACGTAAAATATTTTTGCTCTGTTTATCTCCTCATAAAATAGAAAGGTTCATCTCCACATAAAATGGTGCATCCTATTAAATAACCCATAGCAGATCCATACAGGTGGAGCTGGGTAGGTGGAGGGTTTTAGTGAAACTCTGAAAGAGCGCTGCGAATGCTCTAGTGAATGCTAACCAGTCATTTAAATGTTATGCTGCAAGCTCATTGGCTGCGTATGCAGCATGAATCAGCTTGTGCCAAGTAGTTTAACGCTGTGAATATCATCAGTTTGCGTTAACGACCCATCATACGACCAACTTGTTTTATTTGTGTCCGCAAAACCATTGTCAACTAAATTACCCACTAGAAAACCCCCCTTCAAAAGGAATGGTTTGTCCCATTCTCACATAATTTGCACAGTATGATGATATTTCCTTTAGAAGCACATGGATGAAACACTAGATGTTCTCTCTCTTTCCTCTAATATTGGTCAAACTAGCAAACCTGTGTCAAGAGTGGATTAACTGACTGTCGACTGTGTTACACAAGTATTATTGCTGCAAATTTTAGCAAGACAACTTAACTAAAAATTATGTTTTGTTTACATATGCTCAGTAGTTCAAGGCTTCCATGTTAATTAAAGGCCCAAAACACTAAAAATGTCAACTTTGTTACCCACTAAAGGTAACATGGTGGACATAGATGGTATTTTATGCACATATTCCTACAGATCACCTTTATTTATATAGCACTTTATGCAATATAGATCGTTTAAAGCAGCTATGTAAGGTCATGTATGCAACTTATCCACGCTCAGTGAATAAGAGCCAATATATTATGATCTACACCAGCTAATTAATTCGTTAATATTAATATATTTGTATACAGCTTACCTTTGCTGATATCCTGGTACTCCAACCACAGCTGGCGTTGGACTTGCTTGTTGGGATACCATATGGTACAGGATTCCTCAAAGCCATACACTGCCTCTTGGATAAAATGGTTGCCAAACTCTTTTAAAATTGATACAAAGTCGCTGCGCAGGGTGGCTCCATCCAGTGAATGAATCGCTGAACTGAAGGCTGAAGAGGAAAGGTTAAAAAAAAAGAGTTGTTTAGTTGTGTGAGAGGTTTTAGAGCATCACATCAAACTTTAAACTCCATTTTACTTCGAACTTTAAATTCATCTTAATTTGAAAGCAGAAGCTGCATTCTAGATCAAAAAATGCAAACAAAGTTGAGCTGTGAAAATTGCAAAGCTTTATTGTTACATGCTTATTTTCCGTGAAGCTACAATACGCATGAAGGTTTCAAAACTTTATTGTCAAAGATTTATTGTCAGAGCTTTATTACTATATTTATTGTCCATTTTCAATACTGCACTGGACAAGACAAAGCAGAGAATGTGGAAAGAGAAAAAGTGAAAACATGGTCTGTCAGTGCTTTGTGTGAAATGTTATCTGGGGACACAAGGGAAGAATAAACAACAAGGCCTTGCAGAGGTATTGAGTGCTTTTGTGTAGGCTGATATCTGATCCTTTGTGAACTTTTATTGTTTTTTGTTTGTTTGTTTTTTCAACAGAATATCCATCATAAAAATTAAAGGTAAGCTTTTAGTCACAGAATTTACATTTCCCAGCAGCACTTTAGAATATAAAGTACTTGTTTGCATGTACATTCAGTTTGTAAAAGTACTGAAGACCTCTGATACTTCTGTCAGCTGAACTCATTTGGTTTGCATGTTAACAAAACATTGTTCATTTAATAAAAATATTTCAAGTGGGTATGTGCTCAGAGGAATGGTCTTATATTTCAACACAATGTTTTTATAATTTGCACAAACTGGAAAAAAACTGCATTATTCCACTTTTTCTCATGACCTTCACACTCACGTTTGCAAATTGACCTCAAGCTAGAAGATTCAGAAACGGCAGGGGGAAAAAGTCGTAAAAATCAGAATTGAAAATGTAAAAACTCAACTTCTCAGTCATATGAAAAATGAATCTTTTAATGGTAATGGAACGAGAAGAGAGGGAACTGGTGCAAGCAATATGAGAGCAAGGAAATCAAATTTTAAAGGCCTTTTAGGCCATTCATTAATAGGGAGTATCTTATAGAACTGCATTTGGGTTCTGACATATGCTCATTTGATATACAGTGTTCATGAATGCACTCACAGTCCAAATACGTGGCCAAAAAACCCCTAAAGTGACAAAAATAATGGTCTGCTTCTTTGAATGTTGTCTTTTGTCTTCCTTGAAGCTGAAATGTGTCATTTCTGTACCGCAACCTTCACTAAACAGAACTGGAACAAAAAAAAAATGAAAAAAATGAAACAGGTCCACTAATCTGCTATTGGTTGGCCAAACAGATAACCCCGCCCACAAACTCACACCACTGGTTGAGTTAATGTTGCTATGTTAGGATGCAGAGCAATGTTTTGAAAGCACCGCAGTGAAAGGAATCAACCTACAGATGGCTTACTTACAGCGTGTCTTTATATCAAGCTAGGGTAGTACAAAAAAGCATAAACTTTATCTTTAAATCCCCTGGTTTTAAACACTCGCCATATGGGATCAACAGAGCACTGAGAACCGCCTCCTTCACATCAGGCAGCCATATTTGTTGGCACTGAGTTTTTGCTTCACTACCCACCCAAAACAAGTTATCTGTCACAGTGAGGGCTCCTCAGTGAGATCACTCCAGTCTATCAGACCAAAGTGGGTAATGCTAGTCTGAAACATCGTCCAAACCACTGAATGTACTGTACTCCTGAATGATACATGTTTGTTGTAAATACTTGATTGATATATACGTCCATATAAATTGAAGAAAATAGGGTGTTTTACCTTGGGAGAGGGCCCACTGATTGAGCTTCACATGATACATAATGGACCGCAGCTTCCAGTGCTGAACCAATGGGTAACCAGTAACCTCACTGTAGTTCACCATACCTAAAACATACAGAGGATGAAAAACAGTCATATTTGAAGAAAAACAAAGCAAACCAAAGAAGTAGCAAGTAACAGAATTAAGCATTAAATATTTAAGTAGAAAGACTGAAATTGTATTTTCAATGCCTGGAAGAGAGCAACTGTAAACTTTATATTACTTTCTTACTTTACTTTTTTCTGTACTTTTAAAATTGTAAAAATTTACCCTGATCTTCAAATTCAAAAAGACTTCACCCCTCGGCTTTAATGCATCATTTTTCCTTCTGGAGCATCAGTGAGCGTTTGAACCTTCTGTAATAGTTGCATATGAGTCCCTCAGTTGTCCTCAGTGTGAAAAGATGGATCTCAAAATCATACTGTCATTGTTGGAAAGGGTTCAATTACACAAAAATGCTGAAAAAAAAAAAACCCAAAACAAAACAAAACAAAAAAAAAAACAGCTGTGGATCATTCAGGTACCAACACAGTATTAAGAATCAAGTGTATGTAAACTTTTGAAAATGGGCATTTTTCTAAATTTATTAAAGTTATTTTCTCTAGTAGAATATATGTAAATGTCTTTTATGTGAAATATCTCATTCAGGTCAGCACTAAATAAAAAAAATAGCATGCATTTTGTATGATCTCTTTTATTTTGACAAAATAATTAACATTTTGGTGTATGTAAACTTTTTATTTAAACTGTAGATAATCTCATAGCTAACACAAATGAACTAAAAGCCACCAATCTTGAATTATGATTACTCTGGGTCTTTAAAAATAAATGTAAGTTTATGAAACGGTTTCTGCTTTGTGCTGCGTTGACAGTTGATGCAGAGTAAATGTGACTGTGAATCCCTTAATACACTGACAATCCCAGTATGAAATGATTTTTGGAATAGTGTTTGCTAATCCTAACCTTGCTCAATTGGGTACATTCTCTGCTCGTCATGAGCGCATGACTGCATCACTGCAGAATGCACCCTGATCTGCTGTTGCTCGAAAATCACAGTATTTGGATTACACAGAATGAAATGAGGCACGAAAAACAAACAGCTTTTTCTGTCAATTCCAAAATGAGTCCTGAAAATGAAAGCACTGACTTGAAACTAAAATAATAATACAGGTTTTCCAAAACATTTCTACACACTGAGAATAAATCACACTTGCTAATATTGGTGGGTTATCTTAAAGTACGAAAATGAAATTTATGTCAGAAGATAACAGAGTTTCATAGAACAATTTTTCCATAGAGGATTACCATAGTATTATTAATGGAAGACACAGAGTAGCTCAGCAGATTTGTGTGAATGGAATCCACTGCAGCATTTTTCATTTATCATTCCAACTCTCTTTAACATATGAGCTATCGCTTTTTTACCCGTGGTTACCCCGTGAGCTAAAATCTCACATATCGCCATATGTTGAGCGGGCGGTGTAATCAATCATCTCGTCTCCTACAGCAACTGTCAGCCGTGCCATGCCATCTAGGGAATACACAGCCATGTTTCAATTTAACCTCACCTTAATATATAGCACATCTGGCTGATCTCACAAATTCAAAACATTTCCGGTCTGCAACATGCTGTCTGGGCATTATAGCATAACTGCTTCCTAAACTTGATCTGACACGTCTTTAAAACTAAACCCATTCTGTTCTGTCTGCAAAAATTTAATTCCTCTTGACATTATCATGGATTTGCTTCACCGAATCATTTTAGACCGGCACTAACATACCATTGATGGATTTGCAGAAATAATGAATTCATAATATCTGTAAGCTGTTGATAGGAGGAATCCCATTATAAACAGAGCACAGGTGTTAGAGACAAAAGCACTACATCATCAGCTCGAAGCCTTTTGTCTTAATGATCGGGACATTCTCAGACTCTTAATGAGAAAGTCAGACTCTGAGTGTGTTTACAAGTATATGCTGACACGCTCAATAACCTGAAAATGCGTAAGGTCATGTAAACATCTTAAACTGTTCTTTTATCAAAGTCTTACATTTAAAGCAAACCCGATTGGCACACATTTTCGCCTTTTTTATGAGTCAGGCACGGTTTAAAAAAGTGAAATGTTAAAGAATTAGTTCACTCCAGAATTAAAATTTCCTGATCATTTAATCAACCCTATGTCATTCAAGATGTTCAGTCTGAAGATTTTCTTCAGTCAAACAGAAATGAAATTGAATGAATTTTTGTCTATTTAGTGGACTTCAGTGGGGATCAGCGGGTTGAAGGTCCAAATTTCAGTTTCAATGCAGCTTCAAAGGGCTCTACACAATCCCAGCCAATGAACAATAGTGAAACTTTTTAGTGATAGTTGTTCATGAGTCCCTTGTTTGTCCTGAACAGTTCAGTTCTTCAGAAAAATCCTTCATCCCCCACAAATTATTTGGTTTTTCAAACCCTCTCCAACAATGACTGTATGATTTTAAGATACTGAGGACAACCGTGGGACTCATATGCATTTATGACATTCAAATGCTTACTGATGCTTCAGAAGGAAACAAAATGCATTAAACTGGAGGGTGAAAATTTTTGAACAGAATGAAGATGTGTACATTTTTCTTATTTTGCCAAAATATCATATTTTTGTCATTTAGTACTGCCCTTCAGAAGCTACGGATGATAGTTATATGTTTCCCAGAACACAAGATAAAATTAAAGTTAAATTTACCCTGATCTTCAAATTTCAAAAGTTTTCATCCCCTCGCTCTTAATGCATTGTTTTTCCTTCTGAAGCATCACTGATTATATGTAAACGTCTTTTATGTGAAATATCTTACTCAGGTCAGTACTAAATCAAAAATATCATGCGTTTTGTACGATCTCTATTATTTTGATAAAATAATTAACATTTTGTTGTTAAGGTGTATGTAAACTTTTGATTTTAACTGTAGGTTAAAGTACTGACCCAGTGTTTACAAAGCAAATGTGCAAAGAAAGTCAATGACATTTACAAAAAAGTTTTTCGCCCTACCCTACCTTTTTGAACTAGAATACACAGACGAAGAACTAACCACGTGTGACCTTTCCAACTTCATTACGCAATCCGTGAAGTCACAGACATGCATCGCAGAGCTAGTGCAGGATGAGCATTTGCCATTTAAAAGTATATAATTTTTTTTTTTTAGAAAATGGCCAATTGTTTTGCTAGATAAGACCTTTGTTCCTCAGCTGGGATCATGTAGAGTTCTTTGAAGATGCATTGAAACTACATTTTGGACTTTGATCCCCATTGAAGTCCACCATATTGAGAAAATTCCTGGAATGTTTACCTCAAAAACAAGCAAAAATGCTTCAAATGTGATAATGTTATTAACAATGTATAACAATGATTTGAGTTTTCAAGCTTCCTTTTTTCATAATTATTAGCATTTTGTACATGTAAACACATTTATTGACTCACTAACACAGTTGAACAAAGCGCCCAATTCGTTTGAAGCATAACTCCTCCAAATCCATACGCTCCCGCGCTCTCTGGGGCAGACGGCTTTCTGACACGGAGCACAAATGTGATGAATAAGCTTCTAAATGCGCTGCTCTTGCACTATCCTCACCTTGTGCAGTTCCCACTTAAAACCATCTAAAAGAGAAGCCGCGCTTGCCCCTGTAGAGTGCAGCAGTGTCAGTGCGGTGCACGTCAGAGTTGGATAAATAATAACAAGCGTCGCGCGCACAGCCCCTTTTTCTTTTTACTCTACTAAAACCCTCGGCTTCAGAGGGCCATGTCTCCTTTTTACCCCATGGGCGCCTTGCTCTCATTGTCTGACAGAATGATTAATATGACTGAACTTCACATCACAAACACAAGTTCAGAGGCTGCAGTCATCTTTGCCATTCTGCTGCGTGCCTTTGGGTGGTGGCATCATTAGCGGGGAATGATCATGCATGCAGGCAGACAATCAAGGCCCACGCTACCATTTGAATATGAAAGTGAACACAAAAAACGATGCCTTAAATAAACACACACCCATATCTGTTTACAAGCTGAACAAATGTATACACATATGCACACTGTCGGATATAAATCAAAGTGACAAGACAAGAGAAAATCTTAATATCAAATTGCTTTCTCTCTACGCCCTGAACAGTGGGCGACAGCCCATAACTCATGAAGGTGTGGGCAAATCTGCCTGTTTAAAATCTCTTTGCTGGGAGATTCACAGTGACAACCACTGGTAGCAGACATCGCATGGCTCATGAAACCCTATTAACAGCTGCACCCTGAGTTCACTCTTGGATGAGTGAAGGAACGGATGACTACAGCGGAAAAGATCAGAACATTGGGACATACCTCAAATCGCAACAGGCTTATCTAATAGAGGGCTAATGGTAAAGCTGTGAAGTTGACTCAAACTCAGCACAATGATAAGAGTATAATGTAAAAAAGGCCTTTAAAATCTTATGTGGAAACATTAAAAAGATAGCTAACCCCAAGATAAAAATTCTCACATTAATAATTACTCACCCTCATGTCGTTCCAAACCCGTAAGACCTTTGTTCATCTTCAGAATTTTTAAAGAAATCTACAAGCTTTTTGACCCTGCATAGACAGCAACGCAACCACCACGTTCAAATAGGGCCCAGAAACATAGTAAGGACATTGTTAAAATAGTCCATGTCAGTGGTTCAACCTTAATGTTATGAAGAATAGTTTTTTGTGCGGTAAGCAAAAAAAACTACTTTATTCAACAATTTCTTCTCTTCCGTGCCAATCTTCTACACACATTCACAAGACGTCACATGAACTATTTAATCGATGTTCTTCCTTTCTGGGCCTTGAACGTGGTTGCGTTGCTGTCTATTAAAGGGTCAGAAACCACTTGGATTCCATCAAATATATCTTAATTTAAGTTCCAAAGATGAAAGAAAGCCTAATGGGTTTGGAATGACATGAGGGTGAGTAATTAATGACAGAATTTTCATTTTTGGGTGAACTTTCTCTTAAAAATTAAATGGTGTTAAGTGAAAGGAATGATAACAATTTACAATTTATTTTAAGGATCTATTCTCACTATTAACTAGTACACTATTAACTAAAACACAGCGCACTACACTATTACAGTTCCATGAATAAATTTCAATTAAGCAAATTACTGTTTTACTATATATATATATATATATATATATATATATATACATACATACATATACATAATGGTACACTGTGACCTGCTTCAGATTATATCCCTTTAAAGGGACAGTTCACCCAAAAATTTTAATTCTGTCGTGAATTACTCACCCTCATGTCGTTCCAAACTTGTAAGAACTTCATTCACCTTTGGAACACAAATTAAGATATTTTTGATGAAATCCGAGTGCTTTCTGACCAGAGATGGCAAAAGTACATACATCACTCAAGCAGAAATACAGATACTCATGTTTGAAAATACTCTGGTAAAAGTAGAAGTACTGACTACACTTTTTTACTTAAGTTAACGTAAAGAAGTATGGGCTCAGACATGTACTTAAGTAAAAAGTACCCATTACTACTACCTGCATGGCCATCAAATTAAAAAAAAAAAAGGTTTAAAATCTCAGGCTGAGGCCGTGCAAAATAATTCAAGGTTCTCTCTTAAACTGCACCTTCAGTTCCATTTTCCTTTCCAGTCTTTTTATTTTCCATGATATCTCTCTACATCTCACTTTGTGTGTGCGTTGACTTTTTTCACTGATTTTCTTGTACCTGTCACTTTTCCCATCAGGCATCCCTTGTTATAAGAACTATCTCCACCTTGTTGCAAAACAACCACCTCACTGTATTCTGTTTGCAATAACATTCTTTTAGTTCAATTTAAAGTATTACATTATGAACATGTGTTGTTGTTTTATCTTAAAATGATTTAAATACTATAGATTTAACAAAACTATATTTTCTAAATTGCCTAAATGTCAAAGTTAATACAATGATAAATACATCATGACAATATCTTTACAGAAAAATCCTAATACTGAACATGTTATTATGTTAAGTAGTATCCGTGTGTTTTTTTTTTTTTGGTGGAATGATTACAATCTGTTTTAATTTACAACCATGGCTATACTATCAATTTTTTTTAAATGATGCTTTTACGCCTGGCGTTTCATGCATTGGTGTGCACATTCACATTGGCGCCCTTTGTTTAGTCACGAGGCCTTAAACGTCTGCGATAATCGCGTGCGATATTTGCAAGCAGAAGAATGCACACACATGCAAAAGTTTTATTGGTTTCAAACCACATGAGGGTGAGTAATTCATGACAGAATTTTCATTTTTGGCTGAACTATCCATTTAAGAAACGACTGTTAAATTGTGGCAACAATTTACTCTGCAATTTAATGTACATTTAGCCTTCTGTGAACGTCTTATGGGTTTAGAACGACAATGAATAACAAATAACAAAATTTTCATTTTTGTGTGAACTATATTCAGCAACTGTTTAAGCTGCAATTTTCTGTACATTTAGCCTAAAAGCAGTTAATTTCTTATTTGTCTCTGCACATCATGCTGGGATAGGAGAATATATCTTCACATCAAACTCGTATACTTCACCTTTAACACCTTCTTTGTGTAAACGAATGTAAGAATTAAAAATCCTATTCATCATCAAGTAAAGCAACTCATTAAACCAGTCATCTGAGGAGCTGACAGAACTTCTTTTAGAACTTTCTTTCAAATTAAAAAGACACTAAGATATCACATTTTCAGCAGCACAAGCAAACGTGAAACGAAATGACAGTTTGCTGGCTGCGTTCTTGTGTGCTGTCAATGACGCTGAGAAGTGTAAATATGTGAAAACACAATGTTTCTGGTTATTAAAGCTCCTTAGTGACATTTAAGAGACATATTTTGTCTGGCTGACATTTACCGCCCTTCAAATTAGCATACGTGAAGGACACATACATCTAAGTGCATTCTGTAATTGAGTCAAAAAGTCATGCAAACACATTAACACAGTAAACAATTTGGCCAACAGGACACTATCCGTCAAGAGGATCTATCTGTTCCAAATATAGACGCTTGAGGAGGAACGGACACTTCTTAAAAGATCAAGGTGACACACTTTCCCTCTCAGCCATACTGAGGGACGTCTCTATCAGAATCTCCAGACATCAGAGCAGATAGCTACCTCTGTGCTTTACTGGTCACTGGGCCATATGCTGCCATTTTAATTGAGAGGGACTTTGGGAGAGGGACTATGTGCTCCAGAATGAATCACTGCCACTCAGACTGATGTCAGTGATCAACAAGGGTTCTCCAAACCAGCAAGACCACAGGGAGAACGGATGTTGACACCACCACTGCTGTCTGTATCCTTAACTAGACACGAACCTATGCACGCAGATCCCCGTAGATGCCAAAATGGGGGTGTCTGCATCGGCCACAGGCATCTGAAGGGCCACCCATGAAGGATCCAGGGCCCATGCTGTGGCACCCACTGTATTAATTATCACATCTAATGTTGTCGGCTAATTAATTGACGTTTACAGCAGGAAATGGCTCCAGCAATTCTATGCAATTAATCAGTGTCAAAGAATAAATTAAACCCCAAATGTGATTACCATTGAGGACTGCGCCCAAAATTGAATTTTAATGGGGCTTCTTTTTCCCCCTTTTCTCTCTGTGTATGCCACATCAAGTTCTGTTTTCATCTGAATTTACTCCAAACTCTATGTATGAGTGGATATAGTAAAACACACATATGAAATATTTATAAAATGTCTATGCTTAATTCCACTCACAAAAATGGCAAAAAGATTATTAATTAGTAAATGCAATTAGCAGCAGAAAGGTTTAAGTTCCCACATTCTGTAGAATGTTCACGCACAACTGGATTCCAGTTTGCATAATTACAGAATAATTATCAGTGATGTTCGTGAACTGCTCAACTCGGTTTGTAACACAAACCGGTGTAATATGAGGGACAAAAATGTCACATTGCCTTAGCAACTGTGCTGGGGGCATGTAAGGTAAAGAACATGTCAAAAGATTGTGAAGAATGCTTTTTCAATTGCAGGCAAAGCTGTTTTTACCCTTCGATTCATTTCAAATTGAACTGAACAATTAGAGGAGGGTATAATTTTCTTGGCATTCGACAAGAGCGGCGTTACGGCAGACAGAAATTCCACATTTGTATATTAATAAGTGACAGATGCAGCAGACTAAATAAACAGCAAAACTCGCACAACATGCTGTCGCCGGAAAGCATAAACAATAAATAAACAGAGATGAAAAGGAAATGTGATGTATTCTGACATCACATATATCAATTAAACATGAACTTCACAAATCATCCATAGGCGTGAGACATCTACTCGAAAACAGAGAAACAAACATCCAAAATGCAGGACTACTAGGCCAAAACTCCTTTTGAAAAAGCAATTTGTCTTCCCCAATACAAAACTAGTGTAAAAATATATCTGAAAAGTTGCATGTTATTTTGTTGAGATGTTGAAAGGACTAGAGAGAAAGTTACTTCTAATTCTGTAGTGTATTATGTCTTTGCAATACTCAAAATGCATTAACACAACCTATTTTATGTCCTATATTTCCAATAAACAAATGGAAAGACTCATTAAAGCTGTACAAAATGGACTTATGAGTGTTCTGGGCCTCTCAATATTTTAGAAATGTTTGATGTACTACAGAAACAACAATACCGTTAAGAAAAATATGGTAGAGATTAAGTACTGAAACACTCTCTGTTTACTTGGAAGGAAGTACCGGGAAACTAACAACAACTTCATAATACAGACACAAAGATGACATTCGCATTAATAAAACAAAACACAAGACTATTGAGTGGCTAAGCTAACGTTTAAAAAAGACTGCTTTGCTGATGCCACACGCTGGCTTGGGAACCGACTGGAAATGATCCCCTGAAGGTGTGACCTCCTCTTCCAATTCCAATTACTGACAGGTCTAATAAAGTATAGATAGCATGTGAAGTTTCCTAATGCGAAGAAAACATCCTAAAGGACCACCTGTCATAACAAGAATAAACATGAACCGTGTTCTGTATTCTGAGGCTACAATAAACAAATACTCAAGCAGCCTTGAAAGTCATTAGAGTTTAGGTTTATTTATTTTTTACTGGGAGGTATTTTGTACTGTAGTTTATTGAAGAATGCACAGACTGTATTGCAATTAAGCAAATGAATCAACTCCTGGGTCAACATGCTAATTTGTCTGAAGTAAGCTTGCATCTCATTTACAGGAGATGTAAGTCTAAATCATTATTCATTCAAGATCTGCTTTCTGCTTAAAATACAGATGGTCTGGTCACAGACTACTTCATGGAATTTTTTTTCTTCTCCTTCTTTTCCCTCTGCCTTGGCTTTTATGGGCTCTTACATACAAGTGTGACATTCAGAATTGAACTGTTCATGCCTATTAAAATCACAGTTCAATACCTGGATTTGACTTTTGTAGCACAAGGTATGCAGAACTTCAGTTAAAATCTTAATGCAAGGATTTGGTTTTTCAGCATTTTAGTGTATTTGAACCCTTCCCAACAATGACTGTATAATTTTGACATCCATCTTATCTCACTGAAGACAACTGAGGGACTCATGCCACTATTACAGAAGCTTCAAATGGTCACTGATGTTCCAGAAGGAAAAACAATGCATTAAGAGCTGGAGATGCTTACATTTTTCTCATTTTGCCTAAATGCCATATTTTTTTTAAATGTAGTACTGCCCTACAGAAGCTACAGAAGATACTTACATGTTTCCAAGAGGACAAAATAAGTTCAATATTTCCCTTATCTTTAAATTCCAAAAGTTTTCACCCCCGGCTCTTAATGCATTATGTTTCTTTCTAAAGCATCCGTGAGTGTTTGAACCTTCAGTAATAGTTGCATACAAGTCTCTCAGTTGTCCTCAATGTGAAAAGATGGATCTCAAAATCATACAGTTATTGTTGGGTTCAACTACACACAAATGCTGAAAAACCAAAGTATTTGTGGGACCTGAAGATTTTTTCTGAAGAACAGCAGGCAGTTTAACTGTTTAGGACAAACAAGGAACTCATGAACAACTATCACAAAAAAAAATAAATAAATAAATTTGGTAAAATATTTAACATTTTGTAGATTCTGCAAGGTATATGAAAACTTTTGACCTCAACTGTAGATAAAATATTCCATTGATCTGTTTTATTTCTAACTTTGAAAAATAAGAGATTCCAATTTAAATTCCAACTCAAGAATTGAAAGAAGCCCATTTTTCAACTCTGAATTGTGCACCGCCTTGTAACATACTACAGAAATACTAGAGATGAGATATAACAGATTAAAAATAACTAGTAGACAACGTAATAAATCATAGAAGATGCAGACAAAGTTTTAAAATTCACAGCAAGGTCACCTATCAACTCACAACACCTGCTAGACAGTAAAACTGTCCACGACAGAACTCAAGCAGAAATAATACACTGCCAAGCACTAAAAGCACAGCAGATATTCATTGGTTCCACTTCTTCCAGTGTAGCGACTAGGAAACCTCACGAACTGAAACTGCAAGGTGGTATCTGCACACATGAGCGGTGATGAAAGAAGATCCAAACATGAAACAGGAAATCTCCAGCTCATCGATCCTGCCAGGCCATTCTTTGGGATTACTGGAACTCCCACTGCAGAGCATCCACAAAGGCCCAACTTGATTGGATCCATCCGATTAAATCTGGACCTTGTCACTTGTGTGCCGTCTTCAAGAGCTGCGTTCGGGAGATCACCCAAGCACAGCTAATTCTTAAGAAGCGGTGAGAAATCCATGTGTCAGCCATTTCACTCAACTCTCTTTGCAACCCCCCTTTGTGTTTGATGATCAATGGCATCTATTCATCGTCCGCTCACCACCCGGTACCTGCCCAGCAGGCTGTAGCACCTGTGGTGTTTTTGCATCATGTAATGTGTGTTTTGAAGTAATTTCTTTTAGCGTTTTCATTCCGACTGCCATGAAACCGTGCTGGCGTGCGCGTGCCTTTGAGAAAAACCCCGGGCGAATTGTATGTCACAAAGACAAGTGTTGCTTAACCCGAACACCCCCACCCTCAAAGAATCTCCATCTGTGGCCTTGAATGCGAGTCACCATGTGCATCGGGAGGCAGAGATGATTTCCCTCCTTTCTTTCTTCCAGAAGGAAATCTGCTTAGTGCCAATGTGCTCTCTACCTGCATTCCAATTAAATCAAGATGTATTTGCCTTTCAAAGCTTCTCGGCCTTCTTCCTTTCCCTTTGGAATAATTGATGGAGTCCTCTGGTGCTATGATGAATGACTTCCAACCCAGAGATGAATAGAAAGATGAATGCGTTGCCCTGAGAGGGTTGGGAGGAACGGCTCCAGGAGTGCTGACATAGTGACAAATACACTGACCGTCGCACCAACTTGCCCAAATCAGCAAGGGAGGGTGGCAGAGGCCTGACAACTTCAACAACCGCTCGAGTCTGTGCCACTTGCCTGTACCGTACCCAATTACCTGAGCTAGTAACTAATTTAACCTCAGGTGAGTTTTAGAACTGACGCCTCCAGACAGTCGAGGGAAAAACACAGCGATGATGTATTAAGGGCATGGGCATGAAACAAAAGCTTTTCTTAAAACAAGAGTTTAAACATTTTTTACCTCACTTCTTAAATGCTGCCACAAAGAATTTTGCAACAAAGTTACAACAAGCAAAAAGAAACACTTCATGATTTAAAAGGAAAAGAAAATCAAAACAAGGAAACTTGAAGTCCTTCAATTTCCCACATATCACATTGACTATGGACTATGGGGTATATATATGAAGAGTTTGGTTCCAAAACACAATTGACGCCATTTTAAAAAAAAATTGAGTTCCTGCCAAAATCAGTATTGTATCTGGTCGGTATTGAAAAGTCCATTTTTAATTTTCCGCAAAATGTGATATCCGCCATGTTATTCTGTCATTTTTTTCCCCTATTTTTCCAAACTGCGTCAAATACCAGTCTCACTTCTCTGCAGAATGCAATACATCCGCTCAGCCAATCACAGCGTACCATTCCACGCATTGTAAACAGTAAAGGCGGCTCTTTGAATACACCCAGTATCCTAGTTTCCCTATCTGTCGTACACTCCGAGTTGTGTCGAGTTAGTGTACGACACTAGGGGTCGCTCTTGAGAGCCCAAACACCTCTGACAGTTTTGAGAAAGGCCAATGAAAATTGGGTGTGCAGATTTGCATAGCTGGCCACGCCCCGGACATCCGGGTATAATAGGGCAGCGTGTGCATCTGCTCACTCGTTCTGTTCTTCGGAGCCGAATGCAGCGTCTCTGCGTGAGATGCAGCAACATTCACCTCTCTCGTCGTTGGATCTGCAGCACAGACAGCGGTCTCTCCCTCTCTAGCACAGCCTGTGTTGTGAGAGTCCCCTGGGTGCGTCGACGGCGATCTTGAAGAGCAATCTTCCTTCTAAAAGAGTGATTTCTCTGATAGAGCTGGCACGGTAGGATTGTGTGTTGGTTAACATATCTTTCTCTCCGTGTCATCCTGGTTGCGGCTTACCTTCCCAAACGATCGACACAACCGTTGTGTTCAGTGTTGAGTTATGCTCACGCTGATGCAGCGCTTGCTGTTGACTCATGTTTTGCTTGCGAGAACTCGATCATGGGCGCGCTTTGCTCGTCAGCCGCGTGCTTTACGTGAAGCCGCGGCTCACTCCGACTGCTTCTCGCTCCGGTCCTTCTATTTTCGGGTACGAGGCCGTTGAGATGTGCGTCGGTAACGAGCATTAGGAAGCAGGGAAGGCTCTGCCGGGTGAAAACCCCGCAAACCTCTTGCTCCTCGTGTCCCTCGATCCAAACGATCAACACAACCGTTGTATTCAGTGTTGAGATTCTCACGCCGATGCAGCGCTTGTTGTTGATTCATGTTTTGCAGACGAAAACATGACCCGGGCGCACGAGCCGTATGCTTACGTTCCCGACTGCTACCCGCTCCGGTCCTTCTACTTCCGGGTACGAGGCCGTTGCGATGTGCGTTGGTGACGAGCATTACAAAGCAAGGAAGGTTTTGCCGGGTGAAAACCCTGCAAACCCCTCGCTTCGTGCATCCCTCGATTGAGTTTCCGGACAAGTTTGTTAGTCTGTCTCAGTACAGCTGACTTTCTTATTCGGAACTCCTAATTGGGCGGAAATGGTTAGCGGCAGCATCGCTAAGGAAGGGCGTGACCTATTTGAAAGCAGAAACTTCAGCTGAGCAAACCTCTACGGGGGACTGATTCTCAGTTTGAGGTGGACGCTAAAAATGGCTGCCGTGCCTGAAACGGGCAGCCAAGAAGGGGCTGATTAATAGACATCTGGGTAACGACCTGTACGCTCGTTTCCAGTGTCTGTTTCCTGGAAGTGCACGAGAAGTCGGTGAAATCGCGGAAAGCCCATTCAAAAAAAAAAAAAATGGTCAGAACGCGATAAACCAACTTCTCCTCCTTCACCACTCTCGATGGGGGTCCAGCGAGGGGGTTTCAGAGGTTCCCCCAGGCGGAAGGGGCGATTGCAGTGTACTCCCTGCTAATCGCCGCCGCTTGTGGGATTCCTCCCAGAACTCCAGTTCAGGGCCTGTAAGCTCTTCCGGGCAAGGCTTACACGGCTTCTGGACAGGCTGCGTCCGCCTTACATACCACGGCCATCCTCTGGCCGTTCAGGCTGTGGCGTTGCGAGCTCAGTACGAGGGTGGTTCCAACCTAGAGCTGTGAGTCGTGGCGCACGCTCTAGGAAGGGCGATGTCTACTTGTTGGTCCAGGAACGCCACCTGTGGCTGCATCTGTCAGAAATGCGGGAAATTTGAAGCCCGCTTCTTACCCCCCATTTCCCAGGTTGGTCCTTCTGGCAACACCGTGATAGAATTTGCAGCGAAAATCCTTCACGGTAGGAGCAGACAGAGCCGCGGGTCAGGGCTCCGGCCCTCTACCCCCGACTACTTCTGTCTGTTCGTCACCACAGACGGTCCCCTATAGAACTCCTGAGGCCCCGCGACAGCCGGCCCTCCGGCCTGACCGCCCAGCGGTCAGTGATCTTGTGGGAAGGTGGCAACACAAGCTTGTCAGTAGGCTTGCTAGAACCCTCATTAGGCTTCTAGTTTTTCTTCTGACGAACAATCCAGAGCAGGCGGCCTAACTGACCCGTCCAGATCTACTCTCGACCCGGGGATGAGAGATGGATTCGGCACAAACTCTGCATATTGGCAAAGACACACACTCTTGGGGCTTCATCTCCAAGCACAGCGTTCTCTGCCTTATTCAGCCACGACATCCCCATTCCATGTACGTCGGGTATAGTTCCCTGAGACCTTAAGCTTCTCAGAACTACCTGACCTGGCTATGCAACTCAGGTTGCAAGGCATCCGCTAAGGTCTACGGCATTCTCTTACAAATCGACTCAGGGCAAGAATGCTATGGTCCCTTAAGCAGAGATCGCAGCCCCCCTGGGAAGGGTGCGATAGATCCTATCCCCTCAGCCAAAATGAAGGAAGGGGTTTGCCGACCCCTACTTCATTGTACCAAGATGGGTGGTTGACTCATACCAATCTTAAAACAGAGGTTTTTGAATCGGCCCTTTCTCAAGCTCCCGTTCAAACATTAGCCCTTGAACACACATCCCTTGTGTGTCAGGGCTTAAGATTGGTTGATGGCATTGGACCTGAGCGACACGTACTGTCATGTCTTGATCCTCCAAGACTCTGTCTTCGAGATCAGGCTCATCAATACAAGGTTCCCCCTGCGGCCCATCCCTGCCGCCCTGCGCCTTTACGAAGGTAGCGGGGGCTGCCCTTGCCCCCCTCAGGGAAGTGGGCATCCGCATTCTCAATTATCTTGACGACTGGCTATTCCTAGCTCACTCGTGGGATACGGGTTGCGTACACAGGGACATGGTTCTCAACCATTGGCCCAGTTGGGACTTTGGGTCAACTGGGAAAAGAGCAAACTCTCCCCGGCACAGAGGATCTCTTTTCTCAGCGTAGAGCTGGACTCGGTTAGTATGTCTGCGCGTCTCTCCCCAGAGCGTACACAGTCAGTTCTGAGGTGTGTGGCAACACTCAGATGCGGTCAGCGGTCCCCCTAAACAGGTTCAGAGGCTCCTAGGGCACATGGCATCCTCAGCCGCGGTCACGCCGTTGGGTTGATGCACATGAGACCGCTGCAGCACTGGCTTCATACTCGAGTCCCCAGGTGGGCGTGGCGTCAGGGCACATCCCGTGTGAACATCACACCATCGTGTCGCCAGACACTCAGCCCTTGGACAGACATTGTGTTCCTACGGTCAGGTGTCCCCTTGGAACAAGTGTCCAGACGCATCGTTGTCACCACAGATGCTTCCAAGATAGGCTGGGGTGCCACCTGCAACGGGCAGGCAGCGTCCGGGATCTGGACAGGCCCCCAACTGCTCTGGCACATAAATTGTCTGGAGTTGTTGGCAGTGCTTCTAGCTCTGAGGAGGTTCCGGCCTATGATTCGGGGCAAGCATGTGTTGGTCAGGTCCGACAACACTGCGACTGTGGCCTACATCAACCACCAGGGCGGTGTACGCTCCTTTCGCATGTCACAACTAGCCCGCCATCTCCTGCTCTGGAGTCAACACAGACTCAAGTCTGTACGTGCCACTCACATTCCGGGCGAAACCAATCGTATAGCCAATTCCCTGTCACGACAGGTTTTGCTCGGAGGCGAGTGGAGGCTCCACACCCAGTCGGTCCAACTGATTGGGATCAATTCGGCCAGGCAGAGATAGATCTCTTTGCCTCACCGGAATCCACCCCTTGCCAGTTGTGGTACGGTCTGACCGAGGCCCCCCTCGGGTCAGACGCACTGGCACACAGTTGACCGAAGGGCTGGCTCAAGTATGCGTTTCCTCCAGTGAGCCTCATCACACAAACTTTGTGCAAAGTCAGGGAGGACAGGGAACAGATTCTCTTGGTGGCCCCCTTCTGGCCCAACAGAACCTGGTTCTCAGACCTGGTGCTCCTGGCGTCAGCCCCTCCCTGGCGCATTCCTCTGAGGGAGGACCTCCTTTCTCAGGGGAAGGGCACATTCTGGCACCCGCGCCCCAATCTTTGGAACCTCCACCTGTGGTCCCTGGACGCGACCAGGAGGACTTCAGAGACCTTTCACCTTCAGTGGTAAACACCCTCTTCCTGACGGTTGTATGACTTAAAGTGGCGCATCTTTGAGAACTGGTGTTCTTCCCCCAGGAGGGACCCACGGAGTTGTGGTATCGAATCAGTGTTATCCTTTCTCCAAGAGGGCCTGGACAGGCACCTATCTGCATCAACACTCAGGGTTCATGTCGCAGCCATATCAGCTAACCATGACCTGGTGGGCGGCAGATCGGTGGGGAAACACGATTTGGTATCAGGTTTCTGAGAGGAGCTCGGAGACTGAACCCTCCTCGGCCGCATCTAATCCCCTCTTGGGATCTTGCTGTGGTTCTCCAAGGTCTACAACAAGATCCATTTGAGCCCCTTCAGTCAGTCGAACTCGATGCTCTCTCCTTAAAGACGGGTCTTTTGACTGCGCTCACTTCCATCAAAGAGTGGGAGACCTCCTAGCCCTCTCCGTGAACAGTTCGTGCCTGGAATTCGGACCAGCGGATTCTCACGTTGTCTTGAGACCCCGGCCTGGATACGTGCCCAAGGTCCCCACCGCTCCCTTCAGAGATCAGGTAGTGACCTTGCAAGCTATTTCTTCTCAGGAAGATGACCCCAACCTGATCTATGTTATGCCCAGTCCGTGCCCTGCGCATCTACATGGAACGAACTCAGCCCTTCAGACGTTCGGAACAGCTCGTGTCTGTTATGGAGGACAGCAGAAGGGGAAAGCTGTCTCCAAGCAGAGGATCTCCCACTGGCTGATAAACGCGATCCGGATGGCCTACCGGGCCAGAGGCCTACCCTGCCCTCTGGAGGTAAGAGCCCATTCGACTAGGGGCGAACTCGTTACGAAATCTCAACGCAAGGTATGGTTACTTCTCTAACTCTTGGTTGGATTTGTGCCCCATATGTAGTGGCTCCTCATGTAGTGGCCCCATGTGTGTATTCTCCACCTATAACTCCTGTGGTGCGGTGTTTTCCCCTGAAGACAGGTTTGTCTCTAGGGCCTGAGTCAGGCTGTCTCCCCGGGTGTGAGACCCACCTCAGGTCCCATATTTAATGATGTCACTTTGTACCCCCCCTCTTTGGGCAGGTTGTGAACTCCGTAGTGCCTTTTCCTTTGGGAAACCGGCACTTCCCCAACGTTCTTGAGACACTCAGCCACTCCACTGAGGAAGGCCCGGCTGCGGGACACTGCTGTAACAGGTCAGTCTTGGACGTTGGATGGTCACGACGAGGTGAGCTGCACTTACGTTAACACGTTGCCCTGTTACACTTGTGCTTATCACTCGTGACGCGGCCAGACATGTGGCGTGTTTTTACGGGGACCCCTAGTGTCGTACACTAACTCGACACAACTCGGAGTGTACGACAGATAGGGAACGTCTCGGTTACATATGGTAACCCTCGTTCCCTGATGGAGGGAACGGAGACGTTGTGTCTCCCATGCCACATCTCTGGTCCGCCTCTGAGTGAGCTGAGACGCTCGGCTCCTCAGATCAGAACGAGTGAGCAGATGCACACGCTGCCCTATTATACCCGGATGTCTGGGGCGTGGCCAGCTATGCAAATCTGCACACCCAATTTTCATTGGCCTTTCTCAAAACTGTCAGAGGTGTTTGGGTTCTCAAGAGCGACCCCTAGTGTCGTACACTAACTCGACACAACGTCTCCATTCCCTCCATCAGGGAACGAGGGTTACCATACGTAACCAAGACGTTTCCTCATCTACTTTGTACTTTGTGATTAACAAACACACAAAACACTGCGTGCGACTATGAAAAAAATATTTACGAGTACCAGTGTGACTGACCCAATCAGCATATTTGTGTTTCCGTTGAGAGGAGCTTTAAAGGTTTCTATGATTTTTAAGGGAGTTTGTAAATGAGATATTGATTTAATACAACAGTTAAATAAACAAGATGTTATCGCCTGATTTTGCTCTATTGCAAAATTAAAAATAGTTTGAAACAAGTCACAAATGAGCCGCAGCGCATCTTCATTCAAACACAGCGGTGTTTCGTTTATAAATGAACGTGCATTTTTTTAAACAAATATAGTGATTCAATTTCCCATTCATAAAGACTTGATTTATTCCTGAATGAATCAGCCATTCGAACAAATCAAATGAATGATATGATTCAGTAATTAAATCAGTGACTTGCCACCAACTACTGGCAGCTTTAGTTTCATTTTTAAGTATCTTTTCAGCTATTTAAATCATTTAATATTTCATGCCACCTCTGAGCCTAATTAAACAAATGAAAATACACCTACAAGCCACTTTTGTGTTATATATATATATATATATACATATATTTTTATTTATTTTTTTAACTAAAATATTATTTAAAAATAAAAAAACTGCTTTCTGTTTTATATATTTTGGCAACTGTGACTTGAAATAAATGAATCAATTAATTTATTTTTATTATTTATTTTTCTAACAGTTCTTTTTGGTCCTCGAATCTGATTGGCTGAGAGGAGTGCAATATTCTAGTGATATCGGAACTCCAACCATTTCACCATTTAAGCATATCACTCTGCTTGCAGTATTTTTCACAGCGAGTGACATGCTGGATGCCCATATCCGCTAAAATTTTATAAATAATACTGTTTTTGTGTCATGGAATGTAGTTTTAAGAGTTTTTAGGTGAGAATGTACTTGTTTAGACTTCAAATATGTGGTTTGTTATTTAAGAAAAAAAAAAAAAATCTTACTGACCACAGTTTGTATCAGCCAATCAGAAACATTTATTTGCCGATGTTCAATACAACTGTATAATGTGGGATAATTTACCCAAAAATGAAAATTCTATCATTGTTTATTCACCGATTTCAAACCTGTTTGACTTTCTTCAAACATTCTATTAAAATGTCTTTTATTGTGTTTCCCAGAAGAAAGAAATTTACACAGGTTTGAAACAACATTATTATATTATGTCTTATTTTATATTTCTGTTTAATTCCCTCTTCCTGCACATTTAAACAAGCATAACAGCCTTAAAAATAATCTTGTGTAACACAAAAAGAGCTTTCCTTAACTTGAACCAAAGTGTTCTGCTGGTGAGAGGACAGAAGATGTGCACTCCAAAGAGCTTTCTATGGAAGTAATTAAAAGTTTGAATGGCGTACATGTGTCTAATATGACTAATGAGTCGTGTATTATGCATAATTTGCAGTTCTTGCAATAGAGGAGCTTGGAGAGCATCAGGTGCTGGGGTGATGAGTCTGAAGGGTTGGAGAGCTCCGCACCGAACCACCTGCCTCACACGCCTCCCTCCCAGGCCTGCAGCGCGTCATACTGAAATAGATAAATAACCTCTGTCTTCACAGCCAAGGCCTCAAGCATGACTGACAGAGGATGACTCTTCTAGATTACCCATTTTAATCTTCCCACAAGTATCCAATATGACCTCTCATAAGTCTCACCTGATGCCATGACCATTATGTCTGAAGACCAGCTATGTCAACCATTGTTTCATTGAACGAATGCACCTGCACTCCCCGGAAGCTCAAGCAATATTACAGACCCACGCCGGACCGTTTCATACACTTATGACCTTTCGACTGGATTACAAATTGGAGTTGAACGGTGGTTGGGGAATCCAGTTAGGCATAATAAAACTGCTGTAAAATGTGATAAATGTCAGCTTTTCCTTCTCTAAATTTAGCACATGGCAAAACTAGCTGTTCAACAACTGGGGCTGACAATTTAATCGATCTATTTATTTCTTTAATTATTTTTCCAGTGTAACATGTCTAAACGTCCTTAAAACAGACAAATTTACATGAGAAGGAAAACTGTGTAAGGTACTAAGATTTTTGTGTTAAACAGATGAGGTGAAATTAACTATTTATCTTAAGCTACTTTTTTTTTTTTTTTTTTGAATGGGGGATGAAGAGAATTATTTATTGCAATGCACAAGTAATTTTTTCTACCATCAAAGCCATTCAGGTTTAAAGTACAACCAAAAAAATGTGCTGCCCATAAGAGGGCATTTTAGTGCCATGGTAAAACAACAACAAAATCCTAAAAAAGAAAAGAATAAAGTCAAAATATTTTGAGAATAAAGTCAAAATTATGAGAATAAAGTCGAAATAATGAGAATAAAGTTGTAGCAATATGAAAATAAAGTAGAAACATTTTCAGAATAAAGTAAAAAATTACGAGAATAAAGTCGAAATGTTTTGAGAATAAAGTCAAAATTACGAGTATAAAGTCAAAATATTTTAAGAATAAAGTCAAAATTATTACAATTAAATCGTATCAAGTACAAGATTAAAGTTGTAGGAGAGTATAGCCTGTTCGCAAAATATTTAGACTTTGTTCTCATATTGCTACGACTTTATTCTCATAATTTTGACTTTATTCTCTAAATATTTTGACTTTAGTCTCGCATTGCTATGACTTTAATCTTGTAATTTTTACTTCATTCTTTAAATATTTGGACTTTATTCTTATATTGCTACGATTTTACTCATACTTTCGACTTTATTCTAGTAATTTCAATTTTATTCTCAAAATATTGTGACATTATTCTCGCTTATGACTATAATCTGATAATTTTTGACTTTATTCTCATAATTTTTACTTCTCAAAATATTTCATCTTTATTCTCTTAATTTTGACTTTTTTTGATCAAAATATTTAGATAAATATTTTCATATTTCTACAACTTTATTCTCTGAATTTCGACTTTATTCTCAAAAAATGTTGACTTTATTCTCGCATTGCTACGTCATTAATCCTGTAAATATAATCTCAAAATATTTCAACTATTATTGTATTGCTAAGACTTTACTCATAATTTCAACTTTATTTTCATATTTTCAGCTTTATTCTCAAAATATTGTGACTTTGTTCTCATATTGCTACGACTTTATTCTTGTAATTTTGACTTTATTCTTAAAACATTTTGACTTTATTCCCATAATTTTTACTTTATTCTCAAAATATTTTGACTTTATTCTCTTAATTTTGACTTTTTTCTCAAAATATGTTGACTAGCATTGCTACGTCTTTAAATATTTCAACTTTATTCTTGCATTACTATGACTTTACCCATAATTTTGATTTTATTTTCATATTTTCAACTTTATTCTCAAAATATTGTGACTTTGTTCTCATATTGCTATTACTTTATTCTTAAAATTTTGACTTTATTTTTAAAATATTGTGACTTCATTCTTCCATTGCTATGACTTTAATCTCGTAATTTTGACTTTATTCTCATATTGCTTTATTACTTTATTCTTGAAATATTTTGACATTTTGTTTCATATTGCTACGACTTTATTCTTGTAATTTTTACTTTTTTTCCTCAAAATATTTAGACTTTGTTCTCATATTGCTATGACTTTATTCTCATAATTTCAACTTTATTCTCAAAAAATGTTGACTTTATTCTCATAATTTTCACTTTTTTCTCAAAAAATGTTGATTCTATTCACACAATTTTTACTTTATTCTCAAAATATTTTGCCTTTATTCTCGTAATTTGGACTTTATTCTCAAAAAATGTTGACTTTATTCTCGCATTGCTATGACTTTAATCTCATAATTTTGACTTTATTTTCAAAATATTTCGACTTTATTCTCATAATTTTGACTTTATTCTCAAAATATGTTGACTTTATTCTCATAATTTTGACTTTATTCTCAAAAAATGTTGACTTTATTCTCATAATTTTGACTTTATTCTCAAAATATTTTGACTTTATTTTTGTAATTTTGACTTTTTTCTCAATATATTATGACTTTAATCTTGTAATCTTAGAAAAAGGCAATAAAACTTTGTCGTACTAACCAAAACACTGTTCGATTAAAACCTAATAGTAAATGATTTTTTTGTCAACTGTATGTCACTGACAGGCTTATGTTCTAAAAAAAAAAATAATAATAATAATAATAATAAATAAAGCATAAAAATAATACTAAACATTTTTGCTTATAAAGTCACTTTGGCACGTGTCTATTCAGTGCTGTACTGTCTTTAAAGTGTCTGAATTTGTAAGCTTGTAAGTGCTGATAAACGCAATTTGCATTTTTAATCAGTGTATTATGTAATATTATTTTCTTTTTTTTTATTTAATTGATTGACACCCTAGTAGCAACTCCAAATTATTCCAGAAACAAGTACAAATTCCGTCCAGACTTTTCAGCCACATAATGTGAAGAACGCTTCAGATCTATTCAAGGACTTATGACAAGATACGCATAAAAAGATATAATGTAAAGAAACACAAAGATATATATTACATAACGTGCCGTGGCCGGCAATAGCTGCCGGACAAAGAAAACATCAACAAGCACATAATATTTCTATTCCGTTTGGCCATTCCTGCTGTTTATTTTACATTAGACCTTAAGGACTATAATATTTCATTCTTTGGCAGTATGATATGGGTGGCCGAATCCAGAGGGGAAAAGTATGATGAAAGATGCCGCATTCTGAAGCCTCATTTGACAGTACAGGATTTCCCCGCACCCTCCTTTTCTTTCTCATTAACAGGAGCATAAAAGTTAACCCCCTACAGTATTTAAGAGTGCCGTGCAGAATACATGCACCGCGGTAAACTCCAGAGGGGAGTCAGATTGGTCAGCTAATGAGACCTGACAGAGGCAGCAGCATCCAGAAGCTCCTGAAAAATGATTTTGTTAATATCCTCTCTGTTTTCTGCCTCTTCATCATCCACTTGATCTGGCAGGAGATAATGTGAACCAGTCGAGTGTTTGCAAGTTTTAAGAAAATTTATAACATATGCACACAAACACAAACACTAAAGATGGATGTGGAGCTTCTTGACCTGGAATAGACTTTGAATAATTTTTCCTTCTTAAAAACAATTAAATAAGCAATAAAGTACTAGACGCTGTGCGGTTTTATGACAAGCGGCTATATGTGCTGTGCAGCGAAGGCAGGACCTGAACTACATATTTTAAGCGGTTCTAGCATTAGAAATAATGAATAGACTTGTTGTGATCACGTTTAGCAAGAAATCCAAGTGAAGAGAGTTACTATTATGGATTTAGCAGCAAAGAAGAGGAATTACTTAAATAAGGTCAAGGGCGAGATTAAGAGGCTTATTTAATCAAGACAAACATTTATAATCTCTAAGACTAATAGAAGGTTTTCAAAGCTTAAAATTATAATTTGTTTATATAGCTCTTGATAATGTGAAAAAATGGCATACAAACAAACTATACAACACAAAATCAAATAAACTGCAAACCGCAAATGAGGAGATTAAAGAGAAATACTTAAAGTATGAGTGGATCTTGGAATGCATTTTATCCAGTATTACTCATATTTATGTAATTCTCACACAGAAATATAAATATTTGATCAGATTTTCATACATACATATAAAATATTCATATTTGTGCTATTCAAAGGTGCCCTCTTTCTTTCATTCTTGTTAATCTTTTCACAAAGTTTTCATTCTTTTGCGACTTCTATTGAAATATACACAGTATGACTCAGCACTCTGAGCCAACAGAACACAACACCAAGCTTTTCTATGAGTCACTGACTGACAAGATAAAGCCTTTTAGCCTGTTATTTCATGAGGTGGCCTCAGTGAAGCAGCTATAAAAATTTATTATAAGATATTGTCACTCAGCTTATGTAACACTACTAGCACCAACACTATCAAATAAAACAAAAAGAGGTGACAAATTTCACAGTTCATCTATTTGAACTACTGTTTAATCAGTAATATAGATTAATCAATAAAAATATATGTACTTACACAGCATACCAATTAGATAATCTAATTATTTTTAAATTAATTTATAACTTTGATTGTTGCAGATATTACAAAAAAAAAACTATTAATATTTCAATATATTTTGTCTTGGCTGGCTTCAGAGTACAGTGAAAATCATTGATCAGGAATTTAGAGGTTCTTACCAGTCAGGTACTCTGGATCAGGCACTGGGTCTGACAGCTCCTCGTGACACTGGGCTTCATTCGGCACAGACGCAACCACCATGCCATCCGGGAGCTGCTGCTCGATGCCACGGGCAAAGTTCTTCTGCCTAGACAGCAGAAGATAAAGGAGACAATCTACTCAAAACACAGTCCCATGTTCATTCGTCTGTCAATCACACAAATCCTACATTTTTGGCACATCACTATAGCAAAATCTACAGAACGAAATATGAGCATGCCTTTCTTCATTGTTCATTAAAGGAACACTCCACTTTTTTTGAAAATAGGCTCATTTTCCAACTCCCCTAGAGTTAAACAGTTGAGTTTTACCATTTTTGAAACCATTCAGCCGATCTCTGGGTCTGGTGGTAGCACTTTTAGCATAGCTTAGCATAGATCATTGAATCATTAGCATCTCGCTCAAAAGTTTCGATAAGTTTTCGATGTGCAAGCAGGTGGTCACGTTGGTTATGTTGACGGAAGTTAGCCTATTTTCAGGCGCTGCGTAATATCTTTGCATCCATGGTACGGCAGCAAAGTTCCTTGATTATTACGCCGGAATGAGAGTATAGTTCCTAGCTATATCGGTCTAGAAAATTGCAACTTTTCAATTTTTTGTCAGTCTTAGTACACAATGTAACTACAGAAGAGTCAAGTTTTAAATTTAAATAAAAATATCGAAACTCTTCGGTCATTTTTGAGCGAGATGCTAACGGTCTAATCGGATTCAATGATCTATGCTAAGCTATGCTAAAAGTGCTACCGCCAGACCCGGAGATTGGCTGAATTGATTCAAAAACGGTAAAACTCAACTGTTTAACTCTAGGGGAGTTGGAAAAAGTATTTAAAAAAAAAGTGGAGTGTTCCTTTAACACCTCATATGTTAGTGCTTATACTGGCTATTTTGATGTCACAATATTTTCTTATTCTTTCTTCGCTTCATTTGGCAATATTATTCAAATGGTTTTCATGTCCATTTGAACAATAATGGAGCACCACTATTTTGCAATTAGCAGGTCATTTAAAACAAATGGGTACATAAGTATAAGTATATACCAAATATGTTATAATAGGCTATTTGCACTAAGTGTTTTTGTGCTATTAAAGTGCACCAAGTGCAAATAGTTTAGATGCTATTTAAATGAAAATAGCAGGATT
The DNA here is from genome assembly GCA_012976165.1 of Labeo catla. Lineage (NCBI taxonomy): Eukaryota > Metazoa > Chordata > Actinopteri > Cypriniformes > Cyprinidae > Labeo > Labeo catla. Next base: position 51,044 of record VONZ01000717.1, on the reverse strand, counting down.
TTTACACTAAATGTACATAATATTTGGTATAGGAGCGTGCTTCAGCCACTGAATAAAAAATACATAAGGTTACTGCAACTTATTATTTCACAATTCTGACTTGTGTGATATAAAGGCACAGTTGTGAGAAATAAAGGCAGAACTGCATTTGTATCTCACAGCCCGACTTTTTTTCTCCCAATTGCAGGTTTATATCTCACAATTCTGATTTTTTTTTCTCATGAGTCATGAGAAAATAGACTGCTATGTTCTAAAAATAGAGAGCTGCGAGTCACAATGGAGAGATATAAACTCACAATTCTAAAAAAAGTGAGATATAAATGTGCAATTGCAAGAAAACGACAAGTTGTGTGAGATACAAATGCAATTCTGACTTTATTTCTCACAATTGTGCATTTATAACATGCAATTCTGAGGAATTGTATTAATTCAATTCCTTTATTTGATGGTGTTGGTGCTAGCAGTGTTACATAAGCTAACAATATCTTATGATAAATTTTATAACTGCTACACTGAGGCCACCTCATGAAATAACGGGGTAAAAGACTTTATCTTGAACTTTATATCTCAAAATTCTGACTTTATTTCCTAGAATTGCTGCTTTATATCTCAGAATTGCAAATTCATATCTAGCAATTTTGACTTTATATCTTACAATTCTGAGAAAAAAAGGTCAGAATTGTGAGATGTAAAGTCACAATTGTGAGAAAAAAAGTCAGAATTGTAGATAGTCACAATTACCTTTATTTACATACATCTGTATATGTTGTATATGTATATGTTCACAAATATTTATGACTTTATAACGTATAATTGCGAATTTGTATCTTACAATTCTGAAAAAAAAAGTCAGAATTGCGAGATGTAAACTCACAATTTCAAAAAAAAAAAAAAAAAGTAAAAACTGAGCGTTTGCGAACAGCTTTATTGACAGGGGATCTGACCAATCATAACGCTGAATCTGTCTGACAAACAAATCAGTCAAGATTAGATTTAGATTAGATTAACTTCGGAGAACTTAAACTTGAAACATTGTGTGTATTGATGTCTTTCCATGGTAGAAATAAAATATGTTCTGATGTTCATTCTTTTCTTTTTTTTTGTCGTGCTTTAGGTAAAGAAGAAAAGACAATCGGTTCACATGTCATTGATCTAATAAGGCAACACACTGATCTGTCATGACACATTAAACAACCACAAAACAGTATTTACTGTTTGAATTTCTCAAAAAATTACAACATTTTAAAACTGAGACCTTGTTTCATAACTGAATTAACCTGCTTTGTCTTGTCTGTCAGTGTGTTGTCAGTTTCCTCTTTCAACATGATGTGTAGTGTGAGAAAGGCATCGTTTGTCAGACATAGCAACAGTAACTAAGGGGGGCGTTTTTGCAAAGGGTCAATTGTGAGAGTCGAAATTACAATTATTTTTCATTAATTGGTGGAAACAGGCTTCCATAGAGTTAGATGCTATTTGCATTGAGTATAAGTATTGTTAGATGCTATTTCTATATTTATACTTAGTGCAAATAGTTGGAAATACTATTTTCAACTCAGTCTATTACAGTATATTGTACAACAGTTTACTACATATGCTGCTTTATTGGGAACCTGATGCAGATCTTAATAGAAATTCTATTTATTTTTTAAAATATATATGTGCACAACTCAAAAAAAGTAGATTAATGAATGTAGAAGGGACTTCTACGTCATCCTGAATAAATATAAATGGAGACGAAGGAGTGAATAAAGTGTGAGTGGATAGGATACATTTGAAATGGTATTAAGAAATTATTTTCCACAATACGAAGCATTAAAGGTAGAGCAGTGCAAAGAAAACAAGAAAAAGCAGGCTGCAGAAAGCAGCGCACTGAGGAATGACTGTATATCTAAATGAGATCTGCTGTACTATAGACTTGAGGAAAGAGTAAGAAAATACAGTTTGAATTTAAACAAGAAAACAGAGATAAAAAAGTAAGAAGATGGGTTAAACTAGATATAGGTTAGTTTCAAAGCAATTTGTGCAAAAAATAAGTATGCATTGGATAGAAGGACTGATGGAAAGGGATAAACTGATACAACAGCAAAAGACACAGAGATGCACAAATTTTGCATTCTGCATAGAAGCTCTGGCTCTCTACGTATCTTAAGTTAGATCAAGGTTAAAGTATTCTGGGACTAAGAGTATACATGTGTGGAAACTGAACAATGTGATATAAAAAATGTATGTCAAAGAAAAGTATGAATAAAAGAAGGAAGGGACTATACAGAATAAACTCTTTCCTTTTCAAGGCAAAACAAGCACCTAGAAAGCACACCAGGGAAGTAGACAGAACGCAACAAAATTCTAGAGCATCTAGTAAATGAGCGAGCATTCAGGAAATTGTACCAGGCAACATTATGCAATCTAAATCTCGCTTCAAGCATTATTGTCATATCCGATTTAAGAGTGGACTTGGATGAGAGAATTATATTATCTCTGAATACAGAGAGCACTGTACAAATAATTAGGCTTAAACAGGAAGAAAGGCTTGAAATATGCGCTCCATTTTAATATGAGAATGAAAAGTGGCTGAAGTGGAACAGACTGTCATTTATATTCGACAAACAGTCATATATGTGGAGGTGTACAGCGCTAAATACCCCCGCTTCCTGGATGACTCAAAACGGCCAAGCTATTTATAAAGAAAACAGCCATTTACTTGGCTAAATAATAGCAATATCCTCTATTATTTGTAACCCAGAACATTACAAACCAGATTCTACTGATGTATATTAGACTGACGGTTTTCTAGGGCAAATTAAATCTGGCATAAACCTCAAAAACTGTTCCCAAATACGCCCTCTCGGGTGTGCTGGAAGGTACACTGGAGCACATTCTGCAGAAATTTCTCTGAACACCAGGGGATTTCCTTCCCACATCTAATAAAAATGTAAAAAAGTTGTTTCTCTTGTCAAACTTGAAGCTCACGCTTCAATAGATTCTCGCATATTGAAATATTAATAGCTCTGCGTTATTGCTTGTCAAAGTCACATCTGATAAAAGGTTCAGTTCCCCACGGAGCCGGCGCAGCTAAATAGAAATGTGCAATAAACTTAGGGGCCAGTAATTTTAATGAAAATGATGCATACGGTTCTTAAGTTTCTGAAATTATTACCGGGCAACAATTGCGACTATAACCCCTGTGAATTAAAATGTCTGTGAATTTTGGTGCGTAATAATAATAACATATAAATTATGTTCGCAATAGAAGCATATCACAACTTTCTCTATATTTCAGACTATCAAATTCATTAAAATTATTGGAAATTACAAAAAAAAAATGTACAGATAAACCTGCATGTCTGAAGCTATAAATGCCTGATTCTTTGTGTAATTTTCTAAAAATATAAACTGCATACAGAAAAGTCTCTTGAGAAAAACCTCAGTCGCGACGTAACTTCATTAATCATGTGCGTCGACAAAAAACGGACATACAAGAGGAAGATTTCTGCAATAATATCTAGCAGCGCAGTAATTATAGACAGAACATGCAAGTTTTATAAGATGCTCTGGGCATCACAGGTGGGATTATCTGTCGAATGAGAATAAGGGAAAAACATAAATTATTCATTAATAATTTGGAGTGTAAAACTACTGAAGGTGAACTGCTGCTGTCCAGCAACAGCTGATGGCAGATTACAATAATAGAGTATAATACTAATAGAAGAAATATAAAATCAGGCTCTGAACACACTAAAATTGCTTGAAAATGTCAAATAAAATTTGCAGAAAATATGTTTCGTTTTCTTTCGGTTTAAATAAGTGATTTAATTTAAGTTGTGTGAAGCTGATGAAGTTGATATCCTGTTTCAGGCAAGATAATGAGATATCCAGTTGTCAATTAATATCATTAAGAGATGATTTCACGCATAATTAATCATAATATGTAGGGCCGTATGAATTAATCTAAAATGGCTGAATTTTGAACAAGTATTTTTTAGCTTGTTTAAAGCAGAACACAGATGTGAAGTCAAGGAAGTGTCCTCAAACACATCCCAAAAACTGCCAATAATTAAAATGATTGTTTTTTAACATACGTGGAAACTACTAATATTACAGTACAGTGAAAACCTGAAATCAACATTCCGTTTCTGAGAGAAAATTCTAATTATAAGGGAAAGTTAGAAGAGCATTTGAAAAAATCGGGGTATATGAAAATAGCCCAGACTTCAGGCTTTTAAAAATAATCAGACTGTTCACGGCTCGTGTGTGATGTTTTAATTTAGTGCTGGGAGAAAGGTAGCACTTTGAGTTTCTTGCTGTGGATAGAAACACCCAACTGGGAGATTTTAAGAGAGGTAGTCCTAATCATGATTCTGCAAAGTCTTAATGAGAACAAAGGGCACTAAAAAATTCATTAAAACCAGCTCAAAGCACGCTGGGAAGGAATAGAAGTGAAACTGGTTAAGGCTGGAACCCAGAGGAGAGGGAAAGTAATTAGGAAAGGGCACATGTTTTTAGGTGGAAAGTCTCATGATGATAAGACAGAAATCGTAATGAAATCCTGCCTGGCAATGCACACAAGATATGGAGGAAGAAGTAGGCATCGATACACTATTTGGAATGCTTTCTAAAAGCGTGTTTATAATATTTAAGATGTCAAAACAATGTTTTTGTTCGATTTCTGGTACACAGATATGGACTGCTACTGCTCAGCAAGACAGCTTCTCAACAAGCTAGAGAGTTTGGCAGCAGTGCCATAGGGAGTTTCTGGATAAAGACTGTAGCACAGCCTTGAGTGGAACATCCAGTGGTTAACCCACACTCAGTGTAGCGTATTTGAAGAGCGCACTGTGTAAAACCCTATGTACAGTATGTGTGCAAACTTCAAAGCTTGGGTTGTCAGAATTTGTATGCCTCCCTTTCATTTTCAAAGTAGATGTTCAGATATTTTCTTATCAATCTATCCAAAAAAACCTAAAAGCCACTAGGGCTGTCACTAACCATTATTTTGATAATCAAGTAACCAGTGTATTAATCTGACAATTATTAGAGTATTCGGACAAGTATAATATATTTTCTGAGGTAATAAAAAGAAACCTAAGCAAACAACAGCCTTTAAAATGACTAAAACACATATATAGTAACAATGAGGCAATAGTAATTGGTTTAAATAAAGTATTAAAAGCAAGTAATCATATGGTTTTATTGAACAAAACTGTAAAAATACATAATTTATTATAAACAACAAAACTAACCTACATCGTCCATTTTAGCAAAGGCCTGTAGATGGCGCCAACAGCCTGACTATTGTTTTTACACTTCACAGTGTGATCTAATCCTTGTTTAATATTGACTAAACCTTTAATTCAAATGCCCACTTAATCTTTAATATTTGGCCATTTACAACATAAATGCTACAGCCACTGTACTTTCTTGAATTTGTGGACACCAAAACGTGTAAACTCACAGTGAAGGTTTGAGCTTTTATTTTAAAAACGCTATGAATTGTTTGCACTTGGTCAGTCACCCATAACGCAGATACTCGGATGTGAACAACATTATGGATTGCACGGTGAACGTCCTACTGAATATGCTGTTCTGCTAATTTATGCTGTCTAAACCACGGAAAAAAAAAAAACACGTGGAAGCTGCTAAATCATAAAGAGAAGGACTTAGTAAGCAGGAAAGGGTGCGATATTTTGAACTAAAGTTTATTATAAATGGTAAAGATACATACGAGCAATATTGTGTTAAATTTTAGCCTACCTGAACGGAAATGATAAGAACAAACATGCATGTCGTCAAGATTCTTGCCCACTGATATCTATACTGATATTATTATTAGATCTATATATATATATGATCTATATATTATTCTCTATTATAGATTAGTGTTCTTGCCCTGGAAATCCTGGTTCAGTTTGGCCAACCACAAACGCATTTTGTTCCTCGGACAGTTTTGTGTGCTCTACTCCTTGATTTGTTATAACTTTTCGCAGTCTATAGCGCACCAAGTATTTTTACCGGTCCAACCGATTAGTACAACCCGAAACATGACAATAATTGACCATTTTCAGCAGCAATAATCAGCAAAAAAGGCGAGTTTCGTTTGATTCAGGGGCATTTTTACATTCAGTGCCACTATATCGCAGAATGATCGCACGTGCACATCCTGATTTTGCTGAGTTAGAAGTGTTCCTGGGTCAACATATTTTGTTGACCCTGGAACAACATTTTAATCCAAATATTTAATCTTGACCACATCCCTACACCTAAACCTAACCTTACCCATGAGTAATCCCTAAAATCAGAGGAAATGATAGATGAATGACACTGGTGTACCAAACACTGATTGTAAGCCTGAACTTCACAAAAACTATAAACTGTTTTTTTTAAATGTGATTGGTTAATCACGATGTTGTTCCAGGGTCAACAAAGATGTTGATCCAGGAACATGTCGTACTTGGTAAAATCAGGTTCTGGATGGTGATGGCGGGTCGTGAAAACAACTCTTTTGAGAAAGATGATGAACACCTGTGTTGGCGTTGGTTTATAAATGATTTATCTTACAAATCTGATGAAACAGCACACCTTGCGTTCTCAGATAAACGTTAACAAACACAAACTCACAGCAATACGCAGAGATGGAGTTTGAGATGCTTCACACATGTAAATGATAACTGTTTGTGTGAAGCTGCTTTTTTAGTGAGTTATACTGTAATGTAAATTTACCCTGGTGACCTAACCAGCATCCCAGCATCAAAATAAACCTACCAGCATATGCTGTTTTTTTCACCAGGGTAAATTAATATTACAGTATAAACTCATTTAAAAAGCAGCTCCACACAAACAGTTATCATTTACATGTGTGAAGCATCTCAAACTCCATCTCTGCTTATTGCTGTGAGTTTGTGTTTCTTAACGTTTATCTAAGAACGCAAGGTGTGCTATTTCATCAGATTTGTAAGGTGAATAATTTATAAACCAACGCCAACACAGGTGTCCATCATCTTTCTCAATACATTGTTTTCACGAAGCGCCATCATTCTGCGATATAGTGGCACGTGTAAAAATGCCCCTGAATCGAACGAAACTCGCTTTTTTTTCACCAGGGTAGAAAACGGTCTAATAATGCATTTTATGGATTCTCGTCCATGGAATGCGCCACTTCCGGTATTTTGCCGGTTACTTCAGGGGTTCTCAACTGGGGGGTCGCGGCCCACTAGGGGGCCTCAGCGATCCTCCAGGGGGGCCGCGAGATGGCTTAAAATTAATTTAAATATTATCCTATAATCGTTTAATTTCATTGTTAATGTGTTTAATGATCAAAGCACGGCCTCTCTCGTGTTCTGTGATTGATTGCTTCGGACTCAGCAAGCAAGCCTCATCGCACTGTTAAATACAGACTGAACGACGGCTCGAAACTTACAACCGCTGCACGCAAATTACATCTCTCGGCTGCATGAAGCAAACCGCGTAAAGGTAAAGATGATCCGAGTAATAACGAACTTGCGTGTGTTCCTAATGTATGACGCGAGTCGTACATTAGGCACGTACAAGTCAGCTTTTGATTCTCAAACTATGCACGCTCTCGGGGCTTTGATCCCTAGTATTTTTGCGCAAAAAATGTCAATATATTTGCATAGTTGTCTAAATGAATATTCTGTGAGTGTTTTATAATGGATGCTCACCATAGAGGGTAATCTTGTGAGGCTCAGTGGTGTTTATGCACCTATTAGCATCAGACGCGCTCTGACGGAACAACTGTTGTTAACTGATCACGTCTTTGATGAACTGCCTTGATCGATGTGTTTCAACAGATTTAGGATGTATTTGCTGTATTTTATGAATACAAACAGTAGATATTCAGTCAGTTCAGTTCAAAGGCACAGGTTTAGTGAGTGGTCTTTTGGCATCTCCCTGTTGTCCTGTTTGGCAGGTTCACTTATTTAAGAAAAAGTACTCTGAAGTTGTAAAGAATGTCTGAATTAAAGAATTCAGGTGCTTTAAATATATATATATATATATATATATATATATATAATTTTAAAAAGTTAGAATTGAGCAGAGGGGTTTTTTTAAGTTACAAAGTATAGCTTTAATTTAAAGTTTGTTTTAATTTAGATTTTTTTTATAACATGCAGTAGAAGAATAAAAAGGCAAAACTGATATTTTGTGTAATAAAAGAGGTTTAAAAATAAACCCCGTTCTCTTTGCTGCGAAAGTACAGTATAAAAGGAAATGTCAGGCATGGGGGGCCTTGCAAAATTGACCAGAGATGGAGGGGGGCCCCGGAGTGAAAAAGGTCGGGAACCCCTGGGTTACTTGACACGGTCAAAATGATAAATCAAGGATTTTTTTATAATGGAGTGCTCGAATTGAAATGAGGAATCGTGACAGCCATAAAATCCACTGACTACAAACACCCTAGAAATGCCAATGTACCAAGCACCAATATATTTAGAATTTTTTTAAACTTTCAGCAAGCCGACATCCAAGTTTGTCTTGACAAACTTTACCGGTCTAGCTCAATTTATACTTTTAAGTTTAAAGCTAAGAATACAAAAAGAATGTTCAAAAATTTCATAAAATTGGCACATATATATATATATATATATATATATATATATATATAGCACTAATGTGCTATTTTTGTAGAAATGGCACTGTAACCTGTCAATTTTGGGGAGGTGCCGATTTGACTTGTAACATGCCAGATGCTACATCTCATAAGACTACGTATAATTAAAATGATGAGCACGGACATGCAGTTGGCTTGCAAATACGCAGTACCAAACCAGGATGAACTAAAAGCTAAATTAAGCTGACAATTGACAAGCACAACACACTGGTATTTTGAGATGGAACTGACTGGAATGGACACATTCTTTCAGATCTATAATAGCTGTGCGTATAGAGATATGCATTAGCATTAAAAAAAGAAAACATGGGGAAGAAAAAGAAGTATAAGCTAGAAGACTGCTTAAAGTTTTGTTTTTGAGAAGGTGATAATATTGTCTCTATCAAAAACAAACATAGCTACAAATAGCATTGGACCCCACTGACTTTTATTGTTTGGACAAAAATGTTAAGATATGAGTAATTGATAAAACAATATTTATGTTTGAATAAAGCATGCTTTATAAAGACACTAAATATTAAACTAAACTGATAAATAAGAATTTTCAATATGATCTCAAACTGTTCACTTCAAACACTTCCATGTTCAGGTTTTACAGTATCTAGGCTCAATAAACCTCAATAAATCTTTCCTCTATGTTCCCTGATTCGTGACTGTCCTCGACATTTCTTACACAGAAAAAAAAAACATCCAACAGCACATCCTCGCTGGCTTTCAAAACGGCATGTTCATCTGTCTGAGAACACCACTGACCTGAAAAACGTCAAACAGGAGCTAATACATTCTGCACTGTCTTTTGGGCAGGTTGTCACAGGAAATACGTTGCACCTCACGTTCTAGGATTAAACAGCATGAAAATGTAACCATGCCTTTCAGATATGAGTCAGATCGTAAAAGCAGCTGCTGTGTGACAACCCAGACTTGTGGGTAGTAACTTTTGGTGAAGCGCCAAAGGAAACACACGGCCTTGTGTAACTTTAAAACAGAATAATAAACAACTTCAACCTCTCTGGATGGGTTTTATCTGGCGGTTGCTCGCTCTTTTCCCTGTTGCATCATTTTGGAAAGAGATGAATCAGAGTTACCTCTGTAAGTATATGTTTAATTCCTCCTGAATTTATTGAGTGTACATTGTACGCATATGAGTTGGTGTAATATGAAAATATAAATCATTTCTCTCAAGAAGACTCAAGGCGAATTGATTAAAAGCTTGTTTTGGCACTCAAAACCAATTAAACATGGCTGTAATATTTAAACTCTAATATTTAAAATCACAATCATTCTTTTCAGCGCAAATACCCTTATATGAATTAGGCTGATTATAAACTATATGTAGAAAATGCTATTTTTCTTGGCACAATATGTGTTGCACTACTAATGCCAATGCATTTGATATTTTTGATGAAATCCAAGAGCTTTCTGACCCATAGACAGCAATGCAACTAACACATTCAAAGCCTGGAAAGGCAGTAAAGACATTGTTAAAATAGATCATATGACATTAATTTTATGAAACTATGAGAATATTTTTTGTCTGCAAAGAAAACAAAAACAATGACTTTATTCAACAATTTCTTCTCTTCTGTGTAAGTCCCAGACGCACAAAAAGTATTCTCATGGCTTCATAACATTACAGTTGAATCGCTGATGTCACATGGACTATTTTAATGATGTCTTTACTACCTTTCTGGGCCTTAAACATGGTAGTTGCATTGCTGTCTATCCAAGCTTTTGGATGTTATCAAAAATATCTTTTTTATTTATGTTCCGAGGATGAACGAAGGTCTTACGGGTTTGCAATGACATGTGCGTGAGTAATTAATGACAGAATTTTCATTTTTGGGTGAACGATCCCTTTAATCCTCCATATCTGCTCCTTTAATAGATTAGCTTTTTTTTTTTTTTAGTAAATCAGGCCTTAAAATAAACGAAAAAGTGCATACAAATAAATATGACTATTAGCGTATACAATTTATTCCCCCCTCAGTGTCTCAGTGAAATAAAAAACAAACATTTAACCACCAAAAATCTCATTAATCAAACATAAATCTCCACAATTTCTTTGAAAACCTCACATTAGATCAGCTAATCTTACGCTGAATAACCAAAAGGCATGTATTTGTCTCAATTAATCATAAGTGTTTTGTTTATCCGCTGTAAAGATTTCCATTCCTCATCCTAGAAGATCAAACAACATTTCATTTCCTGCTGCTGCCCCTCCTGAGCAGCAGCATTTCGGCTATTTCCTCAGGTCTGAAATTAATTGTCGAAGCCCTGCTATACTCTACGAAGGATTAATGTACTGGCCATATCCTCCTTTTGTTCAACTGAAGATCCGGTGGCTTCAGCTGGCCCAATTAAGCCCCATTAAACCAAACTTGCTTATGGTCATTTTTAATTTGCTCCTCGCCATTCCACATAATTAGAGTCCGCGTTGGGCCTGGGCCTCTCAAAAGGTGAAGAGAACAGCACAGAGAGTAATTCCTGGAGCATGAGGGCCAGTTGTGCTTTTCAAAGGCTGTCTAAACCCAACAGTCTCTCCGGGTGCCTCCAAATGAGATCAGAGCTTTTGAGATTTGGCTTCTTGATAATATTAACTCTCCTCCTACTATTTCTCCATCACTCAGAAGCTCCCTCCTCCCATACCGCGCCAATCAAACCACGTGGAGTAAATGGATAAACTGCTGCAGGAAACTGCGTCTGTAAGTGTCCGTGTTTATTTTAAGGGCTGTTATGACTTTGCGTGGTGACCTTTAGGTTGAGCTGACCACAGTGAACATCGCAGTGCTCTTTTAATTAAAGGAACCTTCAAAGTGACTTTGTGTGTAAGTAGATAGAGATTCTGCTGTGCTGTATTTCGCAAGATTTGTGCTTTTATTAAATTAGCCTTGATGATTAGATAGTGTAACTGGAGTGCATTTAGGACCTACAGCATATTTCAGACAAATACTGTTTATATAATGGACACTGGGGGTGTCAGAATTCTCAATATAATATCAAACCGTTCGGTACGACATCCAATTGTGGTTTATCGGTTTTATGTTTTAAAAAATTCTGTTTTATTTCTCTCCAATCTGGCTCTATTTGTGTGTGTCCTTGAGTCTACGCGCTGAGATGAGGAAATGCCGTTTATAATGTGCATTTGGAAAAAAATCTAATGATTTGAAATAAGAAGCATTTCTAAACCTGTTGTCCAACAAAAGAGAACATTCTAACATGTTTTTACTCTACAACATCAGCCAAATGTTTGAAATAACTTCATTTTGTGATATAATGTAGCTTCTTGTCACAGAATAAGACAGAAAATATATTCTACCCTGTAATAAATGCTATGTCAATTGGCAATGGATTATAAATATACTTTATTATAAAAATACCCGAGATGGTTTAGCGCAGATAAACCATATATCGTTGCAGTCAACTTACCACGGTTGACCTTTCCAATGTAAATATGTAATGTGTGAATTCAAGACGAGCATTTGTGGTTAAAACGTATATAGAGTTGAGGTCAAAAGTTTACATACACCTTGCAGAATCTGCTAAATGTTAATTATTTTACCAAAATAAGAGGGATCATACAAAATGCATGTTACTTTTATTTAGTACTGACCTGTATAAGATATTTCACATACAGTAGTCCACAAGGGAAAATAATAGTTAAATTTATATAAATTACCCCGTTCAATTTGTTTTTTCAGCATTTCTGTTTCGAACCCTTTCCAGCAATGACTGTAAAATTTTGAGATCCATTTTTTTTACACTGAGGAACTCAAATGCAACTTACAAAAGGTTCAAACACTCACTGATGCTCCAGAAGGAAAAACGAAGCATTTAGAGCCGGGGGTGGAAACTTTTGAAAAGAATAAAGATGTGTACATTTTTCTTATTTTGCCTAAACATCATTTATTTATTTGTTTTTTTTTTTTTTTCATTTAGTACTGCCCTTTAAAAGCTACAGAAGATACTTGCATGTTTCCCAGAAGACAAAATAAGTTTAATTTACCCTGAAATTTCTTCAATTTCAAAAAGTTTTCACCCCCCAGCTTTAATGCATTGTGTTTTCTTCTGAAGGATCGGTGAGCGTTTGAACCGTCTTTAATAGTTGCATATGAGTCCCTCAGTTGTCCTTAATGTGAAAAGATGGATCTCAAAATCATACAGTCATTGATGGAAAGGGTTCAAATACACAAAAATGCACAAAAAATAGCGGGAAGTTTAACTGTTCAGGACAAACAAGGGACTCATGAACAACGATATCTAAAAAAAACATTAGGTAACAACACAGTATTATGAATCAAGTGTATGTAAACTTTTGAACAGGGTAATTTTTATTAAGTCAACTATTATTTTCTCTTGTGGACTATATGTAAACACATGTGAAATATCTCATTGAGGTCAGTACTAAATAAAAAATAACATGCATTTTAACTCTCTTATTTTGGTCAAATAATTAACATTTTGCAGATTCCGCAAGGTGTATGTAAACTTTTGACCTCAACTGTAAATTTTAGTGTTTTCTTTAGAAAATGACCAATTGTTTCGCTAGATAAGACCCTTATTCCTCGGCTGGGATAGTGTAGAGACTTTTGAAGCTGCACTAAAACTGCAATTTGGACCTTCAACTTGTTGATCCCCATTCTAGTCCACAATGAATGATACATTTATAATTCTAATAAATAATTTTACATTAAGGCTAATAAAATGAAATACTTGGTGGAAAGCATTCAATTCACTTTCTTTGTTAGCACAACAGATATTGTTCCAAAGCAGTTTGAGAAAGAATGTTGGCAGTTCCAACAAAAACAAACAACAACAATTCTCTAAAACATTTAGTGGGTGAGAAAGAACCTTTGGATAAACCATGAATCACTTAGTTTTGTGCTGGCACAGTTTTATAGATCATACTGGTACAGGCATACATAAATGTTACATGTAAACTGTTTATAGTGATTTTTAATAAATATAATTATTTGTTGAGTGTTGGAGTTTTATCTCATTAGTATTCCCACCGTTACACAAAAGCCATATGCCATTTTCAGTCAGAGACGTGCCGGGGCGAGTTGTGCACATGCTACGACTTGTAATTTCCTGATCCAATCCTTCTCTCTTTTTCCTTATCATATCCTGTCACCTCGCCACTGTCCTGTCAAAATAACTGGCAGAAGCTTCAAAATAAAATAAATAAGCCAGTGGAAGATATATACTATGTTTAACAGTTAACTCTACTTTCCAAAGCTTACGATCACTGTAACAGCAGGCTCCAGTAACATATAATTCATATTCCTGAACTGGACATAGAAACTTTTGAATGAATAAATTCAAGAGAAAGATAAAGAGAAAATTCAATACCACATTTCACACTATCAGCACAGTATTGCTATCAAAAATGAGTGAAAATAAGCCATCTGTTATCTTTGGTAAAATCAAGAACATTGTAAAATTTCACCTGAAGGAAGCCTTAAGGATCTGTCCTGATGTGATCTCTTTGGTGTGGTTATTGTAGCCATAGAAAAGGTCCCCAAACACAGTCTGGTTGGCTGGGATGTCAGCTGTGTCCCCGCAGTCCACTCCCTCAGTGCAGGCTTCTGACAGCGGCTGACACGAGCGGCCGTCTGCTCCTCTTTTATAATCTTCAATACATCTATAATAAGGCAATGAGAACAAGATATGAGCTAATGGAACAGAATAAAGAAGAGGTAAGATAATGCTTGCCACTATCAGTCAAAAGTTCAGATACCAAATCATTCTGTGTGATACTTTTTTCATAATTTTAGAATTACAGTCAAGTCTTTAAAAAGTAAAAAAACATACAAATGAGAATATACGAGCTGTGTGGTGACCAACAAGTATCAAATCAACTATCTTTTCTTTTTTACTATGGATCCCCATTTCCGCCACTGAATAAAAATTTGTAAAAAAGCTAACTGCAACTTTTTATTTCACAATTCTGACTTTTTTCTTGCAATTACGAATTTACATCTCGCAATTTTTACTTTTTTTTCCTGCGAATTCAGAATCGCGAATTTATATCACACAGATCTGAATTCTGAAAAAAAGTCAGAATTGTGAGCTTAAAAGGAAACGGGCTTCCATAATTTACCATTATTTTGTTTAAATGGAGAAACAATAATAAAAGTAGAAATAAAAATGAGATCATGTTTATTTATTATGCATTATATATGGGCTATAATGAATTAGGATTATGGACTATTAAGAATTAAAGGAATCATTTATCAATTAAAATCGAACAAAAAAATAAAAAATAAAATAAAATAAAATAGTTTTTAAATGAACAAGTTAATATATGTAGCATGTAACCATGAATAGTGAACCATTATAATATGCACTGTAAAAATGATTTTTCGAAGTTGTAAATAAAACAAATTATTCAAGTACATTTTACTAAAAAATACTATTTCAGCATAGCATTTCTATTTCAGAATTTCTCACTTAATTCAGTGAGATACTTGTCATTTATTTGTAATTTTTTGTGAAATTTACTAGCAATTTCTGAGTGTAAATTATTTCACCATAATTTTATTTATTTATTTATTTTATTTAAGTTAAATGAATAGACTCAACATATTATATTACACGAAAGTGTTTATTTTTTATTTTATTATTTCATTTTATTTTCATTATTATTATTTTTAATATATATATATATATATATATTTTTTTCAGTGGTGAGAGTCTTAACTCATAAAGACATCACTTCATGAAACGTGTAGTACTAGTTCAGCATTCAAAACTGCCCAGAAGTACGGGTAATGATCTCCCGGTGTAGCATCTGTCATGAATTTAAGGTTGGCAATTCTTTTTATTTACTGCAAAACAGTATCATTCTAATAGCGTGACAGCTCACAAGAGTCGTTTATATTTATGGGACTTTGAAACTTAGCTGTCACGTCTGCTCTGTACTACACAAGCGACAGAGAGAAAGAGGTGTCAGAGCTTAAACGCTCAGTCTCACTTCTCTTGGTAACACACTACAGTTTTACAGGAAACTGTCATCAGCGTAGGTGAGACACATCCTCTCGCTTGCACATCCGTAACACAGACAACGATTTAAGTGGCTTCAGATTGCCTGTCACATTATCAGGATCTCAGGAGAAAAAGAGAATTATGCGCATTTGCCAACTTTAGTCGAAGCGACATGCCTATAACAGCGAATGATCTCAGAGACTGTGAATAGGTCAGGAAAAGGGTTGTTTTAGCAGGGAAAAAGATGTAAGAAGGTGGCGATTTATTCTGCCTGGCTCATATTCTCTACAGCTGTCACATAAAAGTCTGGAAGCTGAAGGAACGGTTAGTGTTGTGTGATGCATGTGATGTCATGTCAGAGTAAAAGCAATTCCACCAAGACATGACAGGTCACAGAAATGCCATTTGAGATGACTTTTCTTTAAAAAGAATAAGGAACAAGGAAGAAATTAATACTTTTATTGAACAAGGATGCATAAAATGGATCAAACGTGACAGTAAAAACTTTTACTTAACTGTTTTCATCATTGATAATAAAAATTGTTTCATTATCACTAAATCAGCATGTTATAATTATTTCTGAAGGATCATGTGACACTTAAAATTTGCTAAAAGTTCAGCTTTGCCATCACAGGAATGAATTACATTTTAATATACACTACAATAGAAAACAGTTTAAATTATAATAATATTTAGGGGTTCAAGCATGTAGCGTTAAAAACCTATTGTAATTGTTAGGATGTTCACAGATGAGCAATCTCCGTGTAAAACTGATTGTGCAGACCAAACTGCAATTCGTAGAGACTTGAAACTTGGAAGGATGGTAGTACTCACCCTGCCTACAACACGACCAAGCCCGCCCCAATCGGCCTGACGGGCGCTACAGTGATCAAAAGCATTGTTCATAACTCAAAATTTTTGCGTATTTCGCATTTTTTGAAAAACATACTTTTGCGAGCTAGTCTTAAGTTTTTCACCTGATCGGAACCAAACCAGAGCAGAAAGATTCTCCGGAGAGTGAATATCAATAATTATCAAAAAAAAGGTTGAACATTCGAATCACCGCTGAAAGGGGCGTCGAAACACTCGAAAGGGGCAGGGCCACTTTGAGTAAAATGCCTATAACTCCTGAACGGAATGAGGTATCTCCGCCAAACTCTCAACACTTATCTAAGAGCTCAATCTAAGATCACAGGTAAAAAATCACGGAGCTTGGCCACTTGGTGGCGCTATAAGAGGGGAAAACATAACATAATAATGGCTAATTTGCATATCTCAGATCTAAATTCATGGTCGCCATTGGCTGACGAAGTCTGAGCACCTGTTGGACAAGGTTAACGGAGGCCGATTAGAACGAAACTTGGCCTGTTTGACTCATGACCCCAAAGGTCTGAGAGAAAAAAGTAAGAAATCAGTCACTGTGGGGCAATATCACATTTTAAATGATTGTAAATGATTGTATGTTGCATGGTTTTTCGCATATACGCGCAATATTCATATTGTATGACATCAATGCGGACAACTTTGTCTTCAGAACCACAGCTGTCAATCAAATTGTTTGTTAAATGATTGAGATGTAAAAAAAAAACTACTTTTGCGAACTACTCCTAGGTTTTTCACTCAATCT
The DNA here is from genome assembly GCA_012976165.1 of Labeo catla. Taxonomy (NCBI): domain Eukaryota; kingdom Metazoa; phylum Chordata; class Actinopteri; order Cypriniformes; family Cyprinidae; genus Labeo; species Labeo catla. The sequence continues at coordinate 33,807 of VONZ01000717.1, read as the reverse complement.
GGAAAAAAAAACACTGCAGTACAATTCTCTGGACTTTTTGGCCAACAATTATTAAAAAAAGAACCCTTTGGGAAACTAAAACGGAGTTGTTTAGAAAAGGGGTCTGTTCAAATTTACCCAAAATCCTATAAAGCCTAAAGGAAAACTCAGAACTTCACAAAACCTGCTGCGCAAACACAACAAGCGATTCTAAACAAGCATGCAAAGTTTTAAGGGGATCAGACCACAGCTGGCGCTGTAACAGTCATAAACGTTAAAAAATGTCATATTTCTATGGTAAATTAGCTGGATTTGCCAAAAATGTTTTTTTAATCATTGATTTAGGTTGGTACAGCCTTGCTAAATAATATGTAATTTGTCTTTTTCCTTATATGCTTAAATGTCTTAATCGCTACTTGCAGCTATACTTTACATTATAACTGTTTTAACTGTATTTTAGATTAAATAAATGCAGTCTTGGTTAGTATGAGAGATTTTTAAAATATTAAAAAAAAATCTTAACTGACCCTGAACTTCAGAAACTGTCTTTATTTTGAGGCCTGCCTAATATAAACTTTTTTCAGTATGTGAACGATTTATTTTTTTTTAGCAAGTTACGGATTTAGTTTGCATATCACCAGGTAAATGTGTGATGATATTAGCATGTTTCGTCACGTTCAGTTGTGCCAGTTTTTGATTTAAAACGACGTTTGCGTTCAACATACATATAGACAGAAATGTGGGAACAGGTAAAAATGGTGGCAATTCACACTCAGACACAAACAGCCAACAATGACTGAAATTATGTGGAAAAAAGAGTTATTGTAAAGTGCTGGCTGTGAACTGCATGAATAATCAGCTGAACTAACCATAATGCACTTACTGTGAATTTCAAGATATTATTCAAAAGAAAACAGCAGAAATTCAAAGCAGTCTTCAAAAATAGCAGGTGTAAATGTCACCCTGCTGCCTTAAAAAGCATGACTGTGATCACAAAAAAGGTTGAGAAAGCACTGTTAACATGTCCAGTTTGAATAATCATACAGTCTGTGCAAGTGTGTGTAAAGTGTGTAGTCTCACCCGCAGAACATCAGGATGTTGTAGAGAGTAGGGTCCTCTTCCAGAGGTGCCAGCTGCTGAAGGCACAGCTGTTCGCAGCCCCCATTAAAGCCGTCAGAGCAGTCGATGCCAATGTGGTGGTCATAGCAACCGGTGCCATCCTTCATCGGGCTCAAACCAGGTGGACACTGAGGAAAAAAAATGAATAAATAAAAATTACTTTAAAAAATTCTCTGATCTGTCTTAATATCACTTTATCTTTGGTATGTAGTACGTATTTCAGCATGATTGGCTGCATCACACCCATAAGCTATAATAAATAAGCTGCATGTGTTAATGCATACTCTAAAAAAAAGACTTCTCAAAGTTATAAATACTACAGACTAATTTTACTACAGACATTTTTTGTTTAAAGGAGAACTCCACTTCCAGAACAACAATTTATGATTTACTCAGCCCCTTGTCATCCAAGATGTTCATGTATTTCTGTCTTTAGTCGTGAAGAAATTATGGTTTTTCAGGATTTTTCTTCATATAATGAACTTCATTGGTGCCCCGATTTTGAACTTCCAAAATGTAGTTTAAATGCAGCTTCAAAGGGCTCTAAACGATCCCAATCAAGGAAGAAGGGTCTTATCTAGTTCTACACAAGCTTCTGTGCTTAAAAAGTATACATTTAGATCATTTAGAGCCCTTTGAAGCTACATTTAAACTACATTTTGGAAGTTCAAAATCGGGGCACCAATCAAGTCCATTATGTGAAGAAAAATCCTGAAATGCTTTCCTCAAAAAACATAATTTCTTTACGACTGAAGACAGAAAGACATGAATATCTTGGATGACAAGGGGGTGAGTAATTTATTTGTAAATTGTTGTTCTGGAAGTGGACTTCTCCTTTAATGTGTTACTTGCTTTTTCTTTGTAATTATTTGTAAAATTTACTTGCAATTTGAAAATTGTTTTTTATAAAATAAATCAACAAAGTAACGTTCATTTTAAAAATAACATTCCCTAACACTGAAGTTACGCTAGATTTCCAACTCCATGCCTGTTTTCTCTGTCTTTTCCCCAAGCTAGTGATAGCAAGTTCACACAATGTTTTCTGTCAGCTTTTGGCTTCAAAGGGGATTTGACAGGTTGATTTTTCCCTGCCTGGAAAATGGGATAAAATGTGCCTTCACACCTTAAGTTATAAGCTTCATATCCTCTTTCTTCCGGGAGGTGACCATACTGTATGTTCAAGATGCTTACATGAAATAGCCTGCAACTGTTGAGAAAGGTTTTCCTGCAAAAGAACCGCTTCCTAGGAAGCCATATTTTGTAACGAGAAAGCTAAACAATTGAATTCCCCAGTATTTTGGTTAGAGTGAAATTTGTACAAAAGAACAAGCTTCTCTACAATTAGTCATTCGTAATTCAAAAATCATTAAAATGAGAGGTTGAAAGGGGATAATTTTCGATCACAGTGGGTTGATTCAAGCATTAAGCAGCTTTTATAATAAAATGCATTAAGAGAGTGTAAAATTGTATAGGTCCTTAACAAAATGAAACTAAAGACTCTTTGTCCTATCTTATAATTAAATTGCTAATACTTTTGGACTTTTAATACAAGGTTCTTCAGAGGGGAAAAAAAAGGAAATGAGGAATAAGCCCATCATAGCATGATGTACACTTCACCATCTCGCTTCCTCAGTTTCTTCAGTGGCAGGTTGGGTGTAAAATACACATTTTCTGACCACCACCTTTTCACTTGACCTCATTCGTATTAGGGATCAAAGCCCAGATGTTGGTAATGCATCTTAGTAGCACATCTTGTCCCTGGATGCATCCGTATTGATTTTGTCAGTTAGCTACAGCTGACAAGACACCTGATTTATTACCAGCAATGTAGAGAGCGCAGGGCACCGAGTCTCTTAACTCATCTGTGGCAGATTCCTTAAATCACAAAGTCCCAGTTTGATCAGCTGAACAGAGGACATTATTGAGGAAAGGGGAGGGTTGTTCGACAGAAAGCAAATTTTTCACATCATTTACCCGCTCATCCTCATTTGGCATTAGGACAGTGGCGCTACAGAAGATTATTGAAGTAAAAATAAAGAATTATTCAGTAATTTAGTATTATTTTATTTATTAAGGCTTTTTGGCTTCTAAGATAGACAGACAAAATTACATAAAGCAATAAGTTGTGATTTTACCACATGTAAATTGAGAACTATTCATTTTATTTTTATTTCAGTATAGGCTTTTTTGTTTGTTTGTCCAAAATCACTTATATTAAATATATATATATATATATATATATATATAATAGTTTTGTATGGAACCCCACTGAATAAAAAAAAATTAACAAGGTAATTGTGACAATTTGGACTTTTTTTCTCAGAATTGTGAGATATAAACTCGCAGTTCTAACTTTTTTTTCAGAACTGCATGATATAAACTTTGCAAGTTATAAAGAGAACGTATCTGTCTTTTTGCCCCCTTAGAATTGGACCTTATAACTCGTAATTGCATGTTTATATCTCACAATTCTGAAAAATAAAAAAAAAGGCAGAATTGCAAGACATAACCTTGGAATTGTAAGAAAAAAGTGATGAATGCAAGATGCAAACTCGCATTTGAGAGAAATAAAATCGAAAGTTGCGAGTTTATATCTCACAATTCTGAGAACAAAGTGCGACTTTGTATGACGCAAATCTAAAAAAAATAAAATAATCCAAATTGTGAGATGTAAACTCGAATTTGCGAGAAAAAAAGGCAGAATTGTTAGATAAATTTCCTTTTTTATTTTTTTTTTTCAGTGGCAGAAATGGGCTTTCGTAGTTTTATACATCAAGGGGCAACAAAACAAAATATTTTGGACAATACAAATACATATTAAGTTGAAAATATATTTTCAGTAAAAAATGAACAAATTAAAAACCATAAAAAAATGTATGTTAATGTATTTTAACATCTATACTGTCAGTATACTATTTGTATATTTTAAAACATTTAAAATATGTCTATAAATATATATATATATATATATATATATATATATATATATATTTTTTTTTTTTTTTTGTCAAATGAGCAATGTCTTTTATTCACACTTCACTGTATACAAAAACCATGCCACACCATTTCTGTACATTTGTACAGTTTCTTCAACAGCCTTTTTAGTGGGCCAAAATGTGAAATGCCTCAGTGCTAACTGAGGTCAAATACATATTTACGGTGATTGATTCTGCCTTCCATTCCAATTTTTTTCATGTGACTGTAGATTTAAAAAGAATGGATGAGTCAAAGCATTAGTGTGAGGAAATGGGCAATTTATTATAATTATTTAAAATGCACTGCTTAGATTTGAAGAGAATGAGTTACCAAGGAAAGCATGCGTGAAAATAGCTGGAACATAGCTTGTCCAGGGCAAAAAAAAAAATCAGCGAATTTGTGCTGGAATGCCCTTGCATCCATCTACCAGTGAATAATGCAATTCCAGAGCCAAAGTTCAATATTATTGCAGCCTTCTATCTCAGCTCAAAGCATCCTTGATTGAAAAGCACTTTGTAGCACAGAGGACACGGTGAGACAGTTAATGATGCCAGAGAAGTCACGAAGGTTTTAAATTCAAGATAAACTGAAAAAGCCCTGAACTACTGAGCCTTTTAATCTCATTTCCAAATGGGGATCTAGTCCCACAGCTTTCCAAAGCTTAAGAGAATTGCCCATGTGATTTTGTCATATAGGAACAAATCCCTTTCAGACTGTCAGATAAGCTATGCAAATCTAAAAACTGCCAAAGACCCAAAGAACAAAGAAGACAGAACACTTATCCAATTCCATTTTTTTCATGTAAGAAAAGAAGAATATCCCCTCAAAAAATGTCACAGTTGCAGATGAAAACAGCTGTAATATTGTTCTAAGCATGTAACCATAGACATATTGTTGATTATATACACAGACAGACGGAGACTGCATCTGTAAATCTGAAAACTGACATGAACAGTTGCTATAGAAACATGAGATCACACACACACACACACACACACACACAGAATAGAATTCAACATTAACTGGGCTGAATTGTACCAGTGTGGAAGACTGGCAGGTGCTTTGTTTCTTGCCATATAAACCCATGCAGAAAACCACAAGGGATCAGATTTACTGACATACTTTACAAAATGTCCATTGTTAGAATGTGCAAAAACAAGTGTTATTTTCACCCTAGTAATAAAACAACAAATTGCCATTATTTTTTACAGTTTTGCACTGCATGCTGACTGTTACAACAAAGCAATCAGCAAATCAGTGTAATTACAATTTATTAAGCTTAAATTAAACCAGTCTTTAAAGAGCCAAGACTACAGCAGCAATTATTTGTACTAGTGAAACTACACATAAAGATCATAACATATGGTGTTTTAAAGTGTCTTAATATTCTGTTGGAGTCCCCTACAAATGGTTTAAATGCAGTTAAGATCAGAAAACATTGTAACTTTTCTCATAATATACATTCGTACATAGAGTTATTTTTTAATGTTTTCGATTTGTTCAATCAGTTCTGAGTGTAAGGACTGTAAAGCCCTCCCTTCCATAAGCCTACTCTGCTCTGATTGGTCAGCTGGCCAAGCCTGTTGTGATTGGTGCAGAGAGATGTACTCGTGCAAGCTAGCGAGCACTGCTATCAGTGTTGCCAAGTCCGTGGTTGTTTTTGATCCTCCTCGAAATGCGATTGGGCTAGTTTAGGGCTAGTTTTGAGTAGCAACTGGGCAGGTTTTGTTGTGAAAACCACTGACCTGGCTACCATTGAAAAAGCATGCACCAAAACAATAATATAGTGCTCCAATATGTTCTTAAAATAATGACATAAAACATTTAAACACTTATGCAAGTGAATCATGTGCACAGCTAAAGTTCAGCTGCTAAACTATAAACACTTGACAAAACAATAACGGTAAATACGTCAGCCGAGTGCTAACGTGACTAACTGATGAAACAACACATTTTGTAAACCAAAATATGTCTACATTGTTATTACACAAAGTAATTAGAACAACGATAACTATTTCAGTAACACAGTAACATTGTGGTTTACCTGGAAACCTAAAACTGCACTAGCTATACATCACATATTAGCACAAACAACCAGTGTTGCCAAGTCTGCGTTTTTTCCGCAGAATTGGGCTACTTTAAAACTGTGGCGCAGGTTATTTTTCATGTCCGTGGGTTAAAGCGACCCCAGTAACAGGACATTTATTTCCTTTGTGATGCGAATTTTATCTGGGGAACCCTGCCAAAAACGTGTATTTTACCCCACGGAACACAATTTTAATGAGGGATCACCCTCAAAACGTGATTGGGCTAGTTTTGGGCTGTGAAAACCTGGCAACCCTGCAAACAACTTGCTATTTTGAGCACTTGAAAATGTAGACATAACGTATCAGTCGTACTTACAGGTGTGGTTCTGAGACGCTTATTAGTCCAAAAAAGAAGATTAGAAGCCAACGAAAATAAAAGCCAAGATTAGATAAGCAGTCCGCGATAAAATGATGAGCACACAACAAAAGGTTTGAATTGTATTGCTGTGGTAACGTGGAAAAAATTAATTTGAATCACTGATTCTTCACATCATCTTTTGGCAATGAAAACAAAACAAATTCACTCCACAGAGCAGAACACAGCGTCTTCTCCACATGATGTAAACACACTAACTATCAGAAGTTTTTGTGGGCAGGTCAGACTGTTCATATTTAGTGGGCAGGTGGGGATTATGTAAATGTGTTACATAGTGACGTATATCGGTAACAGGCAGAAGATTAGAAAATATAACGATTTGTTAAAGCGGCTCTGAGTCGACTCTTTCTTTTGAGAGACAATATCTTTATGTATAATGCACTTTTTTTATTAACAACTTTGCAGACTGTTTACATTGAAGGATAGCTATGTTACAATCTGCAAAAAAGATATTTTTCAAAAACCCATATGCCCGCTATTTAATTCATGACAACGTTTATTTGTGTTTTCCCTTCCTGATAAGGTTTCTGCAAATTTCTGCAAGTTTCTGCCAATGGTCAGTAAGTTACAGTCATATTACAAATCTTGCTTGAGGGACCATAGCTCACTACATTACCATGGCCAAGTATTCCTGCTGGCCTAGACTGTCCCTCTATAGCAGATAGTCACAGAGATGGAAACAGTCCTTTAAAGCTACCTTTTTGATCTTGGGAGAGAAAAAAAAAAAAAACACAGTGGCGTTTCCTCCCTGCTGCGCATCTGGATCACTCCCACCGAGTTTGCACTCAGGAGACCTTTGCCAAGTATTGACTAGGAACTCAGAAGTGCTTAACAGCCAGAACATGATAGGAGACAGAACAGCTTTTGGGCAGATTGTGAGCAGGCTGTCAAAGGATAGATGGAATACATCAGTAAGAAACAGAGAACTCTACCTCTAGTGGATGACCTCAACAGAAACTTGCTCTCAGCAGTCAGGTTAAAATGTGATACTTATTTATACTTTATACTGAAATGCTATCTATCTATCTATCTATCTATCTATCTATCTACATATGTTTCATTTGTTAACATTTGTGTTTTTTTTAATTAATGAAGAGTTTGATATTAAACTATTAAAATGTTTTAAAATGAATTGCCATTCTGATGTTATACACTACTAATGCATACATTCAAATAATTCATTCACATACAGACAGCTACTGTACCAGCATCTGTCAGCAACATCAAAAACTCTGTTGAACACGCCTGGCTGGCTCGCTTAGATCTAGAGAGAAGCCAATTTGTTTTTCATATGGACGGCTGGATGGACGACAGGCACCCCTCTGTGTCCCACAAAAGCACTCAACACCTAGTGTGCTGGAGGGAAAGGAACTAATTAATCACATCATCATTTAGCGATTATCAGAGTATTTCCAAACTAGTGCACTGTTCCTCTCCCCAGGAGTGCCATACATCAGCTAGACAGAGCAGATCGGAACGAGCCCGCTCACGCAGACTGCGATATTAAAACACAGAAGCAGCAGTGGCGCTGCTGTCCTCAGACAAGGTGTTAATTGATTAGGGGGGGAATGAGACTCTCTGGGGGGCCCGTAGCGAGCTCTTATGATTGGACAGATTGAAGCATCATTTTTATAGCTTCAGTCATCTGTTAATTACAAAACATCAAGCTACGGGCTCAACAGAAGGGCGTGTTATGATTAAGAAGAGCAGAATGAATTTAAAGTTGAAATTTCTGTAAAATACTAAGAAGGGCATAACATCTGTTTCATTAGCAGCAGGGTTGATGCTGTCCGTCCAGCTTTACCTGAAGGAAATATCAGTGCTTGAAAGGTAGCAAAAGAATATATGAAAAAATAGATGCAAGACAGAAAAGATTAATCAATCACAATTCAGTATGCAAATACATGCAAGAAAGAAGACCCAGCAGATTTCAGTGGTGCATTGACCTCATCTGTCAGTCATTTCCTGACTCCTCCCACTCATCCTTTCTTGTCAGTCTGCACTGACCTATGAATACCTCCCTCACATGTTTTGGTTTTAATGCATGCTTGCAAATAATATTAGAAAACATGCTAATGTAATTCTTTTGATATGCAGTTACATCGCCGTGGGGGCATACATTTGCCTTTACAATTTATTTACATTAGCCTACATCTCACGAGTATAACAAGACAGAAACTGATATATGTCAAGGGTCATTTTATTCTAACATCAAAAAACAACAACAACAAAAAAAAAACAAATATACACATATATATCCTCATTATACGTAAGACCTCTATTCATTCATCAGATATCAGATAACACATAACTTTATATTATTATAGTATGCTAGTCAATGCATCACATTGTAACCCTTTTTGATCTGCCAATCCCATTTTGCTCCTATGATTTTTCCAAATTTAATACAGGCATGGTGACCACTGGCTGTCAAGTTCAGCTGCAGTTTTGGTTGGGTTATTAAAAATATGTAAATATATTTAGACATTCAACTCTCCATTCAAACACTAAATAAAAACTAGACTAACAAGTCTTCTTGTGTGCACACCAAAAGTGAATTTAATTATTTGTGCAAATAGATTACATCCAAAGTCAATGCAAAGATGCGAACAGGTGTGAATTTGTACCGGGCGACACGATTAATGCGAATGCAAAATAAACTTGAATTTTGCACTTAAATGTGACCCAGGGCCACAAAACCAGTCATAGGGTTAATTTTTTAAATTATTTATAAAATTTTTCTTTTTTAAAATTGTTTATACATAATCTGAATAAATAAGCTTTCCATTGATGTATGGTTTGTTAGGATAGGACTATATCTGGCCGAGATACAACTATTTGAAAATCAGGAATCTGAGGGTGCACAAAAAATCTAAATGTTGAGAAAATCACCTTTAAAGTTGTCTAAACTAAGTTCTTAGCAATGCATATTACTAATCAAAAATTAAGTTTTGATACATTTACGGTATGAAATTAATAAAATATCTTCATGGAACATGAACTTTACTTTACTTTTTTAATGATTTTTGGCATTAAATAAAAAATCTAATAATACTAATAATAATAATTTTGAGCCATACAATGTAATTTTGACTATTGCTACAAATATACCCGTGCTACTTAAGACTGGTTTGTGGTCCAGGGTCATAAATATTAACAATATTCTAATTATATTTTAATTTAAAAGGCATAATTTCAGTTAGGAAAAAAAGACAAAAAAAAAACAAGAGGGCGCATCAAGCAAAATATTACTAATGCACGTTTATTAAAGAAATAAAATAAAACATCACTATCTGTCAAAAAGTGCATATATGTTTAGAAACCAAACATAATTAATTAAATTGCTTAAAGGGGGCATCATTTTCCACAAGTTTATATGATTCTTTAGGGTCTCAATGAGAAGTCTATAACATACTTTGGTTAAAATTTCTCAGTGGTATTATAAAAAACACCATTTTTACCTTGTCAAAATCAGTCCTTTTCATTTTCGTTTTATTGCATTTGTCTTTAAATGCTAATGAGCTCTGTTCACCCCGTCCCTCTCTTCAGTGGCGTGAGGAGCTGTAATGTTTACTTGTAATGTATTCTTGTCTTTCCCTGCACCGGAGTCAACACAATGGCCGACAGTTCACAGCTTACTCAGGGCGGGTCTAAGGTAAGATGGTTGTGTCAATCAACTATCGCGGGAGCGGTCTTGGTCTGTGTGACATCACACAGCCAAGAAGCAGAGAATGCCAAGAAGCCTATAATGTTAAAAATCTACTGGGTGGTTTTCTTTTGTTTACATAGTATATGTGTGTGTACTGTGTATATTTATTTTGGTATAAATACACACATACAGTATATATTTTGAAAATGTTTACATGTATATTCATAAAATGTATAATATATATATATATATATGTGTGTGTGTGTGTGTGTGTGTATTTATATATACACAATAAATACACACAGTTCACACACATAAATTATGTAAACAAAACTTTTATTTTGGATGTGATTAATCGCGATTAATCGTTTGACAGCACCAATAAGAACCAAAATAAAACACAAAGGTGCATGCCACCCATTGTCACTCAGTCTTCAGAAAATACAATTAATGCAAATGAAACAAGAAAACAAATAAAACAGAGTATCTCTCAAATGAAACAACACAATGGACAGGATCAGCTATCCAATAAGGCTCGTGTCGGACACGCACCTGCACAAACCCTGATTCGCATGTTCGTGAACATGAGCAGGAGATCATGAATGAAGTGAGTGTCAGAAAGATGGATGAGACACAGCACTTTTCATAAACCCTGGCTGAAACAATCCTCCCATCAGCAGGGCCAGCCAAACACACTAATCATGGCGCATGCCAGAGTGAGAAATCAAACACTTTAAGCGTACCTCAGCCAGATGGTGAGTGAAATCAGAGCCCCTGGCTCATTTCATGGCTGCTTAACAGCCACAAGTGAGGACGAGAGAGTGAGTGTGATGTAAAAGAAAAAGAAATGGAAGAAACAAATACGATTTTTCATGCTACGTGAAATAAACTCCTTTCAGCAGACTGGAAAGGCCTAACTTATAAACGTAAATGCTTTTTTATAGAAATTGAGAACAAGAGACTGTTCTTTCTTCAAATTTGCATAAACGTTGTAAAGTTTATGATGAAATAGGCGTAGAAATGGCTTTTTTATCTCTGTTTTGAGTGTATGACAGTATGTAAACAAATAAACAGAGAAGTCTGCATCAAACGAGAGGCAACAAGACAGCTGGAAGAGATAAGAAAAGATAGATTCCAAAGGATAAAAAAATTAGATTAATATTAAAATATTTATTTAAATAATTAAAAAGTTATTAGTTATTAAATTAACAATGCTGAAATAAAATATAATAATAATTTATTTATAATTAATGTCTATTCAATGATTTTCTCATCTGTCACAATTATATATAATACCTTTGAATTAATGAATTCTCAACATATATAAATATATGAAATTAATTGAATTAGTCAACACAACATAATTCTTTCATTTCAATTTTTTTGAGCCTTTTTATTTACAGCCTTAAAGGCGAACTCCACTTCCAGAACAACAATTTACAAATAATTTACTCACTCCCTTATCATCCATGATGTTCATGTCTTTCTGTCTTCAGTCGTAAAGAAATTATGCTTTTTGAGGAAAACATTTCAGGATTTTTCTGCAAATAATGGACTTCATTGGTGCCCCGAATTTGAACTTCCAAAATGCAGTTTAAATGCAGCTTCAAAGGACGATCCCAGCCGAGGAAGAAGAAAAATTTGTATATTTTTTTAAGCACAAAAGCTCATGTAGCACAGGCTCTGTGAGGCACGTCCACGGGAAGAACAAGTCGTCTCGGGGAGTGATTCGTTCAGTTGCGCATGCGCAACATCCTATTAGGTTCTGTACTGGAATTAGTTCACCTGTTTCGAGTCTTCGGGTTTTTCGAGTCGTTCGTTCATCTTACAGGGGTGTCACGTGATGCTGATTTTGCTAAAATTAACGAAATGACTCGAAAAAAGATTTGTTCATTTTGCTGAACGAGACTCAAAGGTCAGAGTCGGTAAAATGATCTGAAGTTCCCATCACTACTACGAATCACGTCTTCGATTCACCACAAGTTCATCGTCTGTGTACTCCATGTACTCGTGTTTGCTTTGTAAACACTGGGTTTGTGGTTCTGCCTACGTTCAGCATGACCTTTCAATGTGATTCAATAGTATGTGAATGCGCATCCCAGAGCCTGTGCTACACGAGCTTTTGTGCTTAAAAAGTATACAAATTTTTATTTTCTGAAAAAAAAATGACCGATCATTTCACTAGATAAGACCCTCCTTCCTTGGCTGGGATTGTTTAGAGCCCTTTGAAGCTGCATTTAAACTACATTTTGGAAGTTCAAAATCGGGGAACCAATGAAGTCCATTATATGGGGAAAAATCCTGCAATGCTTTTCTCAAAAAACATAATTTCTTTATGACTGAAGACAGAAAGACATGAACATCTTGTATGACAAGGGGGTGAGTAAATTATTTGTGACTTGTTGTTCTGGAAGTGGAGTTCTCCTTTAAAAATAAGACATGCAACAACTCACCACACAGCCTGTGGAGTCCAGTTTGCGATCAGAGATGCAACGGAAATTTCGACTGCAGCCTCCGTTGTCTTTCGAGCAGTCGCGCACCGGGCCAAAAGAGTCAAGCAGCACTTCCAGACTGTCGAAGGACGAAGAAATCATCAGCTCCTCCCTGATGAACAATGACGCATAGAAAACTCAGTTAGTAATGGCAGGTCAATACTGCAAACAACCTCTAGCATCTTTAGTCATCATTAAGACAATGCAAAATTATAATCTGCCTGTTTATTACATTATATTCACTTTATCCAATACGAATTGCATACATATGTCAAGAGTAGTGTGAAGTTGAAAATGACTATTCTGTCTTCTCTGTGCAATCATAAATCCAGCTAAAGGGAAAAGCTTTCCAAAGCAGCAAAAGTAAACAACAGCACTGATGGCTAAACCTTGAACAGATGAACTCCATTGCTCTGACCTTGGTTTTAGCTGTGTGGCTGGGAAATTGTATAGGGTGATATTTATTTTTTTCTTTTTAGAGCACTTGAAACATCCAAATATTTATCATTACTATGAAATATGAATAGGCAGTGGTCATGATGAAGGAGCAAACCAGTGACCTTTTATTGTCTAATATATTTTAAGAGTGTGAAATCACCGGGCTGCTGGAAAAGTGGAGTGCTGTGATAAATGGATTCGTAGTTCTGCTACTGTGATTTCAGCTTCAAGACAGAAATACTGCCTTTATGTTCCAAGATTGTTTTTCTTATTTCTCTGTTATGAAGTAGCTGATGATTCTTGTCTCAAAGCCAAGTGGAGACATGCTCTGTCAGTGTTTAAAAATCATGCAAATGACAATCAAATAAGTGCATGTATAAATATAAAAACAGAGAGAGACAGAGCAAAAAGCAATAAGAGGCTACACTTTCAGATCATTCTTTCAGGGACATCCTGAAAACTTAAACTAATAAAAAAAATCTGTTTTTACCATACTTTTTACTTTTATATTTAAAAAAAAAAATGTGTCACTTATAATGTTAAGGTCAGAATGAAATGTCTGGGAACACTATTAAAAATAAAAAAAGGTAATAACATTATCTATGCTGCTAAAAAAGATCAAGGATTCCTCGTATGGCTTTTTTTAAAAATAAATTAACACATTTCCCTATTATATGCATTTTCAGTATCACAGTTAATAATAATTACTGGAGATTCCCTGTAAATGCCCACTTTACTTAATAAAGAACACTACGGTTCTCACCTCACTTTCCCTCTCCCACCAATCTTAGCAAAATACTAGGAGTACGAGAGAAGGCAGGACCTTTTAAAGCCGTGATGTTATGGTCGTTAGGGGAAGATGTTATCGTAATAAGGCAGAATATATAATGACTCCCGTTCCATGGTAATGAGGGCACTTTGAACAAATTGAGACAAATCTACCTCTGTGAACAAAGCATCTCAACTGGCAGGGCTTAGAACAGAAAGTCTGTGGAAGCTCTAATTAGTAGCTTAACTCCAAATACAAAGCAAGCATTTTCAGACTAGACACTGGAAAAGTGCAGCCTGTTCTTTTCAACAGCGACAAGAAGTAATTAAAATGAACCTTCACTTAAGACTCTAATAAAGAAGGCCATGCAAGTAATAGAAGAGTCACTCGAGACAAATGTGATACGTAATACTTTTTAATCAAAAGCTAAGACACTAATCAGTCATTATCTCTGATATTGTTCTAAAGCATTTATTGTAACTGGAGACATTGCACTTAGCTTTGCATAATAATAATAATAATTTAGATGCAGTATTGCTGCAAAAAAAAAAAGTTCCAAAGGCACAGCAGAGCTGCTTTGCCTGAATAAATCAACACTTTTGAATGAATTGGTTGAGTGAATAATTCAATGACTCAGATGATTCAGTGTTATTAATGAATCATTTCATAGAATGAATCAATGGCTCACTAATTAAAGGATTATTTCACTTCCAGAATACAAATTTCCTGATAATGCACTCACCCCCCATGTCATCCAAGATGTTCATGTCTTTCTTTCTTCAGTCGAAAAGAAATTAAGGTTTTTGAGGAAAACATTCCAGGATCTTTCTCCATATAGTGGATTTTAAAGGAATGCTCCACTTTTTTTGAAAATAGGCTCATTTTCCAACTCCCCTAGAGTTAAACAGTTGAGTTTTACCGTTTTCGAATCCATTCAGACGATCTCTAGGTCTGGTGGTAGCACTTTTAGCATAGCTTAGCATAGATCATTGAATCTGATTAGACTGTTAGCATCTCTCTCAAAAATGACCAAAGAGTTTAGATATTTTTCCTATTTAAAAGTTGACTCTTATGTAGTTATATTGTGCACAAAGACGGACGACAAATGAAAAGATTCAATTTTCTAGGTTGATATGGCTAGGAACTATACTCTCATTTCGGCGTAGTAATCAAGGAACTTTGCAGCAGGCGCAATGATATTACGCAGCCGTCAACCTGCCAGCTGCAACTCTGTGTCTACACAAACTTAGTGCAGGTCATCTTCAGGTGCTGCATAATATCATTGCGCCTGCTGCACCCATGGTACGGCAGCAAAGTTCCTTGATTATTATGCCGGAATGAGAGTATAGTTCCTAGCCATATCAGCCTAGAAAATCGCAACTTTTCATTTTCCATCAGTCTTAGTACACGATGTAACTACAGAGGAGTCAAGTGTTAAATAGGAAAAATATCGTCATTATATGGTCATTTTTGAGCGAGATGCTATCGGTCTAATCAGATTCAATGATCTATGCTAAGATATGCTAAAAGTGCTACCGCCAGACCCGAAGATCGGCTGAATGGATTCGAAAACGGTAAAACTCAACTGTTTAACTCTAGGGGAGCTGGAAAATGAGCCTATTTTCAAAAAATGTGAAGTGTTCCTTTAATGGGAGCCAATAGGTTGAAGGTCCAAATTGCAGTTTCAATGCAGCTTCAAAGGGCTCTACACAATCCCAGCTAGAAAAGGGTCTTATCTAGCAAAAAAAAAATTTTTTTACTTTTTAACCACAAATGCTCATCTTGCATTAGCTTTGTGTTCATACATTATGTAGTCACGTTGAAAAGATCACGCATGATACAGTTAGAAGTACCTACACAATGTTTACAAAGCGAAAGTGCAATTTTTTTTTTTTTTTTAGAAAATGACAGATTTGAACTTGCAACAGAATTGGACCTTTATTCCTCAGCTGGGATCACATAGAGCCCTTTGAAGCTGGAATGAAACTGCAATTTGGACCTTCAGCCCGTTGGCTTCCATTAAAGACCACTATATGGAGAAAAATCCAGAAATGTTCTTCTGAAAAACCTTAACTTGTTTTCAACTGAAAGAAAGACATGAACATCTTTGAAATATTAATTCTGGAGTGAACGAATCCTTAGGTTGTCACTTGTTTGATTTCTGAATCAATCACTGTGTTTGAACGAATCGGCTGACTTTATGATTCACTGATTCACTCTTAATGACTCACATGTCAACACCTACTGGTTTAACTATGTAACCTGCAGAAAAGAATCACTTAAAATTTGCAACCATTAGGCAGACTGATATTCTGACAGTTGATGTACATTACATTAACTCTACATTAGCATGTCAGTTGGGTCATTGTAATTTACATTTTACTTTTTAATAAATACATTTGAATCTATAAGACACAATAAAACTCATTTCGGTTAAATTTCATATTGCATTTTTTGTTTTAGACATTTTAAATTTCGAACAATATTTGGCAGGCCACCTGTAATCTTGCTACCACCTATGTTCACAGACCCCTGGTGAAGATTCCAGCTTTAACATAAATGCAATGACATACCAAACATCTCCTTTATAGACACCAGTACAGATACTACAGTACATATTCTCTCTAAACTGACTGTTCTCTGCAGTTCCAAGATTGCTTTTCCTTGGATCAGATTATGCTGCTGGGAGTACAAGTGGTGTACTGGTTCACTTGCACAACGATAGTGAAATGTGTTTGCTGTGCTTGAAATGAACAAATATTTACTGTGTGATGTACGAAGTTGACAACTATGGTCATTTTCCAAACAGGCAGGCTCTGACTAGTGCAGGGAATTGCAGTCCACGGACATTCAAAATATTATAAAAACAAGTTATTATCCTAATATTTAATTCTCTAAGGAATAATTATAGCTTTAAGAGTGGTCAAAGATGATCAGTGCAAGTAATGATGCTTAAATGTATAATTTCCCTCTACTTTCACAAGTAGGCTATGCCAAGTCAATAAATTCCAGCCTAAATTTCAACCAATGAGCCAGCCAAATTATTTAATAACTCATATTAACTTCGATGAAGGTTATAAATGCATTTTTTCCTTAGCTTGGTTAATGGTACCCCAATGGGTTTTACATACTATGACCCAATTAAATAACCTGTATCATTTACATCATTTACTTTCATCATTTCATCTCATGTTACCCCAGACATGTAGGGATACATCTTATGTATCCTACAGAAGAAAGTTAATGATGACATTTTCATATTTAGGTAAACTCTTAAAAGATCAGGTAGTACATTATCTCTGTTTATTAACATGGTAAGTGTGACTTCAAAATATTCCAGTGCTCTGAAAAACACTTGGAATTGAGGCAATATTCAGCAAGCCCAGGGCCAAGGGACCACATGGCCTGCCAAATTTTGTACGGTGGACCACGTCAAGCTAGCCACTCTGCGGGAGATCAGTAGGACACACTTAGAGGACCTTCCAAAGGAATAAAAATTAAGTTTGAGGAAACAAAATGTATTTTTCCACCACATATATATTGGTATTTATGTATATAGCTACATAACACACACACACACACACACAAAACATAAGGAAAGACAATAACAGCCAAATGAACAACCATGCAAACAACTGAATTGTGTGTGTACAGTATGTACGTGTATGGTTTATATGGAGTTAATTAGAGAAAGAAATTACTAAATTCAACTTTAACAGTAAGGCCTCTTCTAATTAACATCAGACAGACAGTGAATATATATATATCTTTTTTTTTTTTTTCTGAGGATAATGGCAACATGCTTCATGCTTTATAGGTTATTTCCAACTTTACTATTTCTTATGAACAAAGCCATATCTATAATTGAATTTTCAAAAGTAACTTTTCCATTTTACTGCCTTGAAGGCCCTGAGTACTGAAATATTTAAAGTTCCTTTAAGCACCAGCTACCGTGATAATTTAAGTGTGAGACTAATCACAAGAGTAATCAATTTTGGGTTAAAAACAAATTAATCAAATCAGCATGTGCCCTTTGGCAATGCATTCAAACCCCTGCGAGGTCTGGATAATGTCAAGCCACATCAATTTTGAGGCTTTACAAAAAAATAAATAAATACAAGAATACAAGTTACCCTATTTGGTCGGAAACTTTAATCTGTTGCAGTTCAATAAAGAGCCTCAGTGGAATGCTTATTAGTAAATCATCTTCATATTTGACACCTCACACCAAGTGCCATTCAAACAATAATGTCAAGTATAGTGGCTAAATTAAATCAATAGATACTTTGCAAATATATTCAATACTGAAAATAAGAATCTCAACAGGGTTACGGCAACTAAATGGTAAGGATGACATACAGTATCTGACACAACTGGGTCTTGACATGTTTTAGAGGCTTATTTAACTCGCAAAGCCTTTAACTGTATCCACATAATGACTTCAGTTAAAGACATTGAAAACATAAAGGCTAGAACAAAGTCTGGAACCACTGGCATGTTGCCGTAATTTACTGTAATTATCCAGTCAACTTAAAGAGACCCAAGACATGCTAGATCAGTAATCTTTAATTTGTCATGCTCAGCTGCCCTAGAGGTTTTCTGTAGTGTTTTGTTAAAGTTTTTTTGTAAAGTTTAGTTCAACTTTAACTTAAGTGTTTTCTAGTAAGTGCATGTAATGTCTGACACAAACCCACTTTTATATATCATTATCTTTAGCAGTTTCTTGTGAAATATGGCATGAAGGATTGGTTCAACTTTAATTTCAGCAATGAATTTGGTCAAAAGCATCTAAAGAGAAAGAAGTGACCCTTCTAACAGGCAGAGCTCCGCCTACCTTGGTTACTGTTACTCTCTCAAATAAGCTTTAAAGTGCATAGAAATTATCCAGAGATGTACATGAACTGTACATGAGTACAGTTTTAAAGGAGTCATCGGATGCAAAATTCACTTTTACATGTTGTTTGAACTAAAATGTGTCTTGGCAGTGAGTGTACACAACCACCCTATAATGATAAAAATACACCCAGTGTTTTTTTTTTTTTTTAAATCCCCATAAATAATAGCCACTTTCTCAGAACGAGCTGTTCACAGATTCTTAGCAGAGTGACGTAGTTCTAGACAGGCCCCTCCCATATCTGTTGACTGACACTGGTGTTTTAGCGTAGACCCGCCTTGAGTGAGCTGTAAACAGCCACCATTGTTTCGACGCCGGAGCAGGGGAAGACAAGAATGTTCCTGGGTTTAATTGGAGGTGTTTTGTTGTTGAAGGTAATAATGAAATATAGTCGCTACCCATTTACCCCCACATCCATTGCCAAAGATGCAGAGGATTACTTTTGTTTTTGAAGGGAATGCTACTCCATCTAAATGCGCCTTATGTTCAAGCAAGTGGAATCATCTGTGGATGCCTTTACCTACAGTATATAATTTTTTTTTTTTTAATGAAATGCCTATTCTAATAACGTGCTAGTTAGCAAGTTTCGCGGCTAAATGCGGCTGAAGTAAACAGTCTTTCAGAGCACGGCTTGTCAACCCACAGAAGAGAGGGGTGGGGTGAGCAGAGCTCCTTTGCATTTAAAGCAACAAAACAGGCTTATATGTCTGCAGAGCTGATTTTGACAAGGTAAAAAGGGTGTTGTTTTACACTACCATTGGGAAATTTTAACCAAAATATGTTATAGACTTTTCATTACCTTAAAGAATCATATCAACTTGTGGAAAATGGCATCCGATGACTGCTTTAAAAGTAGTAAAAATGTAATCAATATTGTAACAATTGCATTTTTCTTGAAAGACACTGTCAAATTTCAGAGTGATGTGATCTGAAAACTGTTTATAAAACATACTTACTGTAGTAACTACAGAATTAACTCTATTAACCTATTTTGACCTAAATCAATAAGTACATTATTTAATTTAATTTAATTTAATAAACTAATTAATTAATTTAAATTAATTTATAATTCAAATTGCAGTTTTAATGCAGCTTCAAACGGCTCTACACGATCCCAGCGGAGGAGTAAGAGTTTCGTCTAGCGAAACGATCTGTAATTTTCTAAAATAAAATAAAATAAAAATTATATACTTTTTAACCACAATTTTTAACCACAAAATTCCATCTCACATTCACCTCCAGCTTCAAAATTGTCCGACATCATTGTTTTACCTTTTTTTTTTTTGTAAAGGGCATTTGCAATTTTTTTTTTTTACATTCACTTTGCAAACATTGGGTTGGTACTTCCATCTACATTTTCAACGTGATCATGTAATGCATGAGGTTGGGCTGGTGCAAGATGAGCATTTGTGGTAAAAATGTATGTACATTTTTATTTTTTTTTTTTAGAAAATGGATGATTGTTTTGCTCAGCTAGGATTGTGTTGAGCCCTTTGAAGCTGCATTTAAACTGCAATTTGGATCTTCAACCTGTTGGCCACCATTGAAGTCCACTGTAAGGAGAAAAATCCTGGAATATTTTCTCCAAAAAACGTATTTTCATTGCGATTGACAAAAGAAAGACAAAGTAAGTAAATCAGGAAATTTTTATTCTGGAAGTGAACTAATCCTTTAAGATTTATTTAAAGATTTGGAAAAATTAAACATTTCTGTAAACTTCAGTTCAAAACTTTCTAAACACCCTGGACCTTGAGGATTGGTCCAAACTGCTGCTCGAGGATTGCTCCAAGCTGTTTTAAAATAAGCCCTAATGTTTATTTTATTTGCTTTTGAAATTTTGAAGCAAATGATCAACTAATGCATTTCAGTATGCCATAAAGTTCAGCTATTCTTCTTTGGAACTAGCTGAGATTGAAAATGTCATCTCCTACCTGACATCCACTGCATCCTCCATGACAGTCATATCTGTCTTGCACTTGGCAGAGGGGTTGATGGCCAGCTCAGCTGGAGGAATGACAAAGCTTTTGCTAAGTGGCAGCCACATGCCTTCTCCAAGAGTGTATGTGAATCTGAAACACAAAAGTAAATATTTTAGAAACCTCTCACTATGTTACAAAAAAACATATTTTACATCATTCAGCCTGTTACAGGCTGCTGCATTGAGACAAGCTACATTGTGAGACAAGAAAATTGGCATTTAGATGACAGTAGTTTCACAATTTAAAAAAAGAAAGTAAAAGTTTTTTTTCAACGATCCATGAGGGTTACATTGATATTCTAGGTAGGAATCTAAAAGCAGTAGTGTCCAAGGAAACAAAGAATGACACATTTTCACATTTAAAAAAAAAAACAGATTTCTGACAATAAAAAAGAATCCATACATTCTCATGAGAGACTCCCACACGTATGTAAAGACATTCATTTAGTTTATTGTATCCGCCTCTGCACAGCTGAACAAGGGTTTAACAAATAATGGATTTTTTTACTGATCCATTTAAAGATTCAAACCTTCTCCCCTGCAAAATCAAATATAACTGCATTTTCAGTTTGACCCTCACTCTGGAACGGTAGCATATTTTATACCTTGAATCATTATCAGAATGCTTATCTAACCTTGAAAACTCCCCCTACCCCTCTGCTTTTAGTGCTGAGAGACATCCAGGCGGATAAGATCAACTTGTGGGTGGATATACATAGAGGACGACAAAAACAAAGCAACTGAGCATTGTAAAATAATACCCAGAACAGAAGGTCCAAAGAGTTTGTAGGAGTAATTGAAAACTGGCATATCTACAAGGTAGCTCTGTTTTACTGCACTTCAATTCACTTTGAAGTCCTGAGGTTTCGACTTGGTGTCATAACACTTAATCAATAAATGCAATTCTGCCCAGCGCTGACTTGCATACAATGGAAAAAGTCTCTGAGACACGAGTATAAACATGTTTTTGTTTTGCTGAAGAATAGCCAGGATGCACTTGAATGATTCATTGATTCAATCACTCACTGATTCATTCCCCTGTAAACTCAACTATCATTTTATTCCACCCATGCATCTCTACGTACATGAGCTAAACAATCACCTCAGTAAGATGCATTATGCAAACAAAAATACTGTCTGATTACATTATTGGAGGCACTTTTAGTTTTCCAGGATTATGCATGCGAAGATGTGATTTAAACCTACGCTGTAAAAATAAAATGACATTTTATCATTAGTCACACATAGCCTACTAAGAATAGTGAATCACAATGAATCTACATAAAAACACTTGTTAGACTGACAATATTCATCCAAATATTCTTCAGACTAGGCTAACTGAGGCAAACCGTTTTATAATTAACAATGTTGCTGATTTGTTAAGGGTTTATGAGCTCCCAGTGTGCACTGTGGCATGAATAAATTATGCGGTTACTGTTATAGGAGTACTGTTTTACTATGTGCTGACTTTATTTATACCGCTGTTGTTGTTTATGTACACCATCATTCAAAAGTTTAGGATCGATATGATTTTTTAATGTTTCTGAAAGATGCCATTAATGCTCACCAAGGCTGCATTGATTTAAAAAAAATGCAAGTAAAACAGAAATAATCAAAAATACAGTAAAAAAGTAATAAGGTGAAATATTTTTGGAATTTAAAATGACTGTTTTCTATTTTAATATGCTGTAACATGTAATTTATTGCTGTGATGGCAAAGCTGAATTTTCAGCAGTCATTATTTTCATCCAGTCTTAAAGGGGTCATCGGATGCTAAGTTCACTTTTACATGTAGTTTGAATTAATGTGTGTTGGCAGTGTATGTACAAATCTACCCTATAATTATAAAAATCCATGCAGTGGTTTTTAATTAATCTGTAAAAATAATATTCCCTTTTTCAAATCGAGCCATTCTCAGATGCCTGTCATTGTGGCGTCACACCCACAGAGGCCGCTCCCACGATAGTTGATTGACATGAGCTCTTACCTCAGATCAGCTGTAACAGTCCGCCCTCTTTGTTTCGATGCCAGAGCAGGGATGTAAGTTAGACAAGAATATCTCTGATTGAGCGATTGTTGACGTGTTGTGTTGCTGGATGTAATAATGAACATAGTGGTCACTTAAGATGCAGTAGATTAGGATTTTTTCATTGTGAAGGGAATGCACCTCCCGATCCACATATATCCGTCTATGTTCACGCGAATCATTCATGATCCAGCTTCACTTACAGCAGAAGTGAGTATAAGGGTCTTTTTTATCAATCTTTGCGATCGCCTTTCCTAATAATGTGCTAGTTAGCAAGTTTAGCGGCTAAACGCGGCTAAAGTAAACAGACTCGTCTCTCCACAGAGAGAAGAGAGGGGCGGGGCGAGCAGAGCTCATTTGCATTTAAAGCAGCCTCGACCAGAATGAGATGATTTTTGCAGAGCTCATTTTGACAAGGTAAAAAGGGTGTTGTTTTACACAACCATTGAGAATTTTTAACCATAGTATATTATAGACTTTTCATTAAGACCCTGAAGAATCATATCAGCTTGTGGAAAATGGGCATCCAATGATCCCTTTAAGTGACACATGATCCTTCAGAAATCATGGCAATATGATTATTTGCTGTGCAAGAAACATTTCTTTTTATTATTAATGTAAAAAACGTTTAGTATTTTTGTGAAAAATGTGATACTTTTTTTAGGGTTCTTTTACATGAAAGTCTTTACAGTTACTTTTGATCACATTTATGCCACCTTACCGAATAAAAGTACCAATTTCTGTCACAAAAGAATCAAACAAGTACTACACTGAAGAAAATAAACCCTGAATTAACCGCTAAAAAAGAGAAAAAAAGCTATAACCCTCCGATTACCCTCCTCTTGTGTACTGTGAATGGAACTCTCCATCTGCCGCTGTTTAATACGCTGCAATAAATTGCTTTTCTTGATTACAGTTAAGTCTATTAAACTTGCATTTTTTTCCTACGTTTGAATAAATAAGCCACTACCAACTGCCTAATTTATTTATTTTCCTAAAGTAGTTCTTCAATTATAGTTGTGCTTTCACTGCGTGTACGAGGCTGTACCAGCATCTGAGAACTCATGATAAAAGCAGTTGCAGGAATCTCATCATCAGTTGCCTCCAGTGAGACTGGTGATATTCACATTCCACTATAACTGTTATTATTATAGATGCTGGACAAGGCAAAATATAATCAATCAATTTATTTATTAAATTCACATTTAAAACCTCACAGAGAACAATGCACTAACATTAATATTCTTAGCTGAAACTGAAAATGAAATTAACATTTTAAATGAGACTTTTAAAATATGTAAATAGATTATTCTATTCTCATCTTTAAAGAGCAGGTCATATGGGTTTTTGAAAAATTTATTTTTTGCAGTCTGTAACATAGCTGTTGTTAATTAAAAAAGTGATATATATATATATATATATATATAATCTCAAATTTGATCTCAAATAGTGTGTTACATCATGTCGAGAAGACGCTGTGTTCTGTGCTGTCAAAGGGAGTTTTTGTTTTCACTGCTGAAAGATGATGATGTGCAGAATCTGTGGTTAAAATTCTTTTTTTTTTCTACACTACAGCAATACAGTTCAAATCTTTTGTTGTGACTGCTTCTCAAATCTTGGCTTTTATCTTCTTCGGATTGTAATCTTCTTTATTTGGACCAACAAGCATTTCTGAACCACAACCTGTAAGTATGATTGATATGTTATGTATAAATTTTTAAGTGAGTGCTCAAAATATCTAGTTTTTTTGTGCTAACATGTCATGTCTACCTAGCTTAAGGTTTCCAGGTAAACCACAATATTACTGTCTTGCTGAAAAAGATCTGATAATTCGCTGTGAACCCACTATTTCCTAAGAATGTGTCGATTAATGTAGACTGTCACTGTTCTACTTACTTTGTTTAATAATAAAGAATGTAGACATATTTTGGTTTACAAACTGTGTTGTTTTATCAGTTTTAGCACTTGGCTAACGTTTCCACCATTATTGTTTTGATAAGTGTTTACAGTTTAGCAGCTAAACCTTAGCTGTGGGCACGTTTTACTGGCATAAATGTTCAAATGTTTTTATGTCATTATTTTAGGAACAGATTGGAGCACTATATTATTGTTTTATGTAAAGGTCCATGTTTAGGGTTATCAGGTTTTCACAACAAAACCCGCCCAATTGCTACTCAAAACTCGCATTTTGAGGGGAGTTCCAAGTTGCATTCCGGAGTGTAAAATAAATGCTCCCCTGATAAATTCACATTTCAGTTGCTAAATATGATGTTATTGGGGTCACTTCAACCCGTGACATCAAAAACAACCGTGGACTTGGCAACACAGATGGTAGCGCTCGCTAACTTGCTTAAGTACTCCTCTCTGTGCCAATGACAACAGACTTGGCCAGCTGACCAATCAGAGCAGAGCAGGCTTATGGAAGGGAGGGTTTAAATGAACTGTTTTGAAATCAATGACATATGATATATAAATGATGTATAAATGTATATTCTGAAAAAATTACAGTGTTTTATGACCTTTGATGCATTTAGACCTGTTGTAGTGGACTCCGACACAATATTAGGACACTTTAAAAAACAATATGACTCTTTAAATTAAAGTGAAATTTCAATAACATCTATGATTTTCGCAATGTAGAAAATGGGGACTGAATCACAGCATTAAAATGGAATTTACTGTGTAACGCGGAATGTCATGAAATTTGACACATTGTGGATGAATAAATCAAAAGCAGGTCACTACACTTCAATCAAAATGCAATATGGTCTCTGTGAATTTTAAGATGCAAAAGTACTATTTAAATATGAATCCTGCATGTTCTGCGTGTCTGTGTGAATAAATGACGCAGACTCGTGATTTCGTTTACTACACATACTGAAGCGCACAAGACGCTTGTGGTGCTTTCAGCCTCTGGCACCTCAATATATAAGTACATGAACACAAAGACAATCTCCAGAACTGCTCTTCATGAGCATTTTACTGTTTCTTAATTAAATTATATTTAAATTATATATAAATAAATAAAATTATATATATATATATATATATATATATATTAATTATTATAATTTTTTATTATAATATATTATATTATATATATTTTAAAATTGTACACAACGCAATTAGAGAAGCTTTTGATTATTTCTGTTATATATATATATATATATATATATATATATATAAAATTTTATTTAATATTTTGATATTTTTTAATGTAATTACATGTTTTATAAATAAATAAATAAATAAATAAATAAACATATTTAATATATTTAATAAAATATATATTTTTTAAATTACCCTCTCTCCCCCACTTTTTTACTTCCCGTCTACTCTATACTGTCCTATCGTAATAAAGGCAAAACAGCAAATAAATAAATAAATAAATAAATAAATAAATACAATTATGAAACCATTAAAACAAAATCCAGAAAATTAATGAAAAAACAGAGAATTTGGTAGCTGAATTTAAGAAAAAATAAAGAAAGAAATAAAACGTATTTCATACGTCCTTAACATAGAATTTTTTGTTCAAACTGTCTAAAATAAACAACATAACAACATGCATATCAAAATAAATTAGCTATTTTTGATGGCACATTTTCATATGAAAAGGAGCTTCTCTACATTTTCACATGAGAGACCCAATCCTATTAACACATCTGTTAAATGAGATGTATTAAACACCTCATGTACCGGCGGATAGGACAGACAAGCAACTGTGAACAACATTGTTTATTAATGCACCGATAACAAGAGGTCTGTCACTTGTAGGAAAAATGCAAAGGCAAATATGTGTTTAATGCATAAATTCGGCACTACTAGAAAATGCAAATGCAATTGCGTCTGAATTCTGACCACAATACGCTGGAATACACAGCAAGCTTGTTTTTCATCTGCACTCATCCGTTTGGATTTATCCACATGAATCTCATCACACCTGGGTGAAGTGTGTGCCTCATCAGCTATAGCCACAAGCTCATTTATGTCAAAATATCATCCATCATCAGCTATCGTTTACATTAAATCCAATTAAACCTGGGTCATTTCACATGCACACAGCATGGCAAACTGATCTGTTAAAAAGTAACAGTTTCTTGTCAAACAAAATGCAATCCATACTACAATCCATGTTGCATAATTCCATGCCAGCTCAAAAAGATATTTTCAAACACCACAGATTTGCTGAAAACTCACCCTAGGAAAAAGCGGACGTAACACGAAGCTTGACACATCTGAATATTGTCACCTGCTAGTGTGAAATGGCTTCAACTGAGTTTTGCAGGAAAATGACTTGTAAATGAATTATCGAACAAAACACTGAGGCAGGGATAAAACTCCCTCCTTGCAGGTGGAAGTTAAAAGGGAAAAAACATCTATCAAAAAAATAAGGGTACCATTTAAACCATCTCAGCACACTGACTCAATAACAAACAAAGACGGAACCTCAGAACAGGACGGAAAAGAAATAACCATTTAAAAGTGGCTCTGTTACAAGCAGCAGAAGTATTCAACATATTGATGCAGGTACTAAAGTTTGCCCTGGATGTTTACAGACACAGAAACGCATGATTTGAGTGTGAAACGTTCTTATTTTCTATCTTTGAATGGTTTATAGATTGGAAAGTAAATCAGATAAACTTTAGATTTAAAAATACTGACGCTTAGTTGCGCCATAACATTTTTCCAACCTTATAGTTCCACTTTAAAAGTTTAAGAAATATCAGTCACATCATTTCTGAGTCTGATATTGAAAGCCATATATCAATGAAGCATTCAAAATTGATTATGGCTTTTCCTATGCATTCATGGCGCGAATCAATGATGTATGAGGAAAAGCTGTGTGAAATTGAAAATAAATCTTTCATTCGAGTCGTCTCAAACATTCACGTCTGTGCAGGTTTGTTTGGAAATAAAGCATTTAATTGTTCCAAAGAAATGTATTTGTTTGGTGGCCCAAAGCCAAGGGATATGAGATTTTACACCTTTTGGGGGTACAATGAGGATTCCAATTACAAGATGCCCTCCCGTCTTGTTTTCAAATGAGAAAGAACATTGATTCATAAGATTTGTAAATAAATAGCTTGTGATTCGTGCAAACGAATTAGGGTTGAACAATCAAAGGACTTCAGAATGTCATGGATGAGATTTATGAATAATTCAGAGCATGAAGATTATGCATGGCAACTGAAGGTAACCATATGTTGCTACAATTGGATTAGCATTGCTAAATATTCCAAAAACATACACCTCACAGATTGAAACATCTCCAGTGCATAAAGCAATGCTCTGATTAGTCTTGAGTCTCCTGTTATAGCCAGAGGTAAACATTGTCTAAATCCCCGCCTTTGTACATGGATGAATTTTTTATTTGTGGGGGATACATTCAGTGGCCCTGTATTAAACGTAATTACAACATTTTCTATTTTCAAGTTTTTATTTGAACTGTGAAAGGAGCTCTTTGAAGCTGAATAAAGAAGTGTCAGCTTAGCCAAAATGGCAAAATAAGTGTACTGCATTTCACAAGCGACTCCGTCTCAACAGAAACCTATTACATACTTGTCAGCACCTTTTTTCAAAGCTTATATTCTGCAGCCATATAAAATAGAATGAATACATGTCGCTCTCTAAAGTAGCCTTGTTTTTTTTTTGTGGGTAAAAATAAAATACAATAAAATAAAAATAACGATATATTTTGTTAAATATCCATATATTAAATATATTTTAGTATTAATATACAATAAAAAAAAAAAATGGTTAAAAAAACAAACAATATGATACTAAGAATCCTTTACACAGGAAGGCAAAAAATAAATAAATAAATAAAAATACTATATTTTTGTTAAATATATAATTTTGGTATTCATATACAAATAAAAATAGTTAAAAAATAGAATATTATGAATTTATTACACAGGAAGTTGAAAATAAATAAATAAATAAATAAATAAATACACTGGGAAAAAAATAAAATAAAATCGTTATTATATATAGAAAGCAATATTGTCCTTATATTGTCATTATAGGAAGGTGAAAATAATAAAATAAAATAAAATAAAATAAAATGAAAACAATAAAACAATAAAAATGACTATATTTTGTTAAATATCTAATTTTAGTATTGATATACAAATAAAAAATAGACAAAAAAAACAATATGATATTAAGAATTCTTTACACAGGAAAGCAAAAATAAATAAATAAATAAAAATACTATATATTTTGTTAAATATATAATTTTGGTGTTCATATACAAATAAAAATAGTTTAATAAAATTATAGTTAAATAAATACACTGGAAAAAAAAAAAACTAAAATAAAATCATCATTATATAGAAAGCAATCTTGTCCTTATATTGTCATTATAGGAAGGTGAAAATAAAACAAAACAAAATAAAATAAAATAAAATAAAATAAAATAAAATAAAACAATTACTATATATTTTGTTAAATATATAATTTTGGTATTCATATACAGTTAGAAATAGTAAAACAAAAAAAGATAATAAAAATTTATTACACAGGAAGGTGAAAATAAAAAAAAATAAAAATAAATAAATGAATAAATAGAACTAAAATATATAACTTTGGTATTCATATATAATTAAAAATAGCTTAAAAAATAGGCTACTAAGAATTCATTACACAGGAAGGTGAAAAATAAATGATAAATAATAATTAAATAAATAAATAATTAAATAGATAAATAAATAATAATGTATATTATTTATTATATTTATAAATAAAATAATTAAAAAATACTATACATTTTGTTAAATATATAATTTTGGTATTCATATACAGTTAAAAATAGGATACTAAAAATTCATTACACAGGAAGGTGAAAATAAACAAACAAACAAACAAACAAACAACTTTGGTATTCATATACAATTAAAAATAGTTAAAAAATAAGCTACTAAGAATTCATTACACAGAAAGGTGAAAAATGAAAATAAATAAATAAATAAATAAATACACTAAAAAATAAATAAAATAAAATAATACATTTTTAAATAGTGTAATGTTTGTATTATTTTACAATTAAAAATAGTTAAAAAATGATACTAAGAATTTATTACACAGAAAAGTGAAAATAAATAAATAAATAAAATATTTTCAGAAGTCGCATAAAATAGAATGTATTTATAAAATGTCACTTTCTAAAAGCAGCCTGAAAAAGTATTTGGACATTTAAGATAGATCTAATGATGTATTGCATTATATACAAACATCAAAACAAATGCCAAATCTGTTTTGTTTGTTTTTTTTTTTGTTGTTTTTTTTGGAATTACAAACAGGTACTTTGCTTATAGCACTAACTACAGATCTTCCCAATATATATATATACATTTTTTTATTATTATTTCCATTTTGAATGGAGTCACATGCTTAAAAGCACAAATAAAGTGATTTTTTTGCTTACCTAAAAATGCGATCAGATGGCTGCTCTCCCATCACCAAGTCAAAGCCACGTTGGAAAATTGTGTAGGGCCATGGGCTGCAAAACAGAAAGGGCAAAAACAAAACAAATAATTTATGCTTTAAAAAACCTGTACGTCACACCATAGACTCTTCATTTATTGTTAAACAGCTCCGGTCTTCCCTAAAGCCACGTGACATTTAATACTGCATGACTTTGTGATAAATACATGAAAGGGATTTCCGTTACGAACTCACATCAAACCAATTATGTTTCTAATATGAATATCACAGAGATTCCACCAGCAGATGTTGTTTGTAAAAACTGTGACCCGACACAGCAGCATCTCCGTCAGTCAGTGGTGTATAGACGTGAGCGTGACTTCAAGTGTGTGTTTATCTAAAGCTCTATGTGAACTGATGGAGATTAATGCAGAGAGGCAGCTGTGGGGACAGGGGCTGTCGCTGCGGTATAAGAGAAAAGACAAGGAGCTGATGCCTAAGTAAGCTGTTACTCACAGCAAAAGAGCAGTCACAGCCTGGTTAGACCACTTCACACCACAGATCACCTGCTGCTGTTTAAACATCAACATTTGTCCTGCAGCATTTGCAATTCATAAGAGAACCAAAAACAGGAGGGTTCTGAGAATAATTTTTTAAAATAAAAAAATAAATAAATAAATAAATAAAATGTACTATACATTTTGTTAAATATATAATTTTGGTATTCATATACAGTTAAAAAAATTTTTATGAAAACAGCAGCATACTAAGAATTCATTACACAGGAAGTTCAAAATAAATAAATAAATAAATAAATCTGAAAAAATGAAAAAAAAAAAAAAAGTTATTATATATAGAAACCAGTAGTGTTATAAACTAAACTAAACTAAACTAAACTAAACTAAAATAAAATAATTTGTTAAATATATAATTTGTTAAATATATAATTTATTAACTATATAATAAAAAAATACTTTAAGAAAACAATAGCATACTAAGAATTCATTGCACAAGAAGGTGAAAATAAATAAATAAATAAATAAATAAGCTGAAAAAAAAAAAACTAAATAAAATAAAATAAAAAAATACAAATTACTATATATTTTGTAAATATAAATATATAATTATTAAATATATTAAAAATATAAATATTAAATATATAATTTTGGTACTGATATACATTGTGCAATTAAAAAACTGAAGCATACTATTTATTCATTAAAATAAAATAATAAAATAAATAAAAATTACTATTCGTATTTATACTAATTGGTATACAATTAAACATAGTTTAAGAAAACAATAGCCTACTAAGAATTCATTAAAAAAAAATAATAATAAAATAAAATAAAATAAAATAAAATGACTATATATTTTGTTAAATATATAATTTTGGTGTTTATATACAATTAAAAATAGTTTAAGAAAACAATAGCATACTAAGAATTCAGTACACATGAATAAATAAATAAATAAATAAATAAAAATTAAAATGAAATAAAAAATAATAAAATAAAATAACAATAAAAATACAATAAAAGAAAAGAAAAGAAAAGAAAAGAAAAGAAAAGAAAAGAAAAGAAAAGAATAAAAAGTTTCCTTATAACATCTACACTTTTTGTCTGTACCACACAGCAAGTTACTTAAAGATGTAACTGTCTATGTTAAGACTGTCTCTTAAAAACTGGTTTCACCAACTAGCAGTTAACCACCTGGCAATCAGTCCTACTTTTTGAATTCAAATTAGATGTGATTTGTGACCTTTAATTGTAGTTGACTTTAAAAAGTTATGACCAGTCTTGCAGGAAAAAAAAAAAAAGAAAAATGACTAACTTTTAAGACTAGTCTAAATGGTTTATGCAACCAGTCAATGATTTCAGACAGCCAAAGAGTCAAATGAACTAGATTTATGCTACACATATGATGTCTGACAGTATAACTAAGTTTAATTTTTGGTTGAACTTCTCCCTTCAGACATAAAACAAGGCACAAGTGGATTTGCCGGAAACAATTTAGGACACATCTTGGCACTTTGAAACTTTAAAAAGCATTTGGCAATGGACTTTCTTTCTCCTCCACTAAGTGTTAGAGTCAATTAAAAACTGTTCACACCTTCACAGCACGGCACAAAAGGGAACAAGAACATCCAGCGCTATTCCACTCCCCTAAGGCAATCTTCCTGATTGTTCCAATTTGATTTCTAATTATCGGATCCATCTCACCAACCGTCATCACTCCCATCTCCCTCCCAATTAAAATGCCAAGGATTTCCTCACCTCCAAGTCTTAATCAAACTGCTCCAGAGCGACAGCCTCGAACCCAGATGAGCATGTGAAACTCTCCTCAGAGAGGCTCTAATTAACTTCAAACATCTTAAATACAAGTCTTTCCGGGATTAGAAACTTGTGCTCCTAACATTTAAGTGTTTTGACTATATCTAGACTGCCAGGAAGCAAAACACTCGCTCATTTCGTGCTCTTGTACTTGTGCTGTTGACTTACGAAGCAGCAGTTTGGCTAGGCGCACTCACATTTTTACCTCAGATTAAAGATACCATCTGTTCAATTGCAGTTCATCTTATAGTCCTCTGCTAAAATATCTGAGGGCAACAATAAAAGTTGTGAAACTAAAAGAAGCTCAGCAGAATTTCAAAATAGTTATTTTCTCTTTGATCATTTTAATAGCAGTGGCGAAACACATCATTTCTTGCGTGTGTAATGCAATTTAAAATGCACAATACTTGTATCTCATTGGTATACCGAAATGTAAATCACTGTCACGCAAATCTAAAATGACCCAGAGCTTCACCACGCTAATCCCTTTTCCAATTCCAGAGGAAGAGCATCATGCAAAAAAGCTAATTAATTCAAACAAGCCAATTTAATTTCCCTACAGTGTATAACACCTGGCTGGCTATCGGCACTGGAGACATTTTTACTACAGATAAGAAGCACCGCCAACTTCAAGGTGGCAGATGCCTGATTGTGGGGTTTGGTACGGTACTCACCCCTGATTTGGGCCCCATTCATTGCGAATACACAGATGCTTGTGAACAGGGTCCTTCATGTAGCCATCGAAACAGAGACATTCTCCTGCAAGCAGACATTAGGTACAATAAACCATTACTGATAATCAGAGAAAAACATTATCAGTATTATACAGTTGTGCAGAGCAGTGATTGTATTCCTGCAGGACGTTAGTTAGGATGGTACCAGCTTTCTGCCGAAATGCTATTGTTATTACTGTAAAATCATCATAAATTACTGTGGGATTGTAAATAGCTGTTCAAAAAAGATGCTGTTTTTAGCTATGCTGTTTTTAATTAGTTTTTTTATATGTAAAGGTCCTAATGGGACTTTATGTCAATTAAAGTGAAGAAAGACTTATGCCTGAGACACTTGTGTTTTATTCCATTCTTTTGTGATTCATCTAGCTTTTTTCATATGCAGAGAAATTGCTTTTATGAAGCTTTGAGAATTTTATTTTTTCATTTTAATTTTTATGACAATTGTGGCTAATATACTCTCTTTGATAATATACTCCCTATTTGATTAACAGTCTGTAGCAACCACATTTTTTCCCCCTGAAAATCTGCA